>VXBU01002811.1:778640-934020 GCA_013400315.1 Bombycilla garrulus | reverse complement strand
TTTTTTTTTTTTTTCATAAATGTGCTTATGTGTGAATCTTGTAATCTGGATGCTTAAAATGGTACTTCAAGATGATGTGCTCCAGTTCCAGCCCTCCATCCCCATTGCTCAGCTCTAAAGGGTAATACAGTGACTGTAACAGGTCATGGAGCGAGGGGGTTTTGGTTTTCAGGACAGGAATACCATTCTTGATACATAGCTCAGCACTTAAAAGAAGGCAATGTTGTTACTGTTCTTCAAAGAATATAATCACCCCCAAAAGCTGATTACACAACAGGGAACAGTATCTACTTACTCCAGTCCTACGTGTGTAATACAAACTAGGGACTGAAACTACCTTTTACTCATTCCAGTAAACCTCTAAAACACAAGCAGCCAAACAGGTTTGTTGACCAGAATCTGAATATCTCTGAGTTGAAAGCATACCAACAAGACAGAGAAGTGGCCTTTGCTTCAAATTAAGCATATAATAACCTAGTCTATAGCTCATTAGGATTGTTTTAACAGTAGAAATCATTAATGCAAAGAGACAACCTACTTACACTCACACACAGTCCTGCACAAGACAAAGATATCCTG
This sequence comes from Bombycilla garrulus, assembly GCA_013400315.1. NCBI lineage: Eukaryota > Metazoa > Chordata > Aves > Passeriformes > Bombycillidae > Bombycilla > Bombycilla garrulus. Next base: position 933,441 of record VXBU01002811.1, on the reverse strand, counting down.
CCGGTACAGTTCAGCCTACCAGAACCACTTGTATGACTGGGTTTTCTCCCACCATGAGCAGCAGAAGTTAAATCCTTAAGCACTATTTCCAAAGACTGTAAGAACTACAAATCTCTAAGAATTTAATAATTAAATAAGCTCCCCTGAACTTGGAATAAGAACTTGTAGAAACATTTTAATTGCCTAGAAACACTAGCTGCAGTTTAGACCATTTTCCAGTTAGGGAAATTAGCTATATAAAAGTTACACACTTTATGGCTGCAAAATACAGCGCTCATGTTCAAAACAGCAGAGACAGTTTTGGATTACCACAGTCCCTGATTCATTGAGACACCAATTTTAACCCAAGCAATAGGCCCCTATGCTCAGGTATGTGGCACTTTCATTCCTTCTGTGGAATGGGTGGGTGTCAACAAACTTGGTATCTCTCATCAACTTGAAAGCTTCAAGGACTGGATCAGGATTCATTTAGTAGAACCCTACCGATTCTTGTTGGAGCCACAAAATCAAAACAGAAGCAAATCTTTTGCATTTTGTCAATCAGAGGCTACCTGAAGAGTCCCCAGTGCCATGTCAGTGCACTTGCCACAACCCACAGATAAATGAATGGAAGATAATAACTGCATTCTCCCAAACAGCAATGCTTCATTTCCCCAGCATTGTCAAGGCCTCACAGGTAAAAAGAAACAGAAGGGGAAACACTAAGGGCGGGGTGGTTGTGCTTCCAGAGAGGGGATAGGGCCACTAAGGAAGTCCCTGAAATAGATCAGAGTGCCACAAATTGAGCTGGTATGGGTGGAGCAGGGGAAAGCAGCAAAGCAACAAGAGTCCCTAGAATACAGAACAACCATAAACGTACAGTGAGAAAAGGCGGCCGAGGGCTTGGAGAACGTCCTGGAGTGAGTAGATGCTAGTTTGTAGAAGAACATAGGGCATTAAGAAGTGGTAATACTGACTAAAGATATCTTATATTTACTGTGCTGTTCTCATGTGACAAAGGGAAAACAAATATTACATTTATGAAGTTCAAAACTATCTTAAACAATGCCCTTGCTTAATTTTAATATTATTATTACTAATATTGTATCCTGACAGCTAGACAGATTCATGTCTACATCCCTTTAGACCACTGCCTAGAAAGTATGCTTCTAGTGAACTGGATGAGAAACATTACCACTCAGATGAATAGCTGAAAAGGATACGGTATGAGAAAGCCTATCTGGTATAATTGGAACAAAATACAAAAGGTGATGTGGGAAAAGCAGGCAAGGACATTCATGATTTATAGTTGTCAGGGATTTGCAAATTAGTAACTATATCATAAAATTATTACATAAGCCTCATAGCAGTTCTATTAATGTATCTGTACCCTCTACGTTTCTATTGTTTGACATTTCTTCATATGACAATGATTTATTCTATGATTGAATGAATGACAAAACCAAAACACATAGTCATCAGCTAAATATTGGTTGTGGAGGGTTAAATCCCACATCACTAAATGCACATTTCCAACTCTCAATTCATGATAAAAAAATAGAAGTGACATTTTCAGTTAATAAATTGAATAGTTTGCTGTTCAGAAGAGTTAACTTTCTTTATAAATCAAGCAGATTAAGCATATTAAGTAACAGCTGGATACCCACTCATTGGGCTTACATTCATTTATGGTTTACATTAAAAAAACATTAACACAAAAGTGTTCTTTAAACACTGTTAGAGTCTCTCCTCTCACAACAAGACGTAAGATTGTAATTTGTTAGCAATCAGTTAAATTCTACAGAATTTTAAACCAAATCACAAAATCTTGAGTGAATTGGGACAAAAGTCCCAATAATGCACCATTTAAGAATATAATTCAACGAGAGTGACTTCCAGAAATAAGTAAGGAAATATATTAGTTCAAGATCCCCACTCAGAAAACACAGGTGCAAGAGTGTTTCAGTCTGGTATCAGTTTTGTGCCTGTCTGACACTGCTGTGCTGCATCTGGGAAGAAGTGTGGACTAGCTGCAGACCTGAGGGCAGGAAAATGAAAGGGGCTCTTTACAGCAGACACGTGAGTGGAAGTCATAAGACAAGGTGGGCAAGAAGAATGACACACTCCACTGTTGTCTACACAAAAGGAGACCTACCAGAACACTAATCAAGTAATACTGTGCATGTAAGAGGCCAAGAGGCAGCCTTACTTTGCCTGTCACTTTTAACTCCAATTTACTTGTCATAATTAAAAAAAAAAAAAAATCCACAGTGAAGTGGTAAAGAGCTTGCTCTGCTAAGGAGAACAGAAGATTGGTTCTGTCTTCCTACACATCTTCAATTTCTTAATGGGAAAAGGGATAGCTCCAGACAGACTGAACATTAATCATCTGGATTCTTTTGTTTAAATTGCATTTGGAGAGAAACTGTAAATAACAATGTGACCCCTAACACAGATTCCCGTCCATCTCTTCTTTATTGGTATATAAATCTTTCCTGAGCAGCTGAAAGGCCAGCACTAGCACTACACCTCATGTCTAGCATTCCATGAATAAAAGAACTCTACCACAGAATGACTAAGCTATACCAGCTGCCCACTAACCTGAGGAAAGTCCACCCTGAGCTGCAGCATACAGCACATGAAAATTCCAGAGTCATAGATTAGTTATTTTTGCATGAACCTGATGAGTTCAGGGCACACTTGATAAAAATGCCTTCATTTTAAAAGCAATATGGTTGCTTGTAAATGTCATGCTAAGTTGCAGAACTGCATGAATAATGCAATAAGGACACAGGTTATCATGTTCTTCTCACAGTAGTAACTGTAGGTTGAAGGCCATTTAATAGCATCTACACTTAAATTCTCAGATAAAGTGGGCTCTAAGAAGTTTAGTGTTCCCTCAAATGACAGCTCAATGCTCTTTGCCTTTTACTCCTGCAGATGCAAACATCTGCCTCAGTAAATAGGCTTTTGACATCTTTGGTTTTGTAAATTTAAGTGTCACTCCCTATATGGTTTGGATGAGAGATTTCCAACATTTTCTTTCTAAAGCAGTTACACTTATTTCTCTTCTATACTTCAACACCTGATAATATACGGCAAATGGCAACTGCCTGGTATGCATGTTCAGGTTCTGTGCTTATTTCCAACGCCACCAAACTCTCAGAGAGCTAAACTGCAGCAAAAAACACGTGTACCCAAGTGGTACATTATTTATTAGGCATTAACTTTGATAGGTTAGGAATAGGCTTTCAATCTACACACAACTTAGGAGGGAGAAGAAAGTTGACTCCACAAAGACTTCAGGATTTATTTCACTTACTAACCACATGGAAAGCAGAACCCACATCAGCTGTATCTTTAAAGAAAAGCTTCATGCTTAAACCTCTCCTTACATTCCAGCTGTGCTAAAATGACACACTGCAGCAAGGCTGAACACCATTTGCAGGTTTCCAAGGACATAATCAAATGGCTTTCTAGGCACATCTTCCCAAGATTGTACTAAAAGAAATATACACATTTTTCTAAAGGAGATTATTTTAACACAGACTTCGAATTAAGATTCTTATCACAATGAAAACCTTATAATAACAACTAACTCGTGCATTTTAGGGGGTGCAGAGGGAAGCCAGAAAGCCAGACTCAAGCAGAACCTGTCTCTTTAGCTAGCAAGAAATCCATGGGCCAATGCAGGAAAACACCTTGCTGGTTTATTTCATCCAGACTAACTAAAATGAACTTAACAAGCACTCTGCAGGGGGAAGAATTGCTTAGGGGGATGACTACAAGTATGTTTCATACATCCTACAAACAGCCTTTGCTTATTCCATTACACACAAGTTTTACAGCAAATAGAATCTTTACCACTGACATACGGCAATTAATGAGGCAATACAACCTATTTACATCCCAGGATCCTCCCTGGTAATGAGGGCGCAGGGTGCCACCACTGAACATGACCATCTTCTCCACGGACATCATTTATTAGATACTGTTCAGTTGCTGTAAAGTATTTCTGGCCTAACTTATATACTAACAATTGGAACATTCTTTACTTAATTAAAACAAAACAAAAAAAAAATCATGTCAAATCTTAGTTGACGACAAATGAGTTTGAGCACTGTCTGAAATAGGGACACCTTACTCATTTAAGCCTCACAGTAAGCACAAGGTCAGTTTACTTTTTCAACACAGACACACACAAACATAAACTCACTATCTCCAAATAAGAAAAAAACCCAAAAAACAAACCATTATGAATGTCAAAACAACCCATGAACTCTTTTTACAGAAATCTCAGCTTATAAAACTTTTGACAATATGGGGACTCTAAGTCCTAATAACACAATTTTAAATAAAATGGAAGTTTAACTGTTCTATATCAAGGCTTGCTTAGTTTTTTGGTTTTTTTTTAGCTTGGCCAAAAAGGAAGAAAAAAATTTAATGCACAGCAAGTAATGGAAGCAAAGCACAGTGATTCTAACCACTAAGCCACAAACCATACAGGGAGTCATGAGAAAAGTCACTTGGCAGTAACAGTCATTCTTCAAATAGAAAATTATCATGAGTTTGTTTTGGGTTTTATTTTCCTCCTCCAGGCATAGCAGACAAAGTTATTCAATTCTAAGATGTCACTGCCATTAAAAATGATTGATCATTGTGATGACTAATTAACATTTGGTAGGAAAGGTTCTTGACTTTTAGAAGTTGAGCATATCAGTCTCTGACAAGCACACAGTAGTCAAAATGTTGTCTTTTGAAACAGAGGGTTTCTGTTTTGAAACAGTGGTTTCTCAAGGAAGGCATTATAGTTCATGTTCTAAGTCCAGATCCCCCCAGTCCTCTACAGAGAGGATCACAAAGTTCCTGTCAGTCATAAAGAACAAGTCAAATTTTCCTCAGTTTAATTAGAGGTATCACTCTAATCACAGAAAGTAACTGTAAAAACACAGAAAGAAAACAAATCCTTGATTACCATCTTAGTAGTTTGTGGATATCGGGCATGGCTCTTTTCTCCAACAAGCCTTTGCCATTAAAAAAGTCAAAGAAATGAGAAGGAAGGTATAAGCTTACTGGAGTCTCAGCTTTCATCTGGGCCCGCAACTTCTCTCTCATTTCTTTCTCATTGAATTTGGCACTTCTTTTTACATAGACTCCTCCATGCTATCAGAGAGAAAAAAAAGGGAAAGCATTAAATATTTAAGTAGTTTATTGTAGAACAGGTGATAGAAGAACAAACAAGAGACAATGACAAGTCACCTTTATGACTCACACTGCAAATTGCCTACAAGACATTTTCTCCTATCACAAAAATATGTGAAACTAATTTTACATTTGCATATACTTTAGTTCACAACATCTTTTAAAATAAAAATGAGACATAAAAAACCCCAAATCCATAAGACACTTGAAGTGTCTTGTTTAAAGGTGTTAAATAATTAACAGAAGATGGCATTAGAAGTGATCCCAGGGTGTTTATTCCCAACAACACTGACATGCAGCTTCATCTGTGTATCAAGGGAAAATCACAGAACTGAAGTTACTCACGTACAAGAACTTACAAGTCAATGCTTTCAATTCTATGTGCCCACTATTAAATAGCAACTAATGCAAATACTGGGAATGTAAGTATCATACTTGTACATACAAAATTTATTAATAGCACAAAAGAATCTAGTGTAGTGTCTTGAAAACCTCCATGCACTTCACTAGAGAACCCAACTTTTAATAAAGAAGTTATATACCAAGAAAAGAATTGAGTAAGTAAACCAAAACTTTTACAAGGCAAAGAATTCTAGAGAAGTATTTTTACTGAAAATTATTATTAAAAGTTAAACTATGTCCTGGAAGAGATTAATTTCATAACTTGTTGCACACAATTTATCACAAAACTTCAGTAGAAGTACACACAAAGAGAAATTTGCCCTATTATTTCCCTTTTCCACCACGTTGTATTGACAGAGAAACAAACTTGCACCAACTATGAACTACTGATACAATGAAGTCTGGAAAACACAAAATTAGCTTCCAAATAACAGAATTTCAGGTTTAAGGTACATTGTTTTCATGGGTTTTCTAACTGACTCCTTAACTTAGTAAAACTCTTTTCTGTTCACCATGACAGTTGGTATTAGGATTTGTCAGACAACTTCTGTCCATTTTGGTTTCACATGCTCTTTAACAGAAAGTGACAGTAAGATTAAAACTAAAAGCTGAGCCTCATTCAAACACCTGATATCATTAAAAGATACAGTACATTGTAGAAACGGGTGGTGGCTGTGTGCAGAGCTGCGTCAATGGAATGGACAGGAATAGAATTTGAGGGGTTAGGAGGATGTGGGCAGAAGAGGTGGTCATGCATAGTGCTTTCAGCCTTTGCTTTTCATGGTGTGGAGAGACGGATGCTTAGCTAGTGGTGTTTGATGTGACTTTTGAATTCTTCTTCAAAAGCTGCAGTGAAAGGGAACAGAAAGCCAATGATGCATTAACTGCATACTAAATATGCTGTCTTAACTTTATCTTCTCTGGTTCCCTCCCAAGGTGAAGTAGTCAGCTCTAACACTCAGCTCTGCTGCTGTGACTGGCAGGGGACCAAAACCATAAACAGAATTCCCCAGCTCACTGAGCTTGGCTGTGGCATGATATTGGGACCATCCCACAAGCAGTTTAACAGTTCCAGACAGAAAGCAGCATGAACAGAAAAACATTTCTTCAGCTGTGTAGTAACCAGAGAGCCTCATGTTATCTCCACACTCCACATATAAGACCGTTTTCAAGATCTGACATTATTAAAGGGAAACAGAAGTCTTAAGCAAACTTAAGTACAGTTGTATTCTGACATTCAACACAACCATCCCTTCCAGGAAGGGGAAACTCAGTTTGGTATGAGAAAAAATTCATCTACTATATAAGACTTCTATTTAAAGGGTAAGTTATCATTCTCTGTGAGCTCAGCTAGGTCAAGCTTTGATAAATGAGAGAAACCTAGAACTGAGGTATTCCCTTATCATCAAATTACTTATCAGCTGCAGTAAACTGGAAAAATACTGAACCAACTTTTGCTTGTTTGATTTGTCAACTTGGAAAAATGAAATTCCTATTAGAACGTCTGGTCAGGGACGTACACCATGACACCAAAAATAGATCTGGTGTCGCACGTCAGACATTTTAATGCTCAGAAATAGATTTGCACTTCTCAAGTAAATGAGCAGAGTCATGTAACATAAGAACAGACAAAGTATCACAAGATCAGCGTTTGCTGCATTCACCCCAACTCCACCACTATGGCAGGTCCCTGTGGCTCAGGGGTACAAAGCTAAAGAGAGGTGGAACACGTGGCTAAAACTCAGGAGGCACCAAAGGGGTGCACAAGCTCATGCTGGATAACAGAAAATATAAAGACATACTTCCTATGTTAAAAAGTCAAACAAACTGTGGGGTATCAAAAATACTTTTCAAAATCACATCGCAGCCATTTCAGGGGTATAAAAGAAATAGGAACAAATTTGATGGTGTAAGTAAATAGGAGTGATGGGATGAATTGGTAGCAAATGATAGGGACAAAAAAAAACTTTCAGATCCACCCAAAAATAAAAAAGACAGTTTTATGAAAAGAAATTGGTTCTACCTGATAAATCAGACTTGGAATATAATAGGTTAATTTAAGTGTTTCTTTTCTTTCCTTGCTATTAGAGAGCTGCCTCAAAGAAGAATGCTAGTTATGTGATTGTATATAGCTCAAATTCCCCAATTTGTATTGCATTTCCTTTTCAGTAAGAGATCAAATATATGAACGTTCTTCAAAACAGATTTCTGGAAGTACTGTTTTTAAGGTTATAATTTTTTTCCGCTGTACTTTAAAAGCCCCTCTCTCAGTCAACAATGGATTGTGTTTACAAATATACTTCCTTTGTGCCTGAATTTTGCTCTCCTGGACATCCAGACCACGTTTATTTCCAAACAGGATGTTTACCTGAGGAAGGGAATATGAATTCCGTAAGCATGGCGTAATTATGTGGCTCTGGAAACTTTTAGTGGAGTGTAAGTGACATCACTGACAGAACATCAACAGGAAAGGCAGGAAGTGTTTTATGTTTTTGCACTGTTTGGTGTGATAAAAACAATAAAAATACCTATTAGCTTGCACTGCAGGCCTTCTGCATCCCGTCTCAGTCATTTAAGCATATATGCATCACCGCTGCCTGTCAACTGTGTCACTGATTTCAATATATATATAAATATATATAATCACCCTCCACTAAATCTTGCAGAAATTTAATTTTTTGAGGAGTCCAAAGCTGAATAGATTTTATTTAATACATACATGTCTTGATTAAAAATGTAGGTGACATTCAGATTAATTTCCACAGGAACCTTCTTTTAACAGTCAATATATTGCTCAGGAAACTGAGCACCGGATATTCCACATAGCAATAGTAATTTTCCAAAATCTTGAAAAAAAAAAATTCTGGACACCCAGTGATAGTGGATGGAATATATATCCTGTTGGTATTTTAATTAAAGCAGACTTAAATTGCCACCATTGTAATGACTAAAGGCAAGGACAAAGAGCAAAATATTTCCGTGCAGCAGATCAGTCACTTTGGTGGACAAAAAATGTGGAGAAACATTAAGGGCAAGCATTAGACAACTGAGAATTCCATTTTCTCCTAATGCATACCCTTAATGAGGTATGGCAGGGTCTGATAGTTTGTAGTTATTTATGGGACGGGGACAGCAGTCCTACCAATAAAAGACATTGTGAACAGTTTTCTTGTTTTCTCTGCCGCATATACTTCTCTAAACATATCAATTTTAGCAGAAATTATGGCAACCACCCATGCTCCAGCCTAGATCTATAGCCTACTCACTAAGGTACTAATCCAGAAGACAACAAGGATTTTCAGCCATCAAGCTGAAGACACTGGATGTGCTGCAAAGATGAGGGAAAGAGTAAATTGTCCTCTTCGGACATACACCTGTAGCTGCCTACTCTTCATGTACTCCTTTACAAATTAATATACTGTTCCAATCATACTCAGCATAACATTTCTCTCAATGTTCTCCACCTTCTTGCCCCCTTGGACAGGGCTGACAGTCAATTCAGTCATACCGTCTAATTATATTAGAAGTATTTTCCAAAGCATGTGTGGTGTATTTGGTTGTGGGGGTTTTTTTGGGGTGTGGGGGATTACCGTTTCTTTCCCTAGGCAATGGAGTGAGGGACATAAAGCAGATTAATATTCAGAGAACACATTAAGATCAAACAGAGAAGACAAAGGAGAAAGTCTTATTGAATAAGCACTTTGGAACCACTACCCAAAAGTTTATCCATTTCTACTTTAATAACTAAGCACCCATCTAAACCCTGAGATAAGTACCACGAAGCCATTTCTGCTCACCTATAAAAAGGCCAATACTTCCAAAACCATCCACCTCTACATTTTATTTTGTTTCACATAGAAATAGTCCTGCTTTTAGAAAAAGCAAAGAACAGACACAACAAATTCACACAGAATTTTAGAGAAGTAAGCCATCTACACTGCTCTCCACCATTGTAGACGTAAGATCATATCCACTCAGTATATTGGCTGTTCAGTGACCATGGCCCACCGTTTCTCAGTAACTATATTAATTTGAGTCACATCAAGTTGAGCTCTCAGACTAGAAGGAACAAAAGAAATACTATGCAGAAAGAAGAGAAAGAAAAAGCTGGGAATTCTGTTAGACTCAGGTTTTTGGTTAATTGAAGTCCAAAATAACCGTCAACATTTTCATGGAGGTGGGATTTGCCTTTCCTTCACACTATACTAAGACCCAATTTTTCTCTTTTATATTGTGCTAAAACCAAAACAAAGAAGTACATCAAACAGTAATGCCAATTTAATCCCAATTTGTAGGATGACACACAGCAAAAAAAAAAATAAATTATCTGTTTATACCTTCTGCTAACCTTCTGAGAGCATGACTACAAATTGGAGTTTTGGACTGTAAAAAGAACAAAGTTTTAGAATATTCTGAAATACTCCTAACAGACTCAACAGTTTTAATTCTATCCATAATAAGTATTCATTTAAAAAAGTAAATTGAATCTTTAGCAACTGTCTCTCAACTAAGATACATAACTAACTACACTGAGTGAAACCAGTGGCTTTCATGTTCAAATAATTCAATGCCAGCTGAGAACTACATATTCACAGCATGCATGGAAAACAGGGAGAAAGTACATCTTACATATTTGACTCACAAACAGCAAGGGAAGAGTGAAGTGGCTCACCTGTGAAAAGTACCAGCCATACAGTGGAAGCCATTTTAAGCCATCCTTCAAGACATAGCGGACGTGGCCGAGCGCGTTCTGCCTGATCGCCAGCATGTCCGCGATAATCCAATCAACTGCAATGACAGAAGCCCAAAGTCATCAGTTAAATTACCTCTTAATTGCCACTAATGGAACAAAAAGTGCATGTTGTATGCATAAATGTCATTAAAGGTTTTTGAACTAGAAGTTCTTGCTTGTTAGGGCAAGCCTGGAAAGAGACACAGTAAACAGACAAGCAGATTTTTTAAATCTATTAAAGTGTTAAGACAAGCAAAAAAAATACAAACCTGTACACTGATGATTTGATAAATATATTACATTTTCTTTATTTTTTGGCAAATCCCCGTAGATAATTACCTAAAAAAAATTTAAAAATATGCAGTATTACTTTATTAATTTATTTTCATTGCATTAGGCAGTGATGATATCCAATGCAGTAATTGTCTTTTTACTAGGAAAACTGTCAGCAAAATAACATCACTAACAGACAAACACCCTATCACTACCTCAGTACAAACCACACAGACAACTGATTTAACAACAAAGCTGTAAATATTAATTAATGAGGGCTTAAGAAACTTATTCTGTTCTTGTGCCATAGTCCTAGAACTGGATCCATGGAAGGTCACCTTCAGCCACAACCTCCCTACATTAATATAATTGAAGTTACTGAGGAATCACAGACATGTACAAAACCACCATTTAATTTATACATCTAATGAATAAGACATGCTTTAGCCAGACACTTGTTATCATTTAAACTAAAACGGTAAATTTTCCTGGATTAGATCAATAACAAAATCTCACCCATTTGCCATGATTTCAACCATCAAGAGTGAACAAAAAAATCCATGAGGTTGAGGGGCGCCTTTAAATTAGGCTTCCAAATAGTAGTTTTTTTTAATATTTTTTCTTTGTTACATTGAAGACACACTTTAACCTTGTAGTTTCTCACCCCTGAAAAGTACAGGTCTACCTGTGAAATAACCTTCTGAGAGCATGACTGCAAAACAGGATGCTGATGCTAGAATCTTGGTCACCCTTTTAAAATAGATTAATTCAATTATTTTCAATAAAATGAGAAATTAATTAACTTTAATTCTGAACTGAAGAACCAATGCAGGTGTTCAATTACCTTTAAAAAACATGTTTATTACCTAAAGAAGCCTAGTTTTTCTAACCAGTACATCCTAGGTAGGCTTTCACCATTGTTCTGCCAGCAGACATACTCCTTGTTTCCAGAAGATGGCTGTATCAGACATACACACTTGGAAATTATTCCATTTACCAAAAAATGCAAAGTGCTATATGGAAGGTTTACCCACTTATTATCATCACTTCTCTACTCTGGGCAATACTGGAATTTCTTCAGGAAGAATTAACATTCATATGTTAATTGGTATCATTTAGTATGCCAAGTCTCATATTGATCCTTACAGAAGGTCTCTACCAGCATCTCTGGAAACTCCATCCATCTCTCAGGTAAGCTGTGATACTGGATGGCTAATGCCTCGTAATTGTTAACTCTAGGAAAAAAAAACCCAACAAAACCACAAAAACACTGTATGTTTTATATTCATGCTCTTTCTTCTTTGAAAATACAGCCACACTGTTGATCAAGTTTTGTTTTCAAGGCCAAAACCAGATACTGGCAAACTGAAATACTCAGTTAATATGTGAACAAGAGATAATTTAGCATGCAGTAAAAGAGGATATAACTTGAAGTGCTTTCTTTTCCAAAAACAAAAAAGAAAAGTCATGCACAATAAATTCTAATTGAAAATATTTGTAATAAGTCAGTTGATAAGTATATTCTGAACAGTGTCTGAGAAATCTGAACAAGATTCTGCTAATGAGTAGTCTTCTCACTGAAGTACCAGAACTTGTAACCTTACTGCTGACACTAGGTACCACATACAGCTTAGAGCAAGGTAGCCGTCTGAGGGTTGACCTTACAGTCCAGGTGCACAAATTCCTCTGAAATAAATCCTCCTACTCTCACTCATAGAGTAAAAACTTATTTTTACAACTGTATGCTTTCCCAGCACTGTTATGCACAACTTCCATAAATACTGTTTTCTTTAATTTCAAGTTAAGACTCCACAATGCAGTTTCTGGCAAAGAGAATTTTAGAATAGGCAGGAAGGCCCAATACAACAAATCATTAAACCAGAAGGTCCTGGCTTTGAGCTTTTCTAAAATGCATAAAAAAAAATAAGAACAAGAGGAAAACAAAACCTGCCCTTGACCCAAAGAACTGCCCCACATAAGAAACAGGGTTTGAAATATAAAATTTATAACTTCAACTTGTAAATATTTCCACTTTAATGTACCAAGTCAAAATCTCAGTGCAACCAGATCCACAATTAAAAGCATTTGCTTTGGACTATTGCATGAGTAAAAACAAATATAAAGGATCATTCCCATTAAAAAAAAGTATGCCAGTGTCTGCCAAATATAACAGTTAATCTGTGTAACTTTTTATTTCAGTAAGATTGGATCTAGTTCACTTTTAACCCCAGAGGAGCACCCACTCACTCTTCCTGTAAACAACTTCTATGCACAATATTATGGCTTACCCTAAGGGTTAGAAGTGTTTACATGTAATGGACCAAAATCTTTAACTCATGATAAAACACATAGCCAAACCCTTTTACAGAACTAAAATATAATAATTTTAAAATCCTATTTATATTAGTTCTCATTAAACACACAAAACCTGGATGTTTTATTTCAAAGCGAAGGTAAAAACAAGAAAATCAGAAAGCTCTATTTTGTTTGCTCAGATGGCTCAGCCTAAGAGGATGCACCAGCTTTATCTGCAGCATCATCCATTTCAGCACTGCCCATTTCACTGATCTAGAGGAAAGGCTTAGAGAGTTCATCAAAGGCCAACAAACAGCTATTCACCCTAGACACTCTCAGTCAAAGAACTGAGCTACAAACTTACAACTGTTACTACAAGTAGCTAAGAATGGCAACTTCCAGCCCGCAGTCCCAGGAGACACCTACTCTGTGGGCACCCACGCAGCTCTCCTTCTGAGATCAAAGCATTTTTGCTTTACTGGGCTTCTGAAAATAATATATATAGAACAGAGTGCTAACAGTTAAGAGCTTTGAATCCTACAGAAATGCCCTTTGAGACAGTGTCTGAAGAATGAACCTGCTTCTGCATTAGTAGAAGAGTATGCTCAGGACAAGACTCCAATTTCTGGCAATCTGATGTATTTAGGTAAACCAAAGAACTTAACGTATATTATAGCTGCAGAAGGAAATAATATACAGTACTCTTCTTCATGGCCTCCAGAAAACCTCTGACTCCCTGCTGCTTTTCCCTAGCTAACTTTGCAGAATTCCTTGCTGCAGAAGTTGTGCAGCCTCTGACTCCTTCTCATTTTGCTGGTGTAGAAGATGTTTGGGAACTCTGTGAATTACAGAGTCACAGAATACTCTGAGTTGGAAGGGACCCACAAGGATCCTCAAGTCCCCCTCTTTAGTGAATGCTCGTATGGGGATGGAACCCATACTTTAGCGCTGCTGGCACTAAGGCAGCACTTGGGTGACTCACCAGGGACAACAGTGAAGAAAAACAAGAGTCCACAGCGCCCATCTGCAGCCAAGCCCCTTTGGAAGCAACTCAAAGACATCAGAGTGGCTTTTAAAGGCTCCCAGCCCTCCTCAAAGGAGCAGTTCTGCTCCCGGAGTGTGGAAAGCACAGGCAGGGGTGGTCTTATTCCCTTGCAGCCAGTGCCAGGGAAGCAGCGCAGGACATGGAGGACATGCTTGGGAGGCAATTTGAATTTCAGCATAACATTTCATGAATTTCATGCATGGCTCTCCAGACACCACAGTATACATATATTCTACCTATCTATCAGTTTAATTAACTGATAAGTGTCCTGTCAGCCACAATGAAGCAAGTGAGGAACTTGTTCATTTAGAATAGAATCTGCTGTTAAAAAAAAAAAAAAAGGCAAAAAGAAGTCAAGCAAAGAAAACAAGTCAAAAGAAAAAACAACACAGCAAGCCAAAGTAAGCAGAGATTTAAGAGGAAATGTTTAAAATGCAAATTTACAGTCTAACACTGCAAACATTACTTGTGTACACAACACTGAAATGTGTGCTTTTAGCCATGTTTTGGTTGCTTCACAGCCCAGTTCACAGTAATGGGTAATACAGTTAGTGTTAATGTGGGCTTTCCACATCTGTTTACACAGCAGCACTGTCAAACTCAATACAGTGAGGTCCCAAATCAAGGAAACAGGATGCTATTAGATCCCTTCTGTGGGAAGACTGGTACCCAGCTTCCATGGAGGCTCAGCAGCCACAAGATACACCTCAAGGTGTCCTGCCTAGGTGAAGCTTTGATGAATTAGCAGGAAGGAACAAGTAGTTCTGCTGGGCGAATGTACTAATTCAGTGATCTAGGCTGATCTAGGCATGCAAATGGGAACTCCTGGATGACCTGGTGACACCAGTTTCAGCTTCCCTATCAGACTGCTTTTTCCAGTGCAGCATATTCAACTATGGCTGTGCTAATGTGGTAGGTCACGTAGCAATGTGGAACAGTCCTGCATGGCAGCCACACCCGAATAACCCATAATTTGCACAGGTTTTCACTGAAACAAGGCAGACACTCCTAACTTAATAGTTAAGAATTTTATTTCTTGCTTATGAAATGTTTACATAACAAAGAAAATTAAACAGATAATTTAATCACGGCCTAGCAATATCAGCTCAGTAAACACTGTCATGGCGAAATTAACTGCAGGTAAAAGTAATCACGCTACCAGAATATCTGCTTGCAGGTCAACTGGTGATCACATCAAACTCCTAGCAAAGAGATTACCTTAATATTATAATTGGATGTGGCTGATAATGGGAGCAGCTAGAAGCTGATCTGTAAGCAGATCTGACAATGTGACTTCTGCTCTAGCAGCATTATGGCAATGCAACTGGTTATTGCTGGTAGAAACTTGGGGCCATCTTATCTGATGTCTATCAGTCTACCAGCACACTCAGTCTTGGTTCCTCAGACTTCTTAATCCTCCTCCCTTCTCTATTCAAAGAAACCAGGTGTGAATTGAAGAATGATGTTCCCATCTTTGCTGCTATTTCAATATAACTTCTGTTCACTGGAGTACTTCGTGAAAGAAGAGCACTGTGTTCAGGAAAAACATCAGCTTCAAGCACAGGTAATTGCAACTGGAAAGAGGGATAAAAATAGGGTAACAGGGGGAGAGCAATTCTTCTCTTTTCTGGAGGAGTCAAGACATCATCACTTAAAAAGGACCACACAAACTTCCTACTCAGCTGTACTATCCTCACAAAATGCACCTCTCTCCACTATTTCTTCACAATTAATAATTGTGACTGTGTGCTCTTTGGGATGAGAGCATCTCTGTTAGCTAGGCACTACTACAACATGTCTACTAAAACAATCTCCTAAGACTTACGTCTCAACTGTTTGTTACAAACTGGATACAATTTTGTGGTGAAAGGGTGGAGCTCGCAGGAGCTAACCACCAAAACAACCACCTCACAACAGCTTCTGAAGCCAACACGTAGGCTGTGCAAGCTGACCCCTGCAGCACTGCTGCAGGCGTCTACATCGAAGCTCTTTAAATTCTCTTAGACTAAAAACCTGCCTCACGTCACAAGTCCTTTGAGCTTCCAGAGAAAGCACCTCAGACCATAGAATCTATTTACCCTGTACGACTAGAAGCAGGCTCAAGACAAGATACAGATAGAGAATCTGTACTTGGGGCTGACAAATTCCTCAGGTTTTCAGATGTCTCACTATAAGAATTTTAAATGTTTATTTTTCTTAACAGAAGATAAATAAGTACTTTTATTCACATTTAACAAATACAGGTTTCACTTGTCTACAGCATAAGGAATATGAATAGAACAGAAGAGAAAGGACTTTGATGCTTTTAGTTGCATTTTCTCTAGATCTGAAAAAAAACCCATTTATAGATTTTCTAAAAATACCTTTAGGACACATTAGCTTAAAGGTAATGATCATACTCTTGCTACACATCATAACCTCTTTAGGGACTATCTGCTCAACACGGAATTGCACAAGTCTGAAGTCTGCTGCTCAGACAGCCTAGCAAGCTCAGCAGCAAACCATAATATCACAAAGTAATCCATTTTATTGAAGCAGAGTTCATTCAAACATTCTGCAGCTATGCATTTTACTGGGGTTCAGTGAAAAAAATATTGCTAAGAGATTAAGCTCTGGAGAATACTGAAAAGATTCCTATATGAAATGTAATTCAACTTTTTTTAAAATACATTTTTTAATTGATTCAAGTGGAGAGCGTGGAACTTTAGAAAATACACTTAGCAGCATTTAATTTCCTTTTTGTAAGAAGAGTTTAGTTGCAACCTATCTATATTAAGTAGGGCTAAATTTTGCCATCAGATGTTAAATATGACATCTGTACATTCTTACTTTCATACTAGCTTTTAGCCTTATGGTCTAAATTGACAAATTTTTATGAATGGTTATACTTCATTCCATGTACTAGATAACTAGGTTCTACCATGTATAGAAGTATATACCATGTATATTTTGTTCTGATGCTGACTGTAAAGGCTTTACACTTTCTGACCTGAATTAAAGGTAATTGTCCCCTGTACTCCTTAGCTCCCCAATGAACCCTTAACAAATTTTTACAAAAGGCATCTCTATATCTTAAATGTTCCTGTCTTGATAACAGGAAAAAACCCCAAGATTTATCATGACTTTAAGATTCTGACATCTAATGTACGAAAAAAATCGTATTCTCAGTGCCCAAATAATTTACAGATCTTTCTCCAATTTACTTGCTTTTGATTGCAGTGCAATTCAATGGCATGAACCCACCATTAACATCAGTGACCACCTGGAAAAAATCAAAATTAGAGCATCTAACTTTCATCATAAATCACCAGTAATGAAATTGTTAAAATAATAATTGCATATACTTTCCGACATATGTGAAAGGTGATTATTTATATGATGAGGTTTAACAGGAGTGTTTTTCTGAACATTTGGCATCTTGGTATTACATAAAACCTGAACATGTCTTCTAGTAAAAGAGTGGAAGTAAGTATTCCACCTGTTTCAATAGGAGAAAATCTCCTCTATAAGCCTTTTGCATCTCTGGAGACTTCTTCATGCACATTTTTGTCACTTCCTTAAAAGAAGGGCAAAAGCAATCCACACTTAATGTAGCCATTGTTTACTTTATTACCCTTCTGTAGTGGAAAATTTGTAATGTCCATTTAAGCTCACTCTGGAAATACCCTTTGCCCACACGTGAGCAGTAAACCTTGTGGCAGTTTGCAGTGTTTCCTCCAGCCAGAGCTCTTTGCATAGGAACTTGGCTTTTGCAACATGGAGGAGTTGTTTGCATCTTTATTTGTAATATTGTTACAAGTGTTTGTATCAAGTGCAGACTGAAAGCTGCTGTGAAGCTATCATTGAGTTGACAGGAATGAGGATGGTTATGAAACATCTCTAGTCTATGTTTCTGATTGTGGAATAGGATTTTTGAAAGCTTCTCCACACATCTTCAGTAAGTATTTAGAATTTAAGCACTCTGGACCTTCACAGTGAGACAAAGGAATCACTCACTGCACAGCATAGGAACATCTAGGGAGGTATCTGCAACAATTCTGGCTCCAGAACTGAACACAGTAAACTGATCAGCCTCAAAAATTGCCACATTAAAATTACTCTCATCTGCTCACCACCACAGCATGTGAATGAGCCAGTTCACCTACAGTTTGCTCGGAACTATGCACTGTGTTTGTTACTCAAAAAGAAACATGCATGCCCTCATATTCCCAAGTAGACTCAGGAAATGGAACAAAATAAGTCTTCAAGTCAATCCATAAGTTCACCAGGTGAATTTTTTTCAACTACCACAATACAGTTCAAAGCAATTCAAACTAAATTTTTTTAATATCTAGTCATGGGCTAAAATAAAATTTTGACCAAATCATGCATAGTTTGTTTTACATTTAAAAATCAAACTAGCATAAATATTATTTCCTACTCCCACAGAGGATCTAGTTGTAACAGAGAAGATGACAAGCAGTATGTGACAGAAATGAAAGGAACAAAAGAAAATAATTTCTCTGACTTTTTATACTAAATCCCTTCATAGGATAAATTCAGACTGACAGAAGATAGATTAAAGAGTATTTTTCCCCTGAGAAGATATGCCTCCTCATAACTGTAATGTCAAAATCCCTGACATCTGAGTCTACTTTATCTAACACAACTAAAACTGAGAAAAAAAAGGATATTCTGCCTGCAAGTCTAAGGCAAAAAGTTTGAAATAACTGCACTTCAAATGTTTAACTGTGAACAGAATCTTCTCTTAGCAAGAACAGTGGTAGAGTACTCTGATGGTAGAGTACCAGGAGAAAAAAACACCTAAATTAACAATCATCCTTACGTAAAGTATCTGGACATATTATGTAAGAAGAAGAAAAGGGCATGGAAGAGCACTGTAAAACTCTACAGCCCAGAGTCTACCAGAACACAGTTAAACGCAAAAAGAGTAAAGGGTATAAAACTCATGCAGGTTAAAAAAAGTGATAAATACACTGTTTCTTTTCAAATGCAACTAATTATGCTAAGTCAGGACAAATTGTATTGAAAAACCCATATATCAAAAGTCTTAAGATATTAAAAAAGTGTATTTATATAGAAAATTTTAAAATCAAACCATGAGATTGCAAAATTTACTGGTCAAACACCTGGAATCAGAATTTGTAAGAGCATTCAAACTTGCCCTTTGACTCCTTAGCTATTCCTACCTGACACATACTTTCTAATATTTTCATAAGTACATGCAGCTAACTTAAAAATGTAAACACACATTTTTTTAATTGCAGACTGACAGATAAGGCTGATATAAAATTCAGATTCAGTTGTGACTTGCCATTTAGAAAACATATGATAGGCAAATCTCCACACAAAGCTGCTAATTTATGAACCCAAACAGCAGTTTTGGTTCAAGTAGCCGATACCTGATTTCTAAAAATGCTAACAAGACATCTGTTTTTATTTATTTATTTTTCATATATCAGGCAGTAAGTGGAGGATGATCAGGACCAGCACTGAATGCAGAACCTCTCCATACTAAATTCTTTCCAGATTGTCCCAAAGCCAGATCTGCAGTAGACTGGAACTCTAGATGGTATAATGTTGAACAAGAGTCCTGAAGGACATCATTTTCACCTTCAGATCTAGAGTCAAAGGCATAGAATAAAAATTAAGATATATGAAATTTTCTGGTTTGCAATCTCTAAAACAGAAAGAGGACAGAGTTAACATACCTAATCTATTTTTGCTGCCTCATACCACAGTTGAACATAAGAGTGTAAAATTAGGCATGCATCTCAATTTGAAAGCTGCATCCCTCAGGCTTAGCAGGTATCACTTAATTTCTGTTCTAATAACACAAAGAACTTAGGTGTATACTACAAAAGACATATGCCTGGAGACAGCTGTACACTGAAATCTCTAATGAAATTAAGCAGGGTAAACTCTCTTAATGGAACCAGAAAAATTTCATCACAACAGAAAAATTTCACTGGACTTCTTTCAAATATTTACCACACAAACGTGATACACTTCACTACTTTCTCCTAGTTTCTTTTCAGTCTTTGCATTGCACTAGTCTCCAAATTTCTATCACTCCGCGAAGACCTTTACTTCATTATTTCACAATTAAATTACAAGTATGATTATTTTAACCTCTCAACACACCTCACAACAGCTAACATTGTTTCACAAAGCAGCAACATAAGGAGGTAGTGACTGGGGTTACTGCCACAAGCGACACGAAGGAGGAAAGCTCAAGCCTTTGGAGGCTGCTGAGCTCCAACCTGAGCTTCGAGGTTTGCTTCGATGGCAGCTCAGCACATCCTGCTCGGCTCCCACACCATTCCAGTATCCTCCCCCTCCTGAGCTGCCACACAGGGAGGAGAGCTCAGGGAACTCCAGCATAGGTTCATACACCCAGGCTCATGTCAAAATGCAACTGCCAGCATTTTCCTTCCAAACACAACTGAAGAAGGGTGAAAAGTTATGTATCCTCTGGACTTTCTGGTTACATCATTCGCCTGGGAAAAGGATCCTCATCTGCAGAGAAGCCAAACCCTGTCACCCACATCCACCGACAGGAAGCAGTCAGATGCAAACCTCCACCCTGCCATGATGAAGCCTGGTTATGATGCCTCCCCCAGTGTGGAGAGGGAAGAACCAGGTTCCTAAGAGATGACAAACCACCTCACCAGCAGCAACCAGAAGCACCTCCTTGTATGCTGCAACTTGGCTGTCAAACTTGCACTTCCTGCCTTCCCACTTCCCCTTGGGCCCTCACGAATTACATGCTGGATAGCTGAACAGCTTCAAAAGGAAAAGCAAGAAGTAAGTAAAGATCATCTTGTCTGGGAAGGTTGCTGTCCTGGGAACAGAGATGGGCACAGACACTCACTTTCACTGCAAGTTGGCCAACAGCTCCAAGGCCAAGCATCCATCCCAAACTCAGACACCAAGCTCTCCTCACACATTTCCTAGAAAGCCAAGATATGAAAAAAATCCCAGGCTCTACTCCACTGGGAAGTATTGTCAAGAGTTCAGCAGCACATTTGCTCCACAAAGTTTTAGTTTGCTCTAAACCTAAGCAGTTTTCAACCCTATTGAGACACAGCAAGTCCAAGCTTCAGTATCAATCCAGGAAGCACACTGCACTGTTAAACAAGCATCTCTTGTATTTTATAAAATAATTGTTTAGCTCTACTAAACAACACTGAGGTATTATCTGATTCTTACAGCCTTCTCAGAGTCCAGTAAAGACAATGAAAATCAGAATTTCATAATGTTTTTAATAAAAACTGCTTGAAAAAAATTCTGTTCATCACGAGTGGGGGCAGGGAACACAGCTGACAAAAGTACGTAACAAAATCTATGTGCATTAATTCAATTATGGATTTCATTCAATAGTCAAAACCTTTCAGATGGAAATTATCCTTTAGGAAGCAGTCTGAGTGATGATTTCTTTATTATTTCTTCACCAGTGTTCAGTACAAAATATCAAACACAATTACAACAAAAAAAGTTGAAGAACATTTAGGCCTCATCTGATCTAAAACGTACACAAACATAATAGGCATTAATTTCAGCACCTTGAGAGCAAGTGGGATAAGATTCTCAGGTTCAGAGACATGAGAGCATTCATCATATTGAATTACTAGTCCTTTCAGCCCCTCAACCATTCTAATCTCATGCATATTTGCAGCCATCCTGGTTTTCACATTCTATGGGAAGATTCAACTGTTTATAGTCCATTCGAAATTGAAGAGACCAGACTTCCCTGACACAGTAAAGGGAAAAGCAGTAACACAACCACAGTTCATCAGCTACTTGATGATTCATAAACCTGGGGCGAAACCAACCATTAGCACCCGCGGATGCAAGTCCTCCGGAGTGCAGGAATTGCACCTGTTTGTACCAGGGACTGCTTTAGCTCATCACTGATAAAATTAACATCCTTTGCTCTCTGAGACTCTTTACACAGAATTCTTCTCACTTTATACAATGTTCAAGGACCTTGTATATATTCCTCCTAGAAAACAGTACTGTGGGGCATCTGCATCTTACGGCAGCACAGGTGTGAAGCAACACAGGGACAAAGCAGGGATGTTCTCTCTGTGCCACTTTCCAGTACTACAGCTACACATTTTCATTACTCTGAGTACGTAATCCTAGAGATTATTGAGGAGCACTGTCACAATGCTACAGATTAATTAATTTCATATATTTATAGCTCCTTAATAGAATTCATGGATGCCCACTAAACTGTAATTGCACTGACAAATTTACACAGCATTATAGGATTTCACATTATAGTCATACTGGCTTTGTCAAGTTTACCTCACAGCACTGGGATGTTGTCGTTGCTTTCTGTACTCTCAATACTGGTTCTTCAGTCTACTACTGCCAACTCTTGCATGACAGTCAGAAAAAAAGGACTATTTTTGGCAATTCATTAATGAATTCTAATATTATTGGAAAACCTAAACTGATGCCAAGTTAGCTTGAGTTCTCTTAGGCTTTGTTAAACAAAACCGTTTCAGTGGAAAAAAACTGAGTCTGACCTAAAATTTAAAAAGAGAAAGTATTTACAAGTAAACACTTTTTTACTTACCAAGTAAAAAACTTTTACATGAGCCACTCTCTAGGACCTAAAATATCAAGAGCTCACAGCAATTACAGCTCTGCAATTATTTTCTATCTCAAGTCAAATACTTAAGAGAAAGGAAAGACTTTCAAGATTTTCTATCATGCAGATCAGGTTATCACCTTAGTTACATTTCAAAACAGAAGAGTTTGCTACAAAGATAAAAAGCCTTCCTAGCATGATCTACAGTTTTTGTTTTTAAAGAACTGGCTAAGAACATCCAAGTCAAGAAGAACAAAAAAGGAAGGAAAATACACTTGCACATGCAGTCGTGAAGGGGAGACAGATTTAGATACTTAATGGATTAAGAGCAAATTATAGAAACATCACCTCTTCACAGATAAATGAACAGAAAACACATACCAGAATACACTAGTACTTGAGTCAAAAAGATAGCTATACATGTTTATGATCATAACCAACTCTACCCTATTAATACCCACTCACGTTACTGGGATTTTTGGCAAATTATTTTAAGATAAGACACCTCAAATATCCACAATTGGTTCAGAGTGTTCTCATATTGAAAAATTTACAAATGCCCTGAAGTGTAAAACCAAAGAATGCTGAGCAGTACATCACTTAAAACACATTTTAAATACAGTTAAGACAGCAACAGCGGTAACAAAAAGTCACTTAAGTATCTGCAGAAGCCTAACAACTTGAGATTATGAGAACAAGTTCCAGTATTCTGATGGATGAGGTTATTGTCTCCTATTTATCTGGTTACAAAAATAAATACCCCAACACACTTCAATCGATTGAATAAATTAACAGACCTGAAAGAGAGGCAGAAATTCCTCCCTCCCATGGCTCTTATGGTGCCTTAACACTAGTAGAGCCCTACAGCTGCCTTCATGAAGCTACTATTTTTGCTGGTTTATTGGAATTAAGTTTAGTGATTCTACACTTCTGCATCTAACTACATGCCTTAAGACAGCCCATCCACGGTAGCTCTCAGGTTACCATCCCAATCCCACACACTCAGGCACATGGTTAACTTTCCACTCTGAGTTTCAAGTTAAAACACATGCAGTGTTCACAGGAGTCGGTCTAAAAGAACACCCTGTTTCTCTCCCTTATCAAATGGGAACTGTCTTCCAGTTAAATGACACATGGATTTTATGGATTATAGTTCTAATCTCTCTACATATGTATTGCATTTTCCAAGCTTTTATTTAACTTTCAGTCACGGTTACTATTTTGTTTATCCTATGACATTTGTCTCCTCTTCCACCATTTATCATTACTTGTTGCTTACTGTGACAAAGAACCTCTATTTCAATATTATACTAATTGATCTCCTGTGGCCTATAATTGATCATCACCATTTTTGTGTCTGTATGGAATCCATCAATGCAATGAAAGAGGTCAACAGATGAAGGCTGCCTAGTTGTTTGTTTTGGTTAGCATTTTCCTTTCTTTAATGTCACAGGCATTTTTTGGATAAAAGTTCTTTCTACAAATTCTAAGTGTTTGCTACTGTCTGCACACCAGTTGTAGGCAGCTTGAGTAGCTTTTCCATTAGAATTTATATATTCATTTTTGGCTCTCATTCTCAGAATAGGTTAAGTTAAACTTCTATGCTGCTATTTTCAGAAGTTAATGACCAAGATGTGTTACTACGCATCAAGGTACTTGCACTAGAGACACTACATAAAACAGAAGGCAGCTAAAACTATAAGTACCTCTGAGCTACTGCTCCTTCTTCCTTTTTTATTTTTTGACTATATCAAGCACAACACAAGTTAGCTTATTTGGACAAGAGGTAAGGTGAAGTTACATAAATTACAAGCTGAATAAAAACCTACCACTAAAAGAAGATCTTGCTTCAGTTTTGTATCCATTCTATTTACTCTGATGTCAAACTATGCAACTCTTGTACTTTTAGCTAGCTTTGTCAGTTTTCAAAGAGTCAGTATGAAAGCACGGCCTACAACTGCACTCAAGAGCGGAAAGTAGGGGAGATCCAGCCTGATTCTGAAATAAATGCTTCATTAGAGAGTGGAAAAAGGCCTTAGCTGTAAATATGAGAAGACCTTATTTGTATGAGCACTGTCATCCATCAACATGTATTGGTATTCTTTGCTCTTAAGCATCTAAAGCTGACACTAACTTCAAATAGCCTCCTGTATATTCAAAAAATTTTGAAGGTCATATTTAGGCACAGGAAGCACCTGTCATTTATTATTTTTTGCATGCAGAATTAAAAGTCTTTTTACCTACTTTCCAAGGTACAGACAAATATACAACATCTTAAACACTGAGGACTTTGTGAGATTATCACCTGAATGTAAATACCCTCCTGATCAAACAAGAGAGGCATCCAATTCCAACTTATTAAACTGAAACCGAGATCCTGAATAATCACAATCCATGGCTGATCCAAAATTTAAGGGCCAAAGAGTGACACGAGGCACACTGCATGAAAACTCAAAATCTGTAATAATTGAGAGATTAAGTAATCTATTTATTAAAAACTTGTACGAGTATTATGTACAATTATAGCTGATGAAAGCTTTCTCATCTGCTGCCAATTTAATACTACAGATGTGCAGCACAGGCCACAGGGGTTCAAAGTGTGCAAAGGCGGCTGCCATTCAAGTGCTGACAGAGCACGACCGGTGTCGCATCTCTTCCGCTTTCCCGACCTGCAAAACGAACACAACACCAACACTCCGTGAAAAGCATCACCAGAGGAGCAGCGGCGGCTGCGTTACGAGGCGGATCCTCTGCGGTGCCGGGCACAGGCCACGGCAGCACCTGCCCGCGGGCCCAGGGGGGCGGCTCGAGGGGGCCGGGGCGAGCGAGCCCAGAGCCAGCACCACCGCCGGAGCCCCCCTGCCCTGCCCGGCCCAGCCGGCTCACCTGCACGCCCGTGTAGTTCTCGAAGAAGAAGAGCACCATGCTTTGGTAGATGGTGTACAGCCGGTCATCCACCTCGCGGTAGAAGCGGGAGGGCAGCACGGCGGACAGCAAGCGCCAGGCGCCCCAGGCCAGCACGTAGGTGGGCGCCGTGCCCATCATGACGGCGGCGGGCAGCACGTAGCGCATGGAGTAGGTGTGCAGCACCAGCGACAGCAGCATCTTCCCGCTGCTCCCGGCCTCACCGGGACACCCACATGGGCGGCGCGCTCACACACAGCCCCGCAGTCCCGCCGCCCGCATCGCCCGCCGCGCCGGGCACACCCGCCAGGCGGCCGCGAAGCAGCAGCGGCGGCGGCTACCGCGGCCGGGAGGGACGAGAGGAGAGAGAGCGGAGGGAGAAGGCACCGGCTCACGGCTCCTGCAGCGCCGCCACCGCCACCATCTTGCCCGGCGGAGGCGGAGCCGCGCCGCAGGAAGGCGGCCCCGGGCCCCCGGCGCTTCCGGGAGGGCGGGGGGGCCGCGCTGGCGCTGGGCCCGGGATCGGGACCGGCCCCGAGCAGCCCGGGCTGTGGTACCGGGATCGGGACCGGCCCCGAGCAGCCCGGGCTGTGGTACCGGCCCTGACCGCGCACCCGGCCCCATCCCCATCCCCATCCCCGGGCCCATCCTCATCACTCCCCAGCCAGGAGCTCCTGCAGCGGGGGCCGGGCTGCTCGGTTCCGTGCAAAACGAGAGTTTGTAACCGATGAGCTTCGTTTGTATTAGTTGTATCCTAGGATAGGTTGCAAGAAAATTTACTCCTTTCTTCTGGCCGTTCCTCGCCCCCCTCTACTCCCATAGTTTCGGCCTGTGCGTCCGAAGTGGGGCACTTAAAGAATTGCAGTTCTCCCTTTGCCAGCTCCAGGCACAGCGAAGTTCAGGGTTTGGGAGGCATTTCACGTGCCCAGCTTGCGCTTGGACGCGTTCTCGCCAAGCAGGCAGCTGCCCGCCTCGCCTGCTCTCTTCTCTGCCCCCCAATAACCTGGTGCCAGCAGAAGCCAGAGGCACCATCTGCTTCTGAAGAAAATGCAAGAGGTCTTACAGAAAACAGGCTAATAACCTTATTGAGAAATTCCTTATTGAGCTCTAAGCTGTAGTGAAGTATTTATTCCTTATCTTTAAAAAATAAGTTCTATCCTGAAGCTTGTGGAGATCTTGTTTTGGAAGAAGTGGATGCACAATACCTTCTGCTAAGTTCTGTTTCCTTTGCCAGGTTTTAACTGGGACAAGCTTCGTCCTTTGCTGTTGTTGACCTCATGCTAAGCGCTGGTTTTAGTGTGTGTTGAAAATGGCATCCTTCAGTCTTAGGTATAAAAAGACATGTTTTTACTAGCTTTAGAATGTTTCATTTTTATTCCTTTGAATGTTTTCCCCCATATTACAAAGACTGCCTGTATTTTACATTACATGTTTTCCTTTTTTTGTTACTGTTTGAACTTTATTTTCTCTTACCAGTTTATGCTTTTTTGGCATTCTTCATCTTGTGCCATCCCATACCACACACACATGCCCATCTTCACTCACTTTGTTTCTTCTTTTCATAATTGGATATTTTCTACAGGTTATTTTAATGTATTTTCTCTCTTTGTGAAGTATGTGTTATCTGACATACAGATAACATTTTAGTTACATTGAAAGT
This sequence comes from Bombycilla garrulus, assembly GCA_013400315.1. Lineage (NCBI taxonomy): Eukaryota > Metazoa > Chordata > Aves > Passeriformes > Bombycillidae > Bombycilla > Bombycilla garrulus. The sequence continues at coordinate 906,347 of VXBU01002811.1, read as the reverse complement.
ACAGAGTCCATGTACGTGGGCTTAGGGCTTAATTTACAAGTGTAATCATATCAGTATGTTGTCATAGTATGGGGTTGTAATGTCTGCAACTCAATGCAACTCAAACTTTTCCATTCAAGAAATGAATATACCACAGTATATATATCTCAGTGATGAGAACTGGGGCACTGCCACCAAATCCTTGCTTTTCTTGATTCATAGATGCTTTTTATTGTAGATCCCTCTGAATTGTGCCACAAGAATTTGAATACTGGTCTTTCACATTATAGATGACAGAGGCAAAATAAGAAAAATGTTCTGATATTCATTACAATTTGTCATTTCTAGTCTTAATGAAAGCCTAGGCCCCAATTACACCTCCTTTAACCAAGTTGCTTCCTGGGCATTTTACTTTCAACTGGAAGAAGAAAAATCACCCAATTTAGGACAATTAGTACACTGCTTGAGATATTAAGACTTCAAACCTGTTTTTATTTTCTTCTGTAGAACAACCTTGACATTTAAAAGAATAAACAAGCCTGAAATTTTGGGGGAAAAGCATTGCTGAGCCATGTGTAAGATGCTCAGTCTGTTTTGTGTAAACATAATTATTTGGTATGAACCTGATTATTCTAGTGTTAGGTTACTCTGCTGGTGGCTGCCACACCTAAAGTGGCCAATCTCACCAAGGTCTGGAAAAAAAGCCAAAACAGATGTTAATCTGAAAAATGCCTGTAATTACTTCTAGAAGGAACCACACGCTGTCACTGAGCACCAACTCTGAACATTAAGGGAGTTTCCCATTCTGCTATTCACAACACTGTGTTTCACAATTCCATCACCTACTCATTGCAATTGCCAATACACTAAGCAAAGCCAGATAACATCAGATACAAATCAATCTCCCTTGAGCTTTAAAATTTAAACCTTTACAGATGGTCTTATCTTCAACAGTATCCTGGAAGATGATTTATTGGTATCAGTTATGTTAAATGTTGAAAAACAAGACACAGATATTAAGGCCAAAGATCTAGATCCAAATAAGGATTTAAGCACCTGAATTCCTTCAGTCAAGGACTTTGATTGGGAGCTTAGGCTTGCTATGAAGTGCATGTCATGTGGAGAGCTAAGCAGTGCATTATAGGATCCATGGCCACCATCAGTCTGTGCAGAAAGTTAGAAGTTCTCATTCTGTATTTCAGAAGCACGTGTGTCCACTTGAGACCCACAACCCACAGAGCTCTCTCAAAGTTTGGTAACATGCTTTTTAAAACATGGCTAGAGAAGATACCAGCAGACTTCAGAGGACTGGATTAGACATGGGTTCAGTTTGTTGAGGGTATCAAACTCATATCTCCCATCACTAAGGTAGGTGACCTGCAGGGTAAGAGTAATGAACATCTCTCATGTTGAGGGTGCATTGTTGTAGTAATTGTTTAATGTAACATAAAAAAATAATTCACCTAGATTACAGTTAGACTAGTTTAGATAAGCAGACTTTTTAGATTACAAGTCCTCTAGATGTGTGCCTTTGTAATAACATTGCCCATGACCTTCTGCATCTGTCTGCATTTGCTCGAGGAAACAAAGGCTTCCTTGAATCCTGCAGTCCTCCCCAACCTCAGGTGAGAAATGTAGTAGTTCCTCTCCATCCCTGACTCTGTCCTTGCAGGGCTCCTTCTTGTTGCTCTGCCCCATTGGACTCCTTGGCTCCCCTTACACAGAACATAAAGCTGCACAACATCTGACTGGTCCACCTCAGCAACGTGTCTACACATCTGTGCTCCACTCCTTCCATTCCTTACCTTCAGGTCCTGCCCAGACAGGATGTCTCTTACCACCAGAAAAGGAGGAATCCCATTGGACAAGCTTGTATTCTGAGCTAGTTCTTGATGATATTTTCTGGGTGGCAGTGGGCATGGTTTTGTTTGTGCTGTGCTTTACACAGTCTTCTGCATCATGCCCTTGCAGTGGTAGGGAAAACTCAAGTTCAGCTGTACACTAATTGAGGCAGGTTTCAGTTCTTCTCTGCCTCCCAGGAGATTGTTTCTTATGGATTTGGTTATACTTTTTGCTTCTACAAGTCAGTAGAAATGGCAGATACAGAAGAAGTAAGGATGGGGCAAACTTCTCCCAGGCTCTCCCAGCCTTCTCCAAATTCCCCTTTGTGGTTCAGGGTCTAGAGCCAGGTCTAATTCACCAACAGATTTATTCTACATATGTCTATCCATTTTTCATTTACCTGTATTGGCTTTTAGCCCCTCAGCAGTCTATGACAAGCAGTAAAATCTCCTTTTGTTTTGAACCTGCCTCCTTGTAATTTCATTTTATGCACATTAGAGCTTGTATTGAAAGACACAAAAACCCCCTTTCCACTCTCTTTTTAAAGAGATGATTCCACTCATGATTTTTAAAGATCTCCATAACATCCCCTTTAGGTGATCTGTTTTCATACTGAATTTTACTCAGTTTTACCCCATATGAAAGCTGTGGTTTCAAGCTTCTTTCTTGCAAGCATAGGCAACTTTTAAAGTTTCATTTTGCAAGTCTTTCTTTTTTTTTACAAAAATAAATCTCAAAACTTCATGTGAGATATTATGTTCACTCATAAGATTTATCCATAAAAATAACTTGCAGATTCTCTGATACGTGGCTAGTATAATATGTCATAATTTAATAAACCAAACTAGTAAATGAGGAGAGGCACATTTTTCCCAATGATTCTAAAACATATCTGCTGACACCAGAGATATGGTGATTTTCAAGACTGCAGATTGTGGAGGAAACAGAATTTCAAGAAACACAGACTCTTTTGCATCAAGCTGGATCACTATCATCTTTCATCTGCCTCCAAGTTTTCTCTTTCCTCTGTTTCCAGTCTTCACCCATCAACTCTCAGTCTCCCTTCCAAAATACATTCTTTGGTTCTCAGCTCTCTCTCTGTACATTTTTTTCCAACCTCCTTCCCAGGCAAGCCCAGCTAATTCTACTCCCATGACTCTGTGCATCCCATTCACATTTCTCACACAATGTCCATCTCTTTCTTTTTTTTTTTTTTTTTCCTAGTGAATCCTGGTTTGCTCTTAATTTCCCATGAGAGCTCCTAATCCTGTTATCCACTCTTCTTTATGTCAAATTCTCTTTGCCAGAGCAATTCTAATTTTTACTTCCTGCCTACTTGGTCACAGTCCAGTCTTTCCTCAACAATTCTCAGCCACAGCTTCACCCTAGACCAGCAGTTCTGGCTTGGCCTTTCCCCTCTCATTTGGTCAAGCTCTCAGTCCCTTTGTACGTAACTTGGGTGGCCTCTGCCTCTGCGGCACTTGGGTGCAGGCAGGAACAGCACTGAGAGAATGGCAGAAATAAGGTACTGTGGCCCCCCATCTGGTCCTTGGATGGCCTAAAGGGGTCAGAGCATGCTGTCTCTCAGGAAGGACAGCATCACTACAGCCTGTTCAGTGAGCCAGGATTTGTGAATTTCAGCTGGTAAAGTTGGGTTCTGTATTACGCAGTTACACACAGATTTATCAGGGGTTTGTGGCTTTGCCAAATTTTAGCCAATTTTCACAGTAGAAGTCATGTCCATAGCTCAAATGCTACTCATGACCTTATCAAACAAATCCCCACTCTAAGGCCAAAGGTACTAAAAATTAAAAGGATTATGAGCAGCATAGCAGAATAGCAGATTTTCTATAGCTATATTCCCTGAAAGAATGCAGTTCAGGAAATTTCAACCCTCAATTTTAAAATAAGCAGGGGCAAAACAACAAAGAGAGGCTCTTTGAAATTTGAAATTAAAATCTGCTAATAAAACCAGACTTTCATACCAGGTAATGCTATTTCTTTTTCCTACAATTAGGGCTGTGTTCACAGCGGAAACCCAGCTGAAGGATGAGTTAATATTTATACAGAGAAGCCTGAGAAAATTGGGATTATGAAAGACCTGGGAAGAGAATTAATGTGATGTGCCTAGACGCAGATATAGCTGCTTGTGTTTAGCAGAACTAGGAATACCAGTTGAACTGTATGTATGAGTGTTTAGGGAAGAATTAATTCCCTCCTTCTATCTAAAGTTTTAGCTGTGTACTACCCATAACCACCTCTGAGGGTTTTAGTCATAGTAAACCAGTATGGTTTCAGTATAAGAGGACTGTGGCACAGGAGTATTTTGCTGTAGAAATGTATGCCATTCCTGCAAGGTTGTTGGAGTCAAACTGTATCTTATCTGTGTACCTTGTCCTCAAAAGAAATAGGCAGGCTTGCTACTGAAGTTCTCCAGCTTTAGGATCGCTGCGTTCAAGATACAGGCCTTCCATCTGCTGTTGTACAAGTTATTTTGGTTCCCATTTATAAAATTAAAGTAATACTTATCTCACAAGGTCATTGTAATGGCAAATTAGGTTTAGAGTAAAGAGACTCTTGAGATCAAGGGATAACATGAAATCTAAGTTTGCCTCTGGACTGCAGACCTGACATTATATCTCTGTGCCTCAGTCCCCTTGGTGTAAAATAAGGATAATATTTCCTCCCCACACCCTTTATTTGTTTAGATTGCCAGTAGAGCTGGTTGGAAAAATTCTGACATGTTTTTAATTGAGCATTTGCTGATTCATCAAAATCTAGTGTTTCAATGAGAACCCTACTCAGTTTCCCAACAGCTTGCTGACCTGGATCCTTGGCAGAGATCTGGGAAGTGCTGGGAGCTGTGGCTCTCAGGGCTTCCAGGCTCATTCTTCCTTGATAGCTGGAGCTCTCAGTGTCCACAGCTGTGGGACAGCCTGCTGTGCAGGGACTCCCATTGCTCATGGCTCTGGGGCAGTCCACCTCCAGCTCCCTGGAGCTGCACTTTCACACCTTTTTTTCCTAAATAGGGTATTGTTCCCGATGGAAAGGTATTATATGATGAAGTAATAAAATTTTTTTGCAAAACAAAGTTATCCTTCTCTGTTGAATTTTTCAGAGCAGAACTGTTTTGTTTTAATGCTGGTACATTGCATAAGACAAAGAGAAGTACAGCCCTCTGCTTAAAAAAATAATAAACTGTGCAGAAAGAAGAGCAACACAGCAGTTAGTTAGTCCTTTTGCTGCCTCCCATGATAATTTTGTTACAGTTTCCAGTCTCATAACACTGGAGACAGTGCTCAAGCCATTTGCCTATAGATGAGACATCAGTGTAAGATCACAAGTAGAAGTAGTTGGCTAATCTTCACTCTGCATACTTAGGTGATACCCTGTAAATGGAAGGTGATGTCCTTACCTGACATTACAACACCAAGGAGAAAGGGTAATAATGTTTGAATAATATATCCAGCATCAGCAAAACTGGTCCCTGTTCACCTCCACAGGAATAATCTGAGACATAAAGCAGTCAATTACTTCATAGAAGATAGACACATGCAAAGTCACAATTCTGTGTATGTTCACCTGTAATTTGTGAGTGAATAGATGTAACATGACAGTGGGTTGCCCACTCCTTGGCTATAGGCTGTTTTTATCCCTGCATCCTGCAAAGAACTGCTAGGGGAAATAAAAATGAAATATGCAGATATATTCATGAAATAACCATCTCAATGCCCAAAGACAATGATGGTGAAATTGCCAGGCCTAAAATGCCTGTTGATGACTTTGGCAATGACTTTCTGTCTTGAGACAGAAGCATAGAAATGCAAAATGACGCATTCCAAGAGATTATCAACTTCAAGCCCCTTGCATTAAGGAAAGCTCCAATATCTGGTGTACATAAGGAATCAGGTTGAGGGAGGTGATTGTCCCACTCTGCACTGGTGTGGCCTCGGCTCTAAGTCCGGTGTGTAGTTTTGGGGAATCACAATATAAGAAGGGCATTAAACTATTTGAGAGCATCTAAAGAAGGGCAACGAAGATGGTGAAGGATCTGGAGGTGGAGCTGTCTGAGGAGTGAGTGTCTGAGGGCACTTGGTCTGTTCAGCCTGGAGGAGACTGAGGGAAGACCCCACTGCAATTACAGCTTCTTGTGAGGGGAAGAGGAGGGGCAGACACTGATCTCTTCTGTGTGGTGACAGTGACAGGACCTGAGGGAACGGCCCGAAGTTGTGCCAGTGGGGACCTAGGCTGGATATCAGAAAAGGGTTTTTCGCCCAAAAGGTGGTTGGGCACTGGAACAGGCTCCCCAGGGATGTGGTCACAGCACCAAGCCTGACAGAGTTCAAAAAGCATTTAGACAATGCCTTCAGGCACATGGTGTAACTCTTGGGGATGGTCCTGTACAGGGCTGGGAGTTGGACTTTGATGAGCCTATAGAACTCAAGATATTCTATGACTCATCCCTAGCTAGTCTTTTACATCCTTCATGAAATTTACTACAAGACTTCTACTCTGAAGTCTTTTCAGTCTTCTTTATCCAGGAACAAGCAAATCTAAAATTTTTTCAATCTCTTATTTCTATGCTACAATTTCTAAATCTCTTCTCATATTACTTTTTTTTCCTTGACTCTGCCTGTTCTGTAAGCTTCTTGTTAAAGCTCAATTTTGAAAACCTTCCCTAAGCAGAACAGAACAGAATAGTTATTTCATGTTTTACAAATGCTTTTGCTTAGAGAGATAAGAAAGAACCAAGTAGCCATAAAGGGAGAATGAAAATGATAAACCAGGTGTGAACATCCAAAAACCTGAGTAGACTTTTTGAAAGGAATAGTGTGTAAAAATAAGAATGCAAAGAGCAATATTGTTGTCTCAAAGGTAGCTGCAGTATCATAAGGAAGGACAATCTCCCTACACCCTGTGGACTGTAAAAGTGAGGACATAATATGCTGTAGATTTGCTGTTTGTGAGATACATCTAGCTCCTCCCCACAGACATAATCATTCTATTTGGAGATCTGGAGATGAGAAGTTAGAAACAGAGCTGGGAATCAACATCACAGGCTGCAGAAAGGATATTCTTATTCCAAAGGGGCCTGCAGGGAGATGTCACACTGGCACAAGAGGGACTGCTAATATAATCCAGAGGAAATGCAAATGATCCAGTTCTGCCTTGGGCAATATAAAATGTATTTATTTCACATTAACCTACTCGAAATGCCTGAATGGAGGAATTTATTGACTTCTTAAATTGCTGCTCATCTACCAGGAGTGCTTTCATGGTCTACTGAGAATAGGTAGAATGTGCCGTGTGCATGAAGAAAACAGATAACATAGATTCTGCAGCTTGCAAGGTTTCAATTATATCAATACATGCTATATTTAGGAAGAATATTCTAGATAGTCTTTCAGCCTGACTTCACAGGACTTAAAAATCTATTTTTGATGGAAAAAATTACCAAAGAGACTAAAATTTCTGTAAAAGTGGATAAAATGCAAATTGTATTTTCATTTTCTTTAGTAAGAACTGAGAAATTGTAGTAAGAGTTATCATCTTCTCTAGAGGACTCGATGCATTGCCAAATGGAAAATTAGTAATTAAGGTGGAGAACATGAAGATCAGCATTAGAACTGTAGGCAAAGTGAGCACTGGCCAAAGACAAAAGAGAACTAGTGTAAAATCAGAGCCCCTCAAAGACTGGTCTTGAGCCTGATACTTTTAAATGGTTTCTTTAATGACTTTGCAAAAAAAAGTAGATTTGTGCTTTTGTTCTTTCTCAGTGGCACAAAGCTGGGTAGCTGGTGAGGTCAGAGGAGGTAGGAACACCTGACAATAATGGCTCCTCAGACTAGTGCCTGGGGTGTGCTGGTTCACGTGTAGACACGCTAAAATTATTATCAAAGCTCCACTCTTATTTATAGAGAAATAAAGCCATCATTCCTGTTCACTTGCTTGTCTTACTCATTTTGACATGGCTGACAGTTAAGTTGGAGGCAGAGTTTCCAGAAACATAGTTAAGGGAAAGCTGAAAAAAATTAGCCTTACTTATGTTTTTATCTTGTCTGCTTTGCCAGTTCTTTTCCTAAGTATTCTGTAACCATACTGATTCTTATATTTATATAGTATTTAATATAATATATTCATATACTAGTTACAATTTTTTGTAAATATAGTGGAATTCCTTTTGGCTATACAATAACATTTGTGAAAATTGCCCTTAATCCTCCTTTCATAATCCCATAGTGATGTATTGTTGTGGTTTAATGTTGCACTTTACTTCTAGCAGAAGACACCGGCACTCTCCTTTATGGACTGTGCACATATTTTTCTTTCTGAGCTAACAAGCAAGGTCATTTTAACCTTGCTAGGAAAGAAGAGCCCTTTTTGTTTATTGGCAGAATGATAATGCAGTTCTTGTGTATCAAATAAATGTCTTAAAATTACATCCTTCCCAATGCAGCTCTGTAAAGGCAAAACAGGGTAGGTGAGAAATGGAGAAATGGAAGTGGGATTAAATGTAACTATGCAAAATGCAAGTCAATGCACTAGAAGATTAATACTAGGTAAATCTGTTAGATGACAGAAGCTTATCACTTGGGAATGAGATCTTCCTAACAGGTGCAGAGAGGCAACAAAGACTAAGTAGGTTTAAGATGGAGATGGATAACTTTATAAATGGATTATGACAAGGTCCTGAGATAGCAGACGGCTGGGATTTGATGACCCAGATAGTTCTTTCCTAGTCTGTGTTCCTTTTTGGTGGTGGTGCTGCTGCTGGGGGAAGAGCCAGTTGTCTCTGGCAGGATGCAGAGCTGCATATAAGGAGCTGTGAATCAGGTTTACCATGTTTTCTTAAAGGTCTGGGGACTACTCAAAACCCCAAAGAAGTAAAGTTTTCAGATATATATGTGAAAGAAAAGGTTTCTGGTGTCATATAATAAGTCTATCTTGTCCTTGTGATCCATATTAAGGAATGGATCTTGATACCTAGGCCAGACAATCTGGGGAACCAAATTAGGGATACCTGGTAAGAGCACCTGGTGTCTGGTGTGGAGCAGGAAACCTGAGAAGGTGGTAGGAGAAGGGTATTCTGCATCTGTGTGGGGTGGTGGTGTGAACCCTAAAAGGTTTTTCTAAATCACAATTTTGCAAAATCAGACTGTCTTTATGTATAAGGAAAAATCAGACAAAAATGTTTGTTTCCAGAGATTTACAGGTTGTTTAAAAATATCTGGCTGATAACCAAAGGATCAAAATGTCTGAGTCACAGGGATGGGATTTGTATGCAGGACATACATAAGCTCTTAAAAACCCTAAAACTTGATCTCCCAATTACATGGGGCAGAAACAGAAGACAGAAGTTATGAATCATTTTCAGAGTTAATAGAAAATTCTTAGATTATACAGACAGAGCAGTAGGATTAAGATTTGCTTTCCAAAGTGTAACTACCAGTTATCCAAATTTGTCCAAGGACATTTGCTAGTGCGCTATAGTAGCCATTTACAGTATCAACAAAAATATACACACAACATTTCCTGTTTTGTAACCTTTTTTTTGGTAAAAAAATAAGGAGCAGTATTACATTAATAGGTACTTGAAGCCATGCATTTATTTCCATATAAATTCACTTTATTTTAGTCAAGCAATTATTTAAATAATTTGTCTGTCCTTTTAAAGTAAGAATCAAAATATTCTGCCCCAAACTGAGGAATACCAGTACTCCCATTAGTCTCATATTTGAAAGTGAATAATATTATACCCCTATTTTACACACAGAATTTTTAGGAGAATATGTTGCCTTACATTCACAAATGTAAGACATTTAAATGGAGAAAAGAATGAATGGAATTCCTTTCACACAATTATAGCACTATAATTAAAGACAGAATATATATTAATCATTTCCTTTAAAACCAAAAAGGAACTTTGAAATCCCACAGGTCATTAAGTTGGCAACTCATTAAAAACAAGACATTTCCCATGCAACAACACAAGTGTACTCCTTAGTTTCACAGAGTCCGGTCCTGTAGAACTAAAGTTAGATCCATAAGAAAAAAAAAAGTCAATGAAAGTAATGGATACAGTTAAATTTTCATCCTTCTGTTGTAGTAAGCATATAGGTATATGAACAGATAATTTCCAAAATATTTAATCAGTCAGTGCCAGCACAGAAGATGGATAACTTTCATCTAACTTGGCTTTGAAAATATAGAAAAACAAATATCAGCAGATCACGTAATACCCCATTTGCAGCTGAAGGGATTAATTTCCAATATTACATTGTGATTTTTAACTTTCTGTCACTGCAAGAGATATTGTAATCATATTCCGGCCTGAGCAATTTACCAGAAACCTTACCCAGAGACTCTTTTTTCATGGGAACTTGTTTAGGGAATCTCTAAATTTTTTCAATAGAGAAAGCCTCTGTGGTTGCACTACCTACTAGAAAATTACAAAGGTTTTTAATGTATCGTTGGCCAAATCCCAGGTGCAGTCAGGAAGACATTTCTACTTGTTCATATGATTGCAGGAATTCATGTCAATGATGGCCTTTTCTCGGATGTGTTTGGCATTGGTCACAGACAACAATGGTGAATTGAACTACATAGTAACTGAGTTATTCTGGGGCTTTTTCCTTGCAGGTAATTCTACAGAAGCAATAATTTAAAGTAGGATTTAATTAGAAGTACTGTGACATGTTTTGATTGTATTCACACTGGGTGAGGAATGTCCCTTTTTCCTGCGTTGGGTTGAAGCTCTGAGTGCCTGGCTCTGCAGGGAAGGGGCTGTGGGAAGTGATGACATTTGCTGTAGTTAGGTTATTATTAGTGCTGCCCTGCCAGGGACACTGTGAGTTGGCTGGCAATGATATGGTGGTCAGAGTAAACCCACTGAAAAACTGAGGTCAGAGCAACCCTTCCAGGGTGGAGTTGGGGAGATCAGTATGTCAGCTGCCTGCTCCCCTCAGGGCTTACCTCACCTCCCTGCCCTGTCTACCCCATCTAGCAGGTTCAAAGGACTTTGCAGTTCCAGGGCAGCACACATCGCTTCTCCAGAATCTTTCATGGAGACTTTCTCACTGCCAGGGTGAGGGTAAATGCACTCTGAAGCAATATAAACCTCCAAGAAATTCTATTGATTTTCCCTGCCTAATTTTCAATGGCAGGCTCAGCATTTAGGAAAATGGATGTTTATTAATCTCATTATTGCACTGTGTAGAGATTCTCATCTTTGTCCTTCACCGTCTAATGCTGAGGATTTGGATCATGCTTTTCTTATGGGGCAATTTCACAATATAAGTTAGGTATGGAGCAGGCCCGCTCCCCACACAGCCCTGTACTCACACACTACTTCCCTGAGCTGGGATTTAGATGTGACCACAAGTCGATCAATCAGATGATTCCACAGAAGATTAACCCATTGAAACAAGAAATAAAGGCCAATCATTCTGCCAAATCAGCAAGCTGATCTATCAGTCTCCCTGTGCCCATACTGGATTGGGTCCCCGCAGAGGGGGTGGTGAGTCCCCCCTTTTTTGGCACCAGTCAGCTGTCACACTGACTTAGTGTGATCTCACTCCTCTGGCTAATGGTTTCCTTTGAAAAGGCAAGAAGTTTAGATTCCTTCCCACCTGCTGAGGATTTTCCAGGGAGGCTGGTGTCCGTGTTCCCATTTTACTGAAATTATCAGCAAGAGCCCCGTTACTGCCAAGAGGAGAGGATTTGAGTTGTCAGACAGCATTTCTTATAACAAAGATGAGTATGGAAGAAGCAACTGACCTTCGTCCCTCCAAGTCTGAAACAGAGGAGAGTGGGATGTTGTTGCAGTCACAGAGCCCTCTGCAAGGCCTCCTTGGAGATAGAAAAATGCCTAATCATGGACTAGGCTCTCTGCTTCCTGCCTCAAGACCCTCTTTTATCTCTCTGTAACACTATTGGCTACATTCCAGATGTCCTAAGACTGTAGGTTTTCGCCCTGACCCTAAAACTATTGGCTAGTTTACCAATCCTAACTAACCCTATAAAAACCCCTACTTCTGCCCAGTTCAGCGGAAGAAGCCGTCATTGGACCCCCCTTCACAGAACCTGCATTAACCCGTTCTTTGGACCCTCTACCCAGCCTTCTTGTTTCTTCTTCCCTGAGCCAGCAACGGCAAATCCTAGCAAGCCATAGAGCTGAAATCACTGAGAGCTGAAATCACTGAAGAGCTGAACCGCCTGATTACCTCAGGCAGAGCTTGCTAGGACAGCCTGGTGGCCACGGTCTCTGTTGGAGATCTCCAGGACAAAGCAGCCCCTCCTGGGACCCTGGTGTCCGGGCCATCTGCAGCAGCAGGGGGTCTGCCTGACGTCCCCGGACCCAGCCCACATTAGGATGTGACAGAAGCAACTACAAATTAAAATCAGTTTTAAAAGTAGCCTGTGAAATTGCTAGAATTTCACCTTGACTCTATTAGATGAGGAGATTTTTGACAGTGCCCCTGCTGAAATTCATGGAGATTTTCCTTGTATTGAGGGAGGTTTTCTGTCAGTTTGTGATCACCCAGATACATTTTCTTTGCTCCATTTTGCCAATTTTAGTTTCCTTTTTTGCACTCAAACAAAGATTTCTTTCTCTCTAAACATCGCTTTTACTGCCTTAGGAGCATTGCCAAGCTTGTGCCCTTTTTAATTCTCTGCAGCTAGGCTGGAGCTCTTAATTCACGATATTTAAATAACATTTCAGCTTGATCATTTAACTCTTCTCTATCTCAGCCTAAGTGTTAAGTGTTGAACCTTGAACCAAGCCCTTGTAGCACATTGCTTCTGTTTGGAAAACATGCATTTGGCTTTTGGGTTCTGTAAGAACTCACTCTATGCCAAACGGGAGCAGAATTTTGAGTTTAGTCCATTAGAGTGAATAGCATTATATCCTGGAGAGATAGGGATATGCAGAAGAAAAACGCTGCACAACAGGGAGAGGAATGAAATTGCCAGTTCAGAGGCTGTGGCTCATACTATGACTATTCAAATGAATGCTCACTAGTAAAGGAGCTCCACTTGAAAAACAAGATTGGAAAGAGAAGAAACTGGGCCAAAGAGCATGAGTGCTTACAGAGTACTTTGTGACAATAGAAGAGAAGCTGTAAAAATTATTCTTTTTTTTCTTTTGGCTTCACAGAAATTCCTGGGATTATCCTGCATTACTTCAAGTGCACTGTACTATTTGGTGCATTCTTAATGCTCTTTCCAAGGAGGAAGGAGTGTTGTGTATTAAAGCTGTGGTTATTTCCTTACCTTTGTTTGGGCTTATGTTCCTGCTGTCATAACAGCAGAGTAATTTTACTGGTCTGTTGGTATAGGCATCTCTATTCTTGTTCAAAAATACCCTGAATGAAAGTTCATGCAGGTCACTACATTGAGAGATCAGGCTTGTCTTTATCTAGAGATAATCTGTGATGTGTAGAGCATTTCTAAGTAGACTATAGAGCACTCACTGATTGCATGACTTTTGGTTGATCAGCTGTGATACAAAGGTTTGTTATATTCCCACGTTCTGTCTGCAATGAGTTTGAGAAAAAGAAATATCCAGTCCCCTCTACAATGTGAAACTACCAAAGTCTTCAAAGTTTTTGTGAGAGGTGGCTGTGCAGAGAGCTCTCTTTTCCTGTGCACAGCCAAATCTTCTCTGTGATGAGGAATTTTCCATTATCTCAACAGCCGCTTTATCTAGACCAACTAAAATTGAGTCATGTAAAAAGGAGGCATTTTTGAAGTGAGCCATACTTCATTCAATGTACAAGCATTTAAGTGGGTGCAGAGTTTGCATACCATGTAACCAATCTGTGAACAGACTGTGATAGTAATACTTATGGAAACGCTGGCTTTTTAAAAATGAATCAGCATTTTGGTATTGCATATACCACAGACAATTTGCATTGATTTTGTATACAAATTTGTCACTGCTATTTTGATATAAATGTCAAAAGAAAGCAAATATGAATCCCTGCAAGCATCTCAGCTTGTTTTTATGTGTGCTAAACCATTTCACTTTGCTCTTAGTATTAGGAATCACACACTTTACACCTTAAACTGTGGAGGTTCTCTGAGTTGCTGGAGTCCTGTGGGGTTAGGACTTTCTCTTCTCATGCTCCTTGTTTACAGAAAGTCATTGCCATCTAATATTAGGAACTCAACATCCCTGCCAGTTCCTGGGCTGAATTTAAAAATGTTTGTTTTGAAACTGGTCTTTCATTACTGTTCATCTAATTTTCTGTAGACATGAAGCCATGCATAAAATCACCTAATCAAACTGCTCCGCACTTTTAAAAGATATAATGGCATAATGTAACTTTCTATTTTCATATTTTTCACATGAACATTTTTTCTGGGCTACGTAGAATAAATGCTCTGGTTCTGTCTACAGAACTGTTTTACTCCTGTGGTTCCTAAATTTTTGTGTAATGCCATTCCCTGTAGCTGCATCTTGCAAATGCCTGTTAGGAGGTACATGATCTGGTGTCCCTGAGAAAATAGTTTATCATCTTCTGTAGTGATTAATTCCAGTCTTTTCTGATCATCAGCTTTAAATGTCTTCACATAATGAGGAAAATAGATATTGGACGTTTTAAAGCTTTTAAAGTGAAACCAGTGTGGTGGCTTAAGGTGAAATAAAAAAGGCAAGATGGAGGAAATGAAGGACCGAATGGCAGGACATAATTTAGGTCAGTCTTTCCCTCCCCTTCTTGTCCTCAGCTTTCTGGTACCGAGCTCCTTTCAGGGCGAGCTTGCTCTGGGCCAAAGCGGGAATTCCCGCTCGCTGCCGCCGCCGCCTCCTTGCGCGGGGCCCTTGCGCGGCCGGGCGGCAGGGGGCGCCATTCCCGGGCCCTTCCCGGGCCCTTCCCGCTGGTCCCGGCCCATTCCCGGCCCGGCCATTCCCAGGCTCTTCCCGCCGCCCTGGATCATCAGCGGTTCGGTGCGAACCGGCGGCTCCGGGTCGGGGTCGCTGGAGCCCGTGGTGAATGCGAGCCGCAGGGCCGTGTCCCGCTCTGGCGTTAACGCAGCGCCGGCCGAGCGCGCACGTCCCGCACGTCAGCGCGGAGCGGAGCGGGGAAACGCTGCCGGCAGGAACAGCAGCCCCGCATCCCGGAGCGCTGAGCGGGCACGGACGGACCGCAGTCGGCTGGCGAGAGCCGCCCGGGGGCATCACGGCGTGAACTCCTTTCCTGACGCGAAATTAGCCCGAGAGCTGCCGTAGCTCAGTCTTGCTAAACTCTCCTAATATACATATTTTCTGAGCTGTGATCTAGCATTATTCCCAGGGGTTCTCCAAGAAAGGAAGTGGAGAATGTTCTTTTCAAAAGCATGAAGTGGGAAAATGTTTAGAACTATTTATAGCTGCACTCAGGCTGTGGAAATCCCAGACATTATAAACTATTTATAGTTATTCTCTGGGTTAAAAGGGTGAAGTCAGAAATCTTATTGAAAACGTTGCATATGCTTCTTATCCATCAGTTAGATTAAATGAGACTTCTGAGCACGGGATGGTGCTGGCTGAGACTGATAAAAACTAGGAGGAATCAAAGCTGAGGTGGAAACACATACCCCGTGCTGTGGAAACAGGAAGGGCCCTGTGACACCTGCGGACTTACCCATGGCCAGAAGGTGGTAGGGACATGCACGCTCACTCTTTAGCTGTGGCTGCTGACAGCAGCTTAGAGTCTTCCCCTGCCACAGGCTTCTCCATCCTGGCTGCTAGGGGAATCCCATGCCAGCTGCCAACATGTTAGAGTTGCTGGCTCTGCCTGCTTTGGTGTGTCAAATCTCTTCATGCTTTTAAATCCTTAGGAGTCTGTGCATGAGCCTTTTCTTCAGTGAGCTCACTCAGGCAGTGGGAGGCAGCAGGTATCATCAGGGGCATTATTTTGTACATTCTGGCCATGCTGCCTCAGCAGCTCCAGCAGCTGGGATCGCCTCCGTGCAGGTGGCAGTGGGCTGGGCTGCAGGGATGGCTCCTTGGCCTGGCTGAGGCTTCCCATCCTCACAGCACCTTGGTGACTCTGTACATTTCAAAAATAAATAATCTCTAAAGCTTTTTCCTACTTTTGTCAGAATTGTCTGGACCAAAACTGAATCTGCTATAAGTAATTAAATAACTCCATAGGAATATCTCTTTACTGACAGTTGAACACACAACCAGCAGATGCAAACTCACCAAAAATGTCCTTTAAACATGAGAAAAATGCTGCAATGCAGCTCATTAGAACAGAAATATCATATCAACTCTGTTAAGGTAACTGATTAAAGGAGAAGATTTTCTTACTGAAACCTGTATAATGTCCCACATGAAATCCTGATGTTTGCTTCCCACTGCTGTGTTTCTTTGATGAAGTGTGCAAAACCAACAGTGTCTCTTTAAAACTCCTGAAACCAAACATTATAAAGCATTATTGTTATTATTTTATTATAAAAAAATTCTCCTATCATCCAACAATTTTTGCTCTGCCTGACTAGAGTATCTTTCAATTAATATCACTGGCAAATGGATTATTTGAAGTCTTGAAAGAGGTATCTTCAGAAAAAACTCACTTTTCTTTGAATAGTGGATTTAAATGTCTCATTTCAAAGAAGAGGGTTATATTATTTTTGCTGTAAGCTGTGCTTCTCCTTGGTCCTGTGTAATGCTGAAATTTGTGCCAGTGTCTTTAAAGCTGGTATAATTTGCTGTTTGCCATGATTTTAGGGTCAGCAAAGAGCTGCTGTGTGGTGATGCCACTAATCAGGAAGATGGTAACTTCTTACTTTAGATGGATTTTTGTTTGCTAGTGCTTTTCTTTGTCCTTCTAGCCTTTTGGACAAGCATGTGTGGGTGTCTAGATTGCCCTACCTTCTGCCTGCAGTCTCTGTGAATAGAAACATGGGGTGTACAAACAAGCATGTACAAACTAGCTGCTTGTTCTTCTGTTATCCTACCCTGCTTTCCCCAGCTTGGTTAGATTTCTGTAGTTACCCAATGGATCATACAAAAATGTTTCTTGGAGTAAAAATAACCTTGGAAGTAAGGTATCATTTTTTCCCTCCAACTCCCTCTTCAGGTATAACAGGTTTGGTAGATGACACTGCAATTACGTGCTGATGAGCACACAGAATAACTCTCCCAGGTCACACCACAGCCTTCACTGTTGAAAGAAGGAAGCTCTAGAGCTCGACTTTGCGCACTCATACCTTTACTACCCTTCATGGTATGAAGGGTTGATGACCAAAACTTAGGTCAAGTTGGTTTGACAAAGCCAAACTGCAATTTAGGAGTGAGTTGAGTTTAGGACCTAATTTGTCACAACTGGAATTTTGATAAATCCATAAATAATTTTATTAACACTGCCATGATTCTATCAATGATTCAGCAACATCCCACAGCAAAAAAAACATGAGCAAACAAACAAAAAACCAACCAACCAAAAAAAAAAACACCCTCAAAAAAACCCAAACCACCAAAAACCCACCAAAAACAAAAACAAAAAAAACCCCCAAATAAAATCCAAAACCAAACCAAACCTCCAGGCTTAAAAGGCTGCAGATAAACTTCTATTTTAATAGACAGACCTACCAGATGGCATCTTTTATTGGCAGTAATGCAGCCATTTACAGCCTTGTCAGCAGCCACATGTACATTACTCAAGAGTTTTCTATGAAAATACCGGGTGTTTCTAAAGGGTATTTTGAAACACTTTTATCTTATTGCAGTGTGCCTCCCTTCTTTGAAATCACAAATTCATCAAGAGTTGAGGTCATTTTCTTTCCCTAAAAGACAGAAAAATGAAAATGTTTTACAGCAAAATATTTTAAAAAACCCCAAACCAAAACAGGATGTAAAATAAATACCATCATTTGTCCATAAACCACCAGACTGCTCTGCAGGAGCAGTGGATAGATAGACAGGGCCTGTGCTGATTCAGTTCTAATGCAGCCCTTCCCCCTTAATGAGACCACAGGCCAGTGATGAAGAACCTCTGGCCCTCTGTGGTGCAGCAGAAATAAAGCATGGAAATAAAGCTTCTCTCTGAATTTTCTAACTTGCAAAATGTGGCTATCAGTTTTCAGCTATTCAGTTAGCTGAATCATGGGCAATAATAATGGAACAGAAATCACTTGTGAAGAGGCAGATACCGATACCTTCCTTGTGCAAGTCATGCAAAAGAGAACAGCTCTGCTAGATAAAAACAAACATTGCTTATAGGTTCCCATATTGATATTCTGCAGAAAGAGTTTATTAAGTCTGTAAATATAGCTGGATTCAGTGGCTCATTGTACAGATTATCTCTATATCAAACCCGCAGCAAAGCAGTGTTTTACGTCACTGACTACCAGTAATAGCAATGCAGAAGCAGAGGTGTTGAGTTTAAATGTCAGCCATGACCTGAAGCTCTCAGCATTTTCCCACACTCGATTTGCAACATCCAGTTTTCCTGAGAGACCCCTGCATTTGTACTTTCCCTGTATAACTTGGGATTGGACATTTGTACACCATTTTTTTCTCTGTGTTGGGAGCTGGAAGTCTAGCTTAAGAAAATTTAGCCTTACTAGGGAGTAAAGTAGTAATTTTCTTAATGAATTGCTGGTTATAGGGAGTCCAGCTACTAAGATAGAAATGAAAAAAAGATAAAATCACTGATACGAGTAAATTGTAGTATTTACAGCACAACAGAGCACTTGCTCCTACTTTGAAAAAAGTGAAGATTTTCTTACCTCAATAACTGGAGTTAGTTCTGTCAAAAATACAAAAGCAAAAAGTTACCAAGTTGAGATCAGGTATGGCTTTGGTTATCTATTGATAAGTTCATACTCTAAAACTATTATTTAATTAATTAGAAATTATTCTGATATTATTTTAGATATAAACAGTAGTAGAATACAAGACACAGAGAGGGATGGCAACTATACCAGGAGTCCCTCTAAGTGAGCAAGCTCTCCCACACACTGCATGCCAAAGAAATGGCGTCTGTGCCAGGAAAGTGGGCAGAGCTGACCACTTTGCTACTGATTTCTGCTCCTGTTTTCCTACGATTATTTATTCATTTCATAGTCTGGTCCATGAAAAGAGACAAGTTTGTGCTACTGATACTGAAAGCGTAGTCTTTCAGCCATGTAGGGAGGACATTTTATAATAACAAGGAAGACACCCCTTATTTGGTGCAGTAGTGGTGGGGCCACAAAGTTGGATTGCTAAGATTATTTGGATGCAGACTTTCGCCTCCAGGGTTAGAAAAATGATGGTTAATTAGGATGGGTATTCTTAAGATTCAACCTACACAATTTCAGGTTGTGACTATGACAGCCACAACTGAAGCTGCAGCAGACTTGGGTGTCATTAGTTTCCTTGAGCTGTGGCAGCCACGGATGCAGCACACATTTCTCTGCTGCTCCGACCAGATGCAGTGGGTCATCGTCAGGATGTTGTCTCTCTGCCATGCAGCCAACCACTGTAGATCATCATACCCATCACTTCCAGCTACTTTTGGAAGGTGCATACTATCTTGTACTACTGCCTGGCAGCAAAAAGGCCAGGAAGCCTTGAGGGAGTCACTGTGCCATTCAGCAAGATTGTCCAGCTTCCAACAATTCCTACCTCAGTTGTTTTTAAATCCATATAAGCTTTTAACATCCACGAAGTTCCACAGCTTGATTCTATGTGGTGTGAAGAGTAATGCTGCCTTCTCAGCCATCTTTTTTGAAGGCAAGGGATTCCCCAGTTTATGCAATCATTTCTCATACAGAGGACACTTGTAGGTTTGACTTTGCTGCCCCTCTTTGAACCTTCTCAAGTGTCCTGTACTCGTTTAGACACAAGGGAGAACAGAACTGAATAGCTGTGTGCTTGGAAATGCAAAGGAAGGTGCTGCTTCCTTTTGGAGCCCTTTAGATTACTTAGGCCTTTAGCTCTCTAACTAAGGCATGAGACAAAGCTTCCCGAGATATAAACCTCTGTTCATTAATGATATAATCTCCTGGAAAACTTCAGTTGGATATTCAAACAATCTTTATTAGGAGTCTTTGTGCTTCTGCTGTCATTGTGCCTACCTACACTTTTAACTCAGATGCTCTAAATTGCATATATAGCAAATTTAGTGGTACGAGTAACGCTCATAAAGGTATACAGAGAACTGAAAACCTGGGTACAAGGCCCCTGTTAGCCTGAGCAGATCCAGGCTCAGATCTCCCGTGAGAGCTGTAGCTTCATAGTTTGTGTCTAGCTCACTGCTGGTAGTCTAGGTATGCAAAAGAGTCCAAATGGGAAGGCAGAAGAGAAGATCTGATTCTGTAACAGAGGGACTGTGGTACTGTGCAAGAGAGTACTGCTTAGAGGCTGTGGGTTTCTGTCTCCCATGCAACACTCCTAAAATGTAATATATATGAAATATCATTACTAACATCAAGGAAAAAGAGAAGACAAGAAAGCACAGAAGAAGAAGAGGCCGGATAAAATCAGGGCAAAGTGAATCTCTAGTTCTGTAACTTCAAATTCTTTTATTTGCAGCTATGCCCTTTAATAGCATCTTATATGGGTCATCAAAATATGTTCAACATCCCTGCACTTGAGGACATTCTTCTCTTCATCAAGTAGGATACTGAATGTAGCTGGGAATAAAATAACAGTGTTGATTCCCAGACTAGAGAACTCTGCTTTTAGCGTCAATTTTTTATTCAAGCCTGTGTTGCCTGGGCAATGTCAGGGAAAATATAAATTCTCTTCTGTAGGAGGAAATGTTCTTCCTCCAACTTCTAAAATACTTATCTTTGTGTACAGCTGAAATATGATGAAGCATGTGTCCAAAAAAGTGTATTCCCAAGTCAGCATTTCAAGTGGGTGTGAATTTCAAGTTATTCAGAAATATTCAGTCATTGGTGGAAGGGAGGAGGAGCACCAGATTTGTTTAAGTGTACATTAAAAGTGGCAAAGGGACCAGCCAGGCTCTTCACAGAGGTCAAGTATCTGCAAGCTTATAGCAGGGCTCCAAAGGTCTTGATTTTCATATGAATTGACATATTAGGCTGTAATCAGAGCAGGCCCATATTTATTCATTTCTTGAACTAAAACCTTTGCCTTACCCACAAATGTTAAGATCAAAAATCCTGGGTTTGCTGAACTTAATATTCAAAAAGTATAATGCGGAATTTTGGATGTTGGTTTAGTTTTATCTACAATGCGTTGCACAGGATGTTTAAAGTCATGACAATTTCCGTACTGCATGCATAAAAATCATCCTGGATTTATGTGTTTCTCTAGATCCATGGGACTATTTACTTAGCAAAACTTTCCCTGAACAAATTTCAGTTTGAGTGAATGAGCTGGAATTCTTCACTCCAGGGTAGAAAATCTGGAAAATGTTTTTTCTTTACCTCTCCCCATACTTGCATCCAAGTCAACACCTAAAAATGTAATTTAGAGATGAGATCATCTCCCTAACAGTTCTCAGTCATGAAACTATCTCTTCCAGTGATTTTTAAAGTATATTTTTTAATTATTAAAAGTTTTGAAAAAGAAGGGTCTTAAGAGACATCTATGTACTGCAAAAAGTAATCACTTGCAGAAGAGTTTCCAAGTTTCAGCTTCAGCTGCCATGACTGTCACATGTCCATGTCACATCAATAATATTGCAAAACCACCTCCCTTTGCACACTCCTTCCTAAACACCCCATTTTCCCTCTTAAAAGCCTTGAGTGTATAGCTCCATAAAATCTGTGATGAAGAAAGAAAAAACAAGCCCCAAGCAAACCCTAAACCTGCCTGGACTGGTAGTACCAATCCTTTCAGAAACTTACATGTAGCCTCACTTTTTTTTTTCCTTCCTCTAAATATATCTCTAAAATAATGTGAACGACACTGTGGGCATTGATAAATCCCCTTGGAAAATAAACACCCCATGGCAGTTCCGTCTCTAGTGATAGCTCAGGTGCCTTCCAGACAACAGAAGCTGCAAGGCAAACAACACAAGCTGCACGGAAGAGGTCACAGGAGGGTTCAGCCAGCGTGAGATTAAGATTCCCAGGAGTGAGGAAGGTGAGGCTGTGTTGGCAGGCTGGGAGGGCTGTGCCTCCAGCACTGTGCCACAAATCACTCTGAAGGATGCTGGCCCCTGCAGTTCAAGGAAATGTGCAGACCTGCATCACACCTGGCTGCTACTGAACATCTTGGTCCTGCTCAGGAGCCTGAGCCACTCCTGGGTGAGTGCTTGTTTCACATCTCTATCAACAGAAAGAAAACCCTGCCTTGTGAGGTCCCAGCAAAAGCTCTCAGCAGACACCTGTGCTGATAACAGTGGTTTTTGGTTTTTTTTTTTTTTTTACCACTGGCAGTTTTTAAGTTGTTATCAGCTGCTCCATGATGCTATTGTACAGGTGATACTCTTCCAGAGCCTGCTCTTTAGTCCTGTCATGCAAAGAGCTAATTCTGAAATAAAGCAATAAAAGGAGATCAGAAATAAGACCCTGATTATTGCAACAGGACCACAGCCATTTGGTTTTATTTTATTAGAGCCGTCATAAAGATGACTGCTGGCAGAGACACAGGCTTGTTAATACTTTTCAGTTTTCAGTGTGAGTGAATATTTAGTTCTTTCTGTTGTTGTGTGTTTTTTTTGGAGGAAAAAGTAATTAGTTTAATTAGTTTTCTGGATATTGTTCCTGGTATGCCTCAGCTTTAAGCTTTATAAGTGTTATAAACACTGCTCCACAGCCACAGTTCCTGCTCACAAAGACTAATTTAGAGCACCTTTGCCTCACAGTCCCTAAGGTTTCACCAAAAAAATGTGTGTGTGTGCTGGCAGCTTCCTAGCACTGAATGTGCTCATTACACTTCAGCACATAATGCAGTTGTGCCTAAATTACATTCTATACAGATCAATTAATATAACACAAGTTTATTTTAGTGGAACTATAAACAGATGATCAAGTGATGCAATAGTTTTTATTGGTTATTTTTATTTAAAAAGGAATAATCTCCAAAAAGTTGACTTATAGTTGAGTCAGGAAAATATCCAGAAACAAAAAACCAGCTCAACAAATCTGTAGTTTAGTAAGCCAATACCAGATGGTTCATATGCTGGGATCACTGTGAATATTTTGAGACTTTTTACTCAATTGATATACTTACCACAAATGCAGTTACCATTTAAAACTGATTACAAAAAGAGAAAGAGGAAAAAGAGACGTAAGATCCACCTGGTTTTTGGTTTATCTTTCTTGCAAACACATCCTTACCCAATCTCACATTATTAGTCACTGAAACAAAGAAATTTTTTTTAGATCCTAAGCTATTTTTATGGATATACGGTTTGAAGAGGACACAAGTTTTCCTGCCATTCTGACACAGCTGAAGCAACACATTCTTCAAGGCCATGCCTGTGTTTGTCCTCAGTATTTGTGTATTTGCCAACGTGAGTTCCCACTAAATTATGCAAAGTGTGGTAGAAGCTCTTCTTATCTCTGGAAGAGGAAGGATAAGAGGGATATTGGTGGTCTGTGCACCCGATTGGTACCACCTATAGCACCGATGAAAGTAAAATGAGTTAAAATGCACTGGGAGTTAAACTACATTTACAAATTAGCTCAGCTAATATGAATCTCACAGAGGAATAATACTTATTTTGACTTTTCAATATATTTTAATTTAAACATATTGCTAATCAAATTAAGCTATCTTAGAAAGACCTTTAATTGTACTAATGGGATTGTACTAGAGAGCCTTTAGCAGGGGAGCAAAAGGTCTCTGAGCAGGGTTCAGCAGCTATGCTGAGTTGTTTTCACAAATGAATGGCAGAAGTATTCCTGCAGGATGAAAAAGGTAAGGTTAAGACATATTCTCCTGCAGGAAAAAAAAAGAAAAAAAAAAGAAAAAAAAGAAAAAAACACGCAATAAAGAAAATTGATAAAAATTAAGTAGCTCTTCCTGATAAGGAGAGCCCAGTATCTGTTTGCAGAGGAGAGAGGCACAGCTGTGCTGTGGCAGAATGTTTGTTGACCACTGCACGTTGCAAAGATCTCAGAACTCAAATCTACTCATGAATCACTGATGCCTACTGGTGCTGGGTGTACTCCTAGTAAGCAAGTCAGTTGGGGGGGACAGCAGTTCTCTTGCCCAGAATGTGAGACCAGAATTTGGAATTCAATTTCCTGCTGGCTAGATTTGCCTGTCTACTACAAATTCTGCAAGAGGAGCCAACAGATAGGGATTTCTATCAACCATATAATTTAAGGTGGAATGATCTAAATTGGCAGATTGTTTTATTGGAAAGCTTTTAGTTTAGAAAAAAAGGATATTAGACTTTTCACTGTCAAATCTGTTACATGTGTGACTAATAAAGACCAACAAGATGATACAAGAATTTACAATTTAAATAGCTGAGACTAATCTTAAGAAGATTTATGAGAAAGCTGATTTGGAGTGCTATATTCTATAAATTAATAGTGACAGATTTTTATGGGTAGTACACTTAGGAAATGACTGCAAAATAAAACCAGGAGGTTTTTATAGTCAAAGTTAAGCAGTATAATTCAAACAAATGATTTTGTTATTTACTGGCAACCATATGTTCACATGCTACAACCTATATAAGTATTTTTATTTTACTATATATTACTTGGCAACTACTTTCTTAATAAGGGCACTCATAAGGTCACAGCTGAAGAGTGATAACAGGTTACCAGTGCTCTGCACTGAATAGGTAAATAGTTTTGATGATAAACTGTACAATTTGTAGACAGACATGATTACCAAATTTTCTATCAAACATACCAGTTTTTATATCAAACATACTTTTCCTAGATAAGACAGTGTTAAAATTTTGCATATTAGAAAACTAAGCAAGGAAAAGACCTCAGTAAAGATTTTTTTAGTTTATATGGCAAACCCAGCTATGCAACACTTAAAAAATGAGGTCTTAACCTTTTCAGTTACAGGTGCTTAGCATTTCATAAAATAAAATCAGTTTATTTTCCATAAAAGAATCATAATATGGAGCTTTTTCATTATAAGCATATTTAACATTTTAAAGAGCAACTGTAAAGATGCAATTTGTACCTGAAACAGCCTGTCACCCGCAGATACTGCTGAACTTGCTTTGAAGAAAAAGATTGTATAATCCTTGTTTACAGAACTTTTATATTCACATCTCTTTAAAAGCCCAAGAACTTAGAACAACGGCAATGTTAGAATATGTTCTATATGTTAGAACATTAGAATGGCAATGTAAAAATAACATAAAAATTAACCACTGTACTTCAATTTTTCCATAATATTAACTCAAAATAAAATTTTTTTGTACAGAGTTTGCATTTTCTTATGCTGATGGAACTCTGAGGGGAGCACTGAGTTTGTAAGGTGTGAGTTATGAGCTGCCTTTAAAGTACTTGATAACATTTCTCTCTGTCATGATGCATCATTTTGATGGCATTTGGAAATCTTTAAAGGAGCTTGTACATTTACATAAACAGGTGCAGTGCAACATACTTCACATATAAACCTCACTTTGTACCTGCTAAAAACAAATCTACAGTTTAAAAAGGAAATTAACATGGAAAACATTTGCATACATTTTGCAAGCATACCTAAAGGATTTAATAGTATGTTCCCTTTTCAACAGATTTTAGCATTTGAATGATGAGCTGTCTTAATGCATTTAACTTAGAGCCAGTAACTGTGGTTTCAGCCTAGGTGTAAGGTAGACACATTTTGAGATTCAATTAAAGGCATTGAAATTAATAACCTTAACTACACATCTGAACATAATTACTGAGTTTCACTTGCTTTTGAAAACTCAGTTTAGAAGTGCAAGTTTACACCAGAAGGTGTGATTTGAACACCATGGGCAGCCTTATTCTTTTACCAAAGAAATGTATTTAGCATTGGTCATGAAGATGTGGCGACATGGCCCTCCAGGGGTGTGCAGAGGCACTTGGACTAGAGGAGCCAACAGGATTCCTGCATCTGCCCTGGGTGCACAGCTCCATGCTGAGAGCACATCTTTTAACTGCACTGCAACATGACCAACCTCGCTTGAAGACTAGAGAATTCCACTCCCTCCCAGTGAATAGTGAGTGATTCCTTCAGCTTTTCGTTACAAAGGTCTTCAACAAATAAACAAAAGGAAGATTACTTTTATTAGGGAAATACTTTATTTCAAAACCTAAAGATTTCACAAGATGAACACTTGTACAAGCATTAAAAAGATAGAAATTGTTCCTCTGTATTTATAAGTATGTAACTTGCATTTTCTAGGGAATTTCCTTCACAGCTTATTTTTTGTTGAATTCAAGCTAGGCGTTTTTCCTTACAACCATATGGAAGCTCTTGAGTTAGCTCACATCTGAAAAATGTAGTTTTCCATAGGACATATCGTATGCTGAGTGATTGAATCTAAAATAAATTTTAAAACCCCAGGATTATTTAAAATAAAATGCAAAAGAAACATATGATAAAGCAACAATGTACTTCAGAGCAGTTTCTGGTATAAAGCAGTTTGGTGGAGCTGAGAACCCAGAAAGAGAAAATAAATGCAAACAGTCAAATGATAATATTGCAAGCACTTACCATTTCCTTAAGTTTTAAAAAGGTGCTGCATTATTGACCTATGTGCTTTTTTGTTCCAGTCAGCCTTGAGTGAATTAATCGGCTGCTGGTATTAATAGCAGAACGCAGATAGCCACAAATCAACTGGATTGCAACAGTGAAGTGTGAAAGATTAGAAACACCTTCAGATCTGATTGATTTGATTAAGACAGCAATTTACAGGTGACACTGTTCCTACTGTTATGCACACAGTTGCTGAGAAAGGGGCAGAGCTTCAAAGCTCTGTATCATTCCTTTACAGCATCATGTAGATACACTTTTTTTCGAGATTTGATGATTCATCAAAATTAGTCGAAACCCATTAACTGGAGTGTGGCCATGCCCCATGAGCAGGAGGTAACAATTAGAACAGACTTTAAAAATGAACTGAGAAATCTGTAAACGGCACAAAAAAATCAGTCTTTTAGTCTTTTTTTTGTTAGCAGCTGGATATGCAATTCCTTCACTGATGGGCTGAAGGCGGCCTGTCCAGCTGCAGGGAACTCATGAGATCCTTGACCTGGGATAAGGCAGAGCTCCATGAGACCAGTGGAAGGATGGGACACATGAATCACACACAGCTTTAGATCATTACATTTGTCCATCTGGCACACTATTATTGGAAACTTTTGTGTTTAATTTACTCTTATTTTTAGTCCTGCATGAACCTCTGATTTCATCATCTATTCACTTTTTTTTTTGCACACCTGCTCTTTAAGTCTTCTTGGAAGCTGGAGAAAGGTACAATAAACAATGCCAGCTTCTTACGCCTCAATCATTGTCAATCATCACAATTTTATCTTACACTTTAGGTAAGTATGATATAAAACGTGCATTTAGATGAGTATTTTTCCCTTATGGCTCATTCTTCCTTTCTTCTTCAATAGTATTTTCATTCACATTTTAAGTCATTATGATCTGACAGCTTTATAGGTCAAGAGATTAGGAGTTTCTTGGCTACTCTCATATAACATCATCTCTTGTAGTACTTTTATTGCTAGGGTATGAGTGAGACACTTTCTGGAAAAGTTTGACAGACCATAGGTCATAAATTAAATCTTATTCTTTCTAAACAAGGTACCTTTTTGGAAAATACCCTTGCTGAACACAGAGTCTGTCAGAATGTGTTGCAAAGGAGTTGGAAAAATGATAGACTAAGAACTCAGAAACATAACAGCAGGTGTTAAAAACAAACTTTTTGCAAGTGAAATGGAGACTGCAAAAATTGTCTTTCAGATGTACAATACAGCATTCCGGAAAATTTATCAGAAAGTGCCAGTCACCATATTTCAGCATTACTATGCCAATTTATACCAGTTAAAACTACATCTAAAGTTGAAACACATGCTGTATTAGAAAGCAATTCTCATATAGGCATTTCCCCATAATTTAGTTTGCTCTAAATGAAACTGTCATACAAAAGATAAATTTGAAAATATTTGGATGATATTTGTTCTAGGAAAAATTAAAATGGTGAATACCAGGACCATCATAAAGCCCTCTTACCTGTAAGAGAAAGATCTCACCATAGAGTCAACTTTCCTGGAAGTCTAGTGGTAGCAGCTGGTTCCATTTTCTTCCCTTCGTAACCTCAGTTTATTGAAATACTTTTGATAATTTTTTAATACATATTCTGCAATATTTTATAACGGTTGAATTTCGGTGTCTTACCTAATATCCATTTTTCTGATAAAGATATTATTTCCTGGTACTTCTTTCCTCGTTTTCTTCCTATACAGATTCTTGCCTGACATAAGACTTTGCATATTTTCCCTCCTGCCAGCTGTATAAGTTCAATTAGCTTTTTGCAGGGTGGCTGGCTGGTAGGAGACACAAACATGATAGGCTGGTTTGAAAAGAGATTCTGCTGCTATTTTCCTGTTGATAGATGACGCTGAAGACTGCAGATCTGTATTTGAGGAAGCAGGAAAATCAATTAACCAATGTGTTGCTTTTTCACTCAAAGTAAGATTGATCCTTGCTTTTCATAATTCAGAAAAAAAAAAAAGAAATGTATTAGTATGAACTTTACTTTCTCAGGTATATCAGAAATTCTTGGGTAAAATACACAAAAAATTTGCTCTACTTGATCAATGCAATTCCCAAACTAGAGTTTATCCCATTACAGGTCAGACATTTTACCTATAAAACTTTTTAAAGTACCTGACAATATTTTTCATCATAGTCTTATATTCTTACATCACACAGAAATCTTAAAGGATATTATAAATAATTATAGTCTTGCAGCACCAATACAAACTGTGGTAGCCTTTATAATGTATAATCCTTGTTGGTTTGTACTGGGGAGTTTACAAACACATCTAACTCAGAGTTTGAACTACTTTAGGACCTCTTTTCCCCTCCTGTGCTCCACAGATACAAGCTATATTTTCACTCAGATGTATGAAGTAACAGAAATGTACCAGTACTCAGAGCAAAACATTTAGTGTAAACCCTTTTGTGTCCACAAAACCAGAAGTTTTCTGTGAATGCTGTGCAGCTTGTAATATTTAATCAATATAACAAAAACCTGCTTGATCCATATAAGGCAAATCTTTTTCTCAGTATATACCTGGCAGAAAAGTTCCAGCAATTAGTCATCTCCTTTAGCTACAATATGCATATAAGCAGTGCATACAGCAAGTGTACACACCATGGTTTGCAAAATAAAGTTTTCATATCAAAATTTATAAAAAAAAGGTTATATTTCTTAGTATGAGGCTGCCATTGACCTGCCAGAGTAATGTAGGTAACAGCTCTGATTTTGTATCACTTTTCAAAGTTTGGAAAATTTAAAATGAGATTGGAGTTAATTGCAAGATGAGAGCAAAAATAAATGTTTCATATCATGTGATGCTTGGAATTTTTTATACAGATGACAACATAAGCATGTAGAAAAGGTCATTTTTCATATAACTGGTTTATGAGACATCTGATTATGAAACTGTAGCATGTGAGAGGGTATAACAGGAACAATGGAAAAAATTAGCTGTTGAGTGGATTCCTTCCACTCAACACACAAACATTATCTAATGTGATAATGTATGTGCTTGGCAGATGTGCAGCCAAAGTAAGAATCTCCACCTGATTTGCAGGGGTTTATAAAGCTAAATGGTTTCATGGCATGTTCACAGATAAAAGCACAAGGGAATTGCCTTAGCACTTCTGATCAGTGATCTAGAGGAAGATCGTGCAAAGCCTGAAACCCATGGTAACATGAGGCTTCGGCTCAGTGGCTCTGTGTCACCGGCCTCCGCTGTTCTGGGACATGTCAATCCATGTCTATCTGAATTTTGAGACCTCCTCCATCAAAAAATAATTCAGCTTTCTCAGATTTTTAATTCCTTGTTTGCTTTCCTGAGAATAAAATTAGGTTTATTCTTTGCTTTCTGAATTCACTAAGTTATAAAGACAGTGACTGCTATGGATGAAGCAGACCAAAAAGACTCAATCACAACCCAAGAAATACCCTGTATTTTCTATTCCTTTGTAAACTCAGGTTTAGGAATGGCATAGCACACCTAATCCTATCTCCTAGCTGCCAAATGATTTTGTTGATCACAGTATCATTGCAGAGTTATATTGCAGACTTTGGAGGACCCAAACTTACTGAATACATCCAATGGCCCTTCTTGCACCCAATGCCTTGCATGTGCAGATCTGGATTTGGACGCAGTGGAATACTGCCTACCTCCATCTGAGCAGAATTCTCTTCTAGGAGTGCCTGTCTGCTGAGCATCTTGGTGTACAAAACCAGAAAATTAATAATTGTACTGTTTTAATACATGGTATCAGATTTGAAATTCTCTAAGAGTGCCATTTGTGATAGGTCTTGTGAGGCTTAGAGGCCATGATCACTGTCTTAAAAGGAGACTAGGTCAGGAACTCAAACCACTTTGCAATCTGTGATGTACAGAGCAATGTGATTTTAGTATTACTAGGACTGCACCCATTAATCTTAATGTAAAAATTGTGCAACTGTGAAACTATGAAAGTGCTTGTTGTAAGCACTTTCAAGAAATTAAAGTACGCCCTATAGTGAGAAAAATAACAATCTCTTTGTATCAACCTCTTCACAGCCTCATGACAAATGCAATGCCATCTTAGTTCATCTGACACAGAGCTCTTTGGAACTGTTTACTGGCACAAATCAGATGCAACTGATAGAAAAAAGACAATTCCAAAGAGGGTGTAGTGCTACTTTATCTACGATAGATTAGATTTAACAAAAAAAGGACAAAAGTCTTTACTTACTGGTTTTGTTAACATGAAACTCTAAGACTTTAAAGATAAAAATTATTAGAATTGATAAGTTTTTATTTTAAAAAGGCAGTAGGACTTGTGTTAGATAAAAGATACCCAATATAAATTGTTGCAATCTGCCATTTCACATATTTTAGAGAATATTATTTAAAAGGGCTAATTGTATTTCTGCTTTCTAAAAAAATTCCCCTGAAAGGATTTATTTACTGCCATTGTAATTGTAAAGCTCCTTTATATGATACATCTTCCTATAGAAACAGCTGTTGGATGAAATTAATATTAAAGCAAATGTGCGCATAGCTAATAATAAAAATCAAGAAACCCAAATTTTAAGGACCTAACAGCACTCACCTCAGCTCATGTTCACAATTGACATGGTCTATATTTGCATTCAGTACATAGTAGGAGCACCCAGAGAAGGGAAATGCTGCTGCACTACAGAGAGGGTTTTCTTAAACTGTGTTGACAATTCCATCTGGGTTCATTACCAGTGCATTTGAGAGGAGGACAGGGTGAAGGTTCAACGTGGACTGTCATCTCTGCAGTTCCTTTGTCTGGATCACCACCACCCCTTTCCCAATCAGCTGTGCCTGGATTTGCTCAAGCACACGGGATCCACTCACAGGCCACAGAGAGGGCTTACAGAGCTCAGAGAGGAGTCTGGAAGGTTTACTTTGCTTTCTGGCCCACTGGCCTGACAGTTCCACTGCTGGCAGCAGCTGAAGGGCAGCCAGCTGACCACACAGGCTTTGGCGGGGGGATGAGAGGGCACAATCGAGCTCTTACCCCTGAATTGACTCAGCTGCCTTTGCAACATCAAAGCCTTTGAGGCACTCCAGGGGTGCTCCCAGTCCTTTGAAACCATACCCATTTCATGCAAACTTTTACAAATAAATAAATAATGCCTTAGCAGACTCCAAGCCTGGGAAAATATCAGATCCCAAAAGCAACTATTTCCACAAACTATGGATCTATAAGTCAGTAGTTATGGTTACAACTGTTTTAGCACCTATTAGACAGCACTGATTTTCATTTCCAATGGTGTTCTTTAGCAGATGAACACTGAACAAAGTGTTATTGACCCATCTACTTAATATTTTTGGTAAGACTCAAACCATGAACCTCATCCTTTCACTAACTGGATGAATGGCAGGAAGACACCTTTTAGATGGATAAATTTCTCATAAATGTACCATTAATGTTATTGTTTGAACCTAAGTTTTAAATGGAAAAAAAATTACTGCTGACAGAAGTAAAACTTAAGGAGAGTGTATGACAAATAAACAAAGCCTTTCTTTACTATAAAGTAAAAAAAATCACAAAAAAAACTTAATCAACTTTTGTCCCTCCTGTGACTCATTTTCCATCGCCCCAAGCCAAAAGAGTATAAAAACTCCTAAACTTTGTAGTTTTGTCTAGGACTGTATGAAAATCACTCCTGCTGGGCGAGGTGCCAGAACAAATACAAAACTCCATAAACTCCATGAGAGACATCTATCAAAGTGCTACAAAGGTATTATTTCTGAATAATACCTGAATTCATCTAATATGTAAGAAAAAAATATTTTGGATACATTTCAAAAATTTTAAGCACTGAAATTGTTAATTTTTTATATACAGCACTCCATTTTCAGTGTCCAACTTCCAGAAAATAGCACATGAAGAAATGTCCAGTCTAAAGTGCTATTAAAAAATAATAATATTTCACAAAAATGAAATGAAGTGGATTAAATGAAATGAGAATTAATAAAAATGGTATTTGTAGTCTAGAATTGATAATGTGAAGTACCAGCTTCAAAAATGTATATAATGTAGCCATCTTTAAGGATTACACAAGTCTGAAAATTTGTGCATGCACTGCACAATGTATGCATTATTATTCTTCATTCCTAATTTTAATTATTGACTAGAGATAAATCTACAAAAAACCCTTATGATTTATTTTATAATTAATATTTGAGCATTTAATATAGCATTTATGAAAACATAGAAAGCTATAATGTCTTTGTTATTGTGATTTGCAAAAATAATGAATATATTCTATTAAATGCTAACAGCAGAAAATAAAACTGCACTCACAAGTTTTAGGAGAGAAGATTTTATATTTTATGGTTTATATATATATCCAAAGACTGAGTATTATTTCACTTGAAATTGATAAGAAATTGCCCATTTTCAGTAAAAAGAAAACTGACCGTTGAAGTGTTAAGGATTAGTTCACTCTGCAAATTAAATTACAAAACCCCCACAAAACAGATGAACAACAAGCCCCACAGGCTTTATGCTTTGATAATGTAAAAATCTAACAATAAAAGACATATAAAATAGCATATTAATTTAATATAGTTTAGTGGTGTTGCTGGGGAAATATTAAACTCTAAGATTTTAATATTCATATTATTTCAGTAGGTATCAATATACTACATAAAGCTTACATTTTCAGTTACTATAACTATTCATGAAGCCCTTGTGAGGAACAAAATCAGTTATATCTCTGTTAGGAATCATTACACTTGCATGGTATATGCATGTTTGGACAGTCTGCCATTTAGTAAAAAAGTAAAAGAAAAACACGCGTGAAGTCCCATGTATATGCAGAGATCAAGGGCTTACATCCACACAAGTGAACCATCAGCCTGCTTCTGATAAAAAGGAGAGTATTACAGTGTGCAGACTTCTGAAAGTACAGTTATCCTGCAGTGAGGAATTTGCAGAATCTGCAGGACCCTACAGGGATCAAGGAGGTTTGTGCTAACAATGCAATGCTGCTGCAAGACAAAGAAGAAATGTTTTTCTTCTCATCTTTCTAAATTTCAGGTTTAATAGGATCAAAACAACTAATCAAGTAGCAACTCTATTTTTGTAGGAAAAACATGTGCCATACATTTTCAACTTAAATTAAAAGCTCATAATTTTAGTTTTCCTTTTTTTTTATTTTAGCACTTGGCTGAATTTTTAACATGTTGAAAATACTAAAATTAAAATAGTTTTCACTAAAAGCTTTAAAAATTACATTGAAATGCTGCACTAGATAAATAAATTGGTGCTCTCTGGCATGAAAAGAGCATGTTAAGACCTGGAAACAACTTTCTTCAGCAAGCAGTTTCACAGAAAAATAGATCCTCAGCTTTCAAGAATGCTGTCTCAGTTAATGGAACACCACACTGATGCAGGACTCCAACTGGTCCTGGATGTATTGCCATCCTAGTATCTCAACAGCACCCAGAACCTCATTTCACTCTTTGGCACAATATGCATTTGTTATTGCTAGTGATGTTCATTCTCAGAGCAAAACTCAACTTGCAATATTCATGCAATATAAATTAATTACAAATATTGCCTCTTTATCTCTGACTATTTATTGAAGCCATGTTTTCTCATTGGTTATTGGTATCCTTTGGCTGAAATAGAAGCTCCCTGTCTGTCAAGATTTCAGACAGCCAGAAGTGAGAACATTTTGAATGCTTGATTAGGCCACATCAGCACCCCAGCACATGCACACCCACAGAGATTGTGTACAGGCAAGCAGGCCAGAGGTCTCTGCAGTAAGAAACCTGGTGCTCTGAGCCAGGAGCCAAAAGTGAAAAAGGATAGAGTAGAAAATTTGGTCCAGGAAAAAGAAACCTTCAATGTCTGGTCTTGAAAAATAAAAAGGAAAGCAAATGGAGAAATGGCAGAGAGTTAAGCCTGTATTATCTGAAAAGTTCTTCAAAACAGTTTCCTCCACTCCTCTGATACTCCTTCATATGAGAGTTTCCTGGCCAAGGCGAGGGCAAAAGCAAGAACACTTGAATCCAGACAACTTAGCTGATATTGTTTCTTTCTACTGCATTTTGGCAGGCAACTGTGCTTCTCCCAAATCCCACAGACTGATAAGGAAAGCTAATTTCACCAATTTATTCTCTGAAACACTGAGTCCCAGTGGGAATACTGAATGAAAATGTTTGGCAAATAAATCTACTGTTTGGCAGATATTCAAAATTATACTCGAATATGTCTGAACCTTTTCTTTCTGGCATAGCAAATTTTTGCAGGAAAAAAATAATAAATTCACTTACTTTTAGTTTAATTTCCTTGTTTTCCAGAGATAGAACTATTTAAAAAACATACATAATTCAATGTAATCAACTATATGTTAATAAAAACCAAATCAGGATAAAGCAATGTCTTTTCCCTTTTTAGAATAAGTATGACTTGCAAATCAAGGAGCTGTATTTCCAATATATATATAAACACTGTGATACTATTGTAAGATATGGTCAATTTACTATAACTATTTGTTTAGAACTTCAAAAATATTCTGAAACAAACATATTTGCATTTGGTTTCAACACAAAGAAAGTATTTTTATAATTAAAAAGTCCTTTAATTACAAATTAGGTAACTAAAAAAAGATTTTTCAGGACTAGATATTTAAACCTTTCTTCCAAAATACCTCAAAACTTGGCTTTCTTCCATTTTGTCTTATTTCAAGACAACTCAAGTGACTACCAGGCAGAAAAAAGAATACAAATTGCAATTGCAAATTTATATCAAAATTCTGGAAATCGTAATTGGGAAGGGTTTTCCTCACCAGAATATCAATAAAGCAGCCCTCTTCCATGGCTCATGCCAAACTGGTGTATGAATGAGGCACATGCACCTCTGAGCCCTGCACCACTGGAATATCATGAGGGTTACATGTACTACATGTGACAACTCCCCAAGAATCTCAGTAAAATTTGAAGATAGAAATCTTCCACCTCCATACACAGTTATCTTCTTATCTTCTCTCACAGAAGCTTTCCTTAATAGTATAACTTAAATTGCCTCTGATGCATTTTCAGCCCATTATTTCTCGTCCTAGTGCCAAGGGACATGGAGAACAATTTCTTCTTTTCCTCTTTGCAACAACCTTTACATATTTGAAGACAGTTATCATGTCTCCACTCAGTTGTTTCTAGACTAAACAAACACAGTCCTTTCAGTCTTGGCGCTGGGGTCATATTTTGCAGACCTCTGATCATTTTGGTACTCTCCCCTGGATTTTTGCCAATGGATCCCACATTTTCCTGAAGTGCAATGCCCAAAACTAGACATGGTGTTCCAGCTCAGGCCCCACCACTGCTCTCCGCACACTGCAAACAATTCATGTGTCTTATGCTTAGCATTCCTGTTAACACATCCTTGTATGCCTACTTCTTTTATCGGAGCATGACAGAGGTTGCATATATTGGTTCAGATCCTCTAAAACACTGAGTTGCTCTTCAGGCAGAAATATTGCATCGTCACTCTGCAGGTGATAATTCCTCTGCCTTTGCACTTGTCTTTACTGTACTCATTTCTGACCATTCCTTCTATCTCTCAAGGTTATTTTAACTCCAATTGTAATTCCAAGCTTAGTCCTGTGGCAGCTAAGCGCCCCAGAGCCACTTGCTTCCCCACTCTGTGGGATGCTGGGAGGGAGGAAGTTCTCAAATGTGAAACTAAGTAAACTCACGTGGTGAGAGGAAGACAGTTTAGTAATTAAAGAACTGACAGAGTGAATCTTCAGTTCTACTAACTTTAGGTCATGATTAATCAGATTTTACAGCCTAGTAGCTTAGCAAAAGCCTAGATAACAAATACAGTATATGGATGGAATAGTTGTCCATTTTATGCCAATGGTTCCTACATGTGCTGGTGTGGTGGCCTCATGTTTATGACAAAGAGCTCATTTGAGCATATATGGATCTTCTGTGCAGGAGATCTAAGTGAGCAATGTTGACTCTACCATTTTATATCTGGCATTATTGGTAGGACTCTCCAGCTAACACAGTTTGTAAATGTATGCAAGTTCATATGTCTCAAAAACACAAAGAAAGCAAAACAAGAACAGAAAGCTTCTTCCTTTAATTCAACTGACAGTTGAACAAAAGCAGTTGAGACCACATGCAAACCAAGAAAATCTCAGCCTCCAAATAATTTGATTTAGACAACCAGCAACAACTTTAAAAGGTATGTAACATATACATGAACCTGTTTTTCCACACAGTTGACAAAGATCTATTCTTGATGGATCTATCCTCATAGGACCTTTGGCAAAATGATACTTACATTTTTACTGTTCTAGTTTAATGCAATTTTGAAGCTAATCTGTTAGTCATTCCCATTGAGTGTACTTTTAGTTCTCACTGTGGAGCAGCCATCAGGGCACAGACTGCACTCTGGATGGAACAAACTCAGAAGATGGACTTGGTTCAGGGGAGCAGCCTGGAAGAAGCCCAGAGCCCAAAGTGTGTGTGGTGTACACGGTGCTCTCAGCATTCACTCACACACTCTGCAGATCCCTTTCCAGTTGCCTGGATTACTGACTCCTAGACACAGGCACCAGGGAGCATGGAGTCACTTCTGGCAGATGTAATGGGGAAGTGATACAAGTATGGGATGCTTCTTTGAAATGAAATTATTAACTGCACAAAAATAATGACCTCAACTAAATGTAGGGTATCTTTTAACAGCTGCAACTTCCCATATTGGTATCTCATAGTTCATTCTCATACAGCAACAAGAAGGAGGAAGATTAGTTGCATTTTGGCATTTATTCCCTCATATTGCAACCATTTACCCATATTTCACATAAGGTATCCTCTAGGCTTACTGAACTCTCCCAGCCCACAAAAGGCTTATTGTTTGTTGGGTTTTTGTTTTAAGCAGACCAACGCATGAGACCAGTATGTTATTAACGTCAGCAGAGTCGCTTAAGGAATGAAGTATTAATGAAGTAAATAGCAATGTTTAATCATATGGGAGTAAACACATCTACATTTTCACAGACTGAAAGAATACATTTCCAGATAACTATATTTCAGTGATGAAAGACCACACTGAAACAGAAATTCCATGAGCTAATAACATGCTGCACTTAATGGAAAACAACTTGATACTCCCTGTGGTTAAATACTACAAATAATGAAGATACAAGGCATGGAAGCCTAGTATTTGCATTAAACAAAAAAGTTCAAAATTATTAGCTCGTTTCAACTACTTTAGGCTTTTCAGATATTGAATAATTTTGGACAGTCCAACTTTTTTATTTTTAATCAACACAGGATATTGTGCAGTGAGTTTCAAGAATGACATTTGTTTTGCTGGCTTAGGGAAGTGGGGAATCCTTCCATTTGCCTTTAACAGTAAATGATAAATCCAGTGCTGTCAACAGATTTGCTATACCTGGCAATGTGCAGATGAATAATACTTTGATAAATAAAAGAGTTTTCTATTCCAGTAATAACAAAGTGAGTGGTCTTGTTGAAAGGAAAAGCCTGGCAAATGTGAAGGGTTACACAGATGCTCCCAAATGGCTCATTCCCCAAACAACTGTATTAACCCATAATAAACGTAATCTTAACATTAAAAATAATTGCTAGTTTTATCTTTAAAATATGAAAATGTAAGTCCTTTTGCTGTGTCTCAGCAGACTGAATTTTTTTACATGAAGGCAGAATACATTCTTCTCTCTTCTCTTCAGTTTTAGCTGAATGCCATTGCAACGCCCAGCAGTAACTCAGTGTGTGCCAAACATGAATATTTTTAAGCGTCACTTGAGTTTTAGAGGCTGCAATAAGTGATGGGAACACAATCGTCTTGGGAATCTACAAATAACTTTAAAAAAGCTCATAAATCTGGCTTTCATATTTTGGTTTTCAACAGCTTTATGAAATATGTCAAAGCTTGAACACAATGAGTTCATTTTCCTTCAAACTTCGGAGGACTGACTTTCCTCAATCTTTTTGATATGCTGCACAGAAACAAATAAAAAGGACTTGGCTTTAAAAAATTAGGCACCAGCAAATTAGTTTTTTTTTAAAGTGGTTTTCTTATTTTAATTTTTTTTTTGTATCAACAGAGGAAAAACTAAGTAGGGCAGCCAAAAGTATTCCCTCATCAAAACAACCACAAAATGTTTCTTTTTAGCACACAATATATTACAACATACCAAACCGAATATGAACAAAAATGTGATGTATAATTAAAATAATTTTTTCTTAAATTGTTCAAAAAATATGCACTATAATGACTAAGCACAACAGAAACCTGGAGAGCCGCATTCAGAAGTCCCATGCAAACTCTCTACTTACAGGGAAACACATGCACTACAATGATAATTAGCAGGGAACGCTTGGTTTTTAAAACATGAACTAAAGGATCAGTTGAAATTGCATCGAAGTTCAAGAGCAAAAATTTTTAAAATTGTCTGAGAATGACAAAAATGAGCCCACTCAAAGAGATTACCTGGCATCACACATGGTGCCACTGCTGTGGAATGCTGCCCAACTAGACCTGATTTGGGTTGTTTTCAGAAAGTCCCAAAAGACCTCCTATCGTGATTACCTCTGGTCTATAACTTCCCTGAGTAGTACTCCTTGGCAGGAATACTTCTTTATGTGTAGTAACATCTCTTCACTTAATCTATGTCACAAATTGGAAGATCCCATAGGAAGAATGGAAAGCAGAGACATTTAATCCTCTAGCACTAAAAGTAGCAAGTGGAGTTGCCAGCACACAGAGAGCAAAAAAAACCCCTAGGTGTTCAACTATTTGACCAGCTGCTTTTTATCAATTATATTTTAAAATTAGTCAAGAAAAGCTTTTTGGAGAGGATCACTTTCTTCATGGGTGCTAAACAAAAGAGATGAATAACGATTTCTATTTGAAGATTATTTTCATGAACTGTTTTACCTTTTAGCATGACAATAATATAAGAACTTTGACTATATTGTGACAGCGAGCTGGGACTGTCTTCTGCATAATTGAAGGAGAAATACTTATGCTGTGAATACAGAGTAAGTTTAAAACTATGATAGTTGGTGGGGTAATGGCTGAGTACCTGACACTAAATTTATTGTCTTTGCTCTTCTTATTTCTCAAGTAAAGGATAAGCATTTTAAAAGGATTTGTTTTAATAAAGCGAAAAAATGAATTCACAAACCGCAGTCATAACTTGTGCATGGTAAGAAATGTTGCTCTCCTAAAAATAACTGATTCCAGTACCTGTTTGAGGAATTGACAATTAAGAACTTGTGAGCTAATACACCAAACACATTTGCAGCAGATTACCTCACTGTTTTCTTCTCAAGAGTCTACGGGAGGTAAAGCAGACACTGTGTCAGTAACCTGATCAAATGCTGAAAATAACCAGAAGGCTAACGTGTCGTTGCTGCAAATAAGAAGAAGTTTGAAACATAAGCCTTATTTACAATATAACCTTATTCCTGATAAGGATTTCTGATGCATTTGGGATTTCAACATGTAATAACATTTCCACTTTTCTTTTTTTATGACTTATTTCTGATTTAACTTTTTTTAGCGACAAAGTGACAAAGATAATGGAACAATATTATTTTGACTTATTTGATATTTGCATTTGGTCT
Organism: Bombycilla garrulus; assembly: GCA_013400315.1. NCBI lineage: Eukaryota > Metazoa > Chordata > Aves > Passeriformes > Bombycillidae > Bombycilla > Bombycilla garrulus. The sequence continues at coordinate 866,291 of VXBU01002811.1, read as the reverse complement.
TGCAGGAACTGTCTTAATGAAGATAAAATAAAAATATGACTCTAAAGGTGAAGCTATTGAGGTGTTAATCTGAAGTGGCAATCTAAAATCAATTCACAAGAAAGTCCATTTCTGTTTCCTGAAAATCTAATGGTGATCTTCTAAACCCCATTTTTTTTATTCTTGTAAATTCCATATCAAATTTAGGTTTGTTTCAAATTTGAGCTTGCCAGCTATGACACAGTTAAATATGGAGAACTAGGCAGACTTATTATGGTAGTGGACTTTCAGTGACTTCTCATGCCAGCTGGGAAAAGTTTGTAGGGTCAAACTCCTGATCTGATCCTCCTCTCTTAGTTCCTTTCCTATATTCCTGCTGTACTTCATCTAAGAATGGTGCAGGATTGAGCGTCTACTACTTTTTAGTCTATCTGGATTTTACCTGAAGTGCTTTAGCTTTAGTGAAAGCAGAAAGCATTTTCAAGAGGCTGTCATTGCATCTGCAAACAGTTCCAGTTTGAAAACCAAAGGACACTCTGCAAGTACTGTACATAAAATCCCAGCAACTGGGATTTCAGCTGAAATGTGAGATAAATACTCCAAAGCACAGAAACAGTCTTCAAGCAAAACTACTAGTTATTTTCTAGTCATGTATCTGGATATCTTAGATAAAATAAAAATGCTCAATAACTTTTCTCCTGCAAACTAGTTTTCTAGTAAATGTATGTAAATAAATATTTCACATATCTGCCTCTGCCCCAATCTGGAATTCCCACTAAAATCCATAGGTGGGTGTATCAGGTATACAGCTTTAGTCCTATAACAATGCAAACTCTAATGATGTAACAGAAGGTACTGTTTGTTTGCACACATACTATATTAAAGTATATACACTACTCAGAGAATGAGGAAAATAATATAATCTAGCTAATCCTGCATTAGGAAAAGCATTTAAAAATGTCCTGCAGGCTCACTGGATCATGTGTGTATTTTTATTTTAAAATTCTATTAGGTTTAAAATTGAGGAGCTAACATGGTAATTCTAATGCTACCCATGGAATATTTTCCCAAGATGACATTACTGAGTTAAGTGTAATGCGTATATCCTTATGCTGTGGAGTGATACTGGGAGAGCAATAAAGCCATCATTGCTCAGACTGTTAATAGAGGCAAGAACTCACTGCACAACACTGGAATACTCCTGGGTTAAACAGAGAAATAGTTATGATGTGATTTGGAGGGAATTCAATAAATCCTCCTTATTAAAGAGAGGCCAGTGTCATACTGGGAAGGGAAAGCTAAGTCTTCTCCTGAGAAGATACAAACATAAACTCCAAAGTGGTTTTGAATGATTACACAGCTAAACAAAACTACACAGCATTGTCATGCTCTTCTGTGCTATATAACAGACCTCTTATTACAAACAAACATGATCATTAAAAATTAAATAAAATTAAACTTAAAACAGTAGTTTTATCAATTACTACCTTATCACAGCTGATTACTTCTCCAGTTGGAAGTAAAGCTGAAATCAGGTATGAGATGACTAGAGAAGGAAAAATCAAAATACTTTAACTTGGCAAGTTTTATATTATTTCATAAATAAAAGGAATACATCAGGTTTTTCATGTTTATTAAAAGCTGAATATATTCACTGAGACACACTTTGGTAGTGCCAGCATGATACAGTCACAAAGCATGCATATCAGGATGACAGCTAGAAAGCAACAGAGAGCTTTGCACATAATCTAAAACTAAATCTGTATGTAATTTCCTTCCCTTTGTTAATTGAAGATTAAAACTAAATCAAGGGGAAGCCTTCTATGAGGCTACTTCCAACAACAGATGACTCAACTAGCACCTGAGAATTTGTTGTGCTTGTGTGTACTGAGGTTCTGAACTTCCTGTTTCAATAAAATACCAAACAAGTTGTGTTTCCTTTACAAATAAGCTATTACATCAAACCCTGTTCCTATAATATCAGTTTTTGTCCTCATTCCAACATTTTCTTTGGCAAATGTAGAAACATTCTAATTAAAGAGAAGAGAAAAACAAGCATCATTCATTATGGTAAGAATGAATGCTCAAGAGAACATCCTTATTGGTTACTTGTTCATTCAGTTTAATTTGGTTTTTTAAGTGCACTTAATTATGGCAAGCCATTCTCTGAGATAAAACATGGGTAGCAGGGTTTCCACTAATAGTGTTCTTGTGAAAGCTATTAAAGGTAATAATTCCTCTAATGCCATACAAATATAATACCACCTGTGTAAAGTAATTAAAAACATTTTTAGAACACCACAATACTTGAAATACACTATTCTTTAACATATCATTGGGATTTTTTTAAAGTGGAATTGTTCTTGTGTTTTCCTCAGCATCATCTCTTAGACAAGAACAATAAGAACACTTTCCAATGTCCTCTTCCTTTAATTTTCACGTTTTTTTGTTAATGTGAGATTCCAGATTAAAGATCTCTGTCTACTTCATTTGCAATTAACTATGAGAAAGACAAATTCCCATGAAAAGGTAAATACCAGCCCTGCAAACACAGCATAATGTAATTGCTTAAGTACAATACAGCCCATATATTACAACATCTGTGGTTTCTTTCCTAAATTTATTTAACCATAGAACTGGAAGTGCTGATTCACCCACACAGAAGCTCAAACTTAAAATGACACTATAATAGGAGTTATAATTAGTCAAACAAATGTCATTTTTGTATAAGTCCATGTGCACATTGTACCTTTGTGGAGAGCATTACTTCTTTGTCTTATAGACCAAAGGCTTCCAGCAAATGAAGTTAAAACCCCAGTCAGCTGCTCGGGGTTATGTTCTAGAGAAATCTGGAATGCAGTAGAAAAAACATCCACTGTAAATGGCTAAAGCCAGTACAGGATGCTGAAAACTTCTGGTGAAAGAAATAACCACTACAACACCCTCCGAAGGCGGCATGAAAATAGAAATAGTGCAGTTAATCCTGGAAAAACCCTACATTTGAGGAATGATTTCATCAAAAAGGAGAATGACTTGGCAGTGCTGTTGGGAAGAAGCCAGCAGCCCTAGAGCAGTGGTGTCCTGGGGACAGGAGATTGGATGGCAGGGTGCACTCACAGCCCAGAGAGCCAAACATATCCTGGGCTGCAGCAGAAGCAGTGTGACCAGAAGGGCAAGGGAGGGGATTCTGCCCCTCTGCTCTGCCCTCTTGAGACCCCACCTGGAAAGCTGCACCCAGCCGTGGGATTCTCAGCATAAGAAGAGCATAGAATGTTTGGAGCAAGTCCAGAGGAGGTCATAAAGGTGACCAGAGGGCTGGAGCATCTCTCCTACAAAGACAGGCTAAGAGAGTTGGGATTGTTCAGCCTGGAAGAAGAGAAGGCTCCTGGGAGATCTTAGAACAGCCTTTAAGGGGGCTACAAGAGAGCGGGAGAGAGACTTTGTACAAGGGCATATAGTGACAGGACAAGCAGAATGGCTTTAAGATGAAGGAGGGTATGTTTAGATTAGATATTAGGAAGAAATTCTTTCCTGTGAGGGTGGTGAGGCACTGGCACAGGTTGCCCAAAGCTGTGGATGTATCCTTGGAATTGTCCAAAGCCAGACTGGATTGGACTTTGAGCAGCCTAGTCTATAAAAGGCATCCTTGTCCATAGTGGAGGGGATTGCAGCTTGATGATCTTTAAGGCCTCTTCCAACTCAAAGAATTTTATGATTCTATGAACCTCCAGGAAAAAACACAACCAAAAAACTCCCAAACAAAAAAGCCAAAACCAACACACAAATCTGAAGCAAAAAACTCAAGAAAAAATATTGCGTCTACTTTTAATATCAGACGAACCACTATGTGTTCTTCAGCATCTCCTACATCAGTAAGCAGCAACCAGACCAGTCCACATCACACAGAGAATAATAATGGGATCACAATATGGTACTGTGTCAAGAAGCACACCTTTAGTTTCATAAATATGAGCTTGGCCAGGCCAAAAACCCAATGGGATTGGACAAACAGATGTTTCAATTATTTATGCCATTCCCATTTTACAGTTTTTTTCCTAAGCCACAATCGACTCAACTATATAGTTCCACATAGTAATGTTTCATGTAAAACTTCTTAATTACTGTCATAGTTATCTACCTCCTTTATGTTACACTAAACCCAGAACTTCAATAATAGTCCTCCAAAAAAATCTGTAGAGTTTGGCCTTGCTTTGTGTTGAAACTGCAGCTGGTTTCAAGGCACTTACAATGTGCCTTGATTAAGGCAGGAAGCTCTGAGGCTAGGCAAAATTTTTGGTACATCACTCAAGTTTTGGGACAAGTTTTTCAATTTTAACATGATAGTGAGGACCCCTTTAAACTAACTCTTAAATGTGTATTAAACTAATTCTTAAATGAGTATTTTCTTTGATTTTAGAAAGGCAGTACTAAACAGAAGTTTTATGCTTTTCCCCTGGATTATTCTAATATGTTCAAAACACATTAGTTTAAAAGACAGATACTAATTAATAGTTACTGCTAAAACAGCCAACAAAATTTCACCCCATTCAGACTACCCATAACATTCCTGTCCCTCAGGCAATCATACTGCTGTTAGACTTCTCTAAACACACTGCTGTGAGACCTTCTCTTTACCCAAAATCCCAGCTGGGTTAAACCACAACATTTTAGAATAGATTTAAAAGTAGGCATGACATGCAGCAAAGATTATTGAAGGTGAGCAGGATCAGGCTGCCTCATCTCCACAGGTAAAAGGCTCTCATGTGAATCACTGCTAGAATTTTCTGCTTGAAATGCATTTGATAAAGACTCCAGGCCACAAATAAATCTGGTAGAATGAAATATGGGTAAAGTGCGACCTTTCAGTCAGATTGGGAAAAAAGAAAGGACAGAAATATTCTTCTGAAGATCAAAAGGTCCCTGGTGCAGACACTATCCTTTGTTTTGGATTTGTACAATGCATTTAGATGCAAAGTCTGCTTTTATGTTCTATGGAAAATTATGAAGAAATACAACCTTTGTAATAGCAAATACTGAGTAGCAAACTGAGGTTATTTTTTGATTGCAGCCTCTGGGACCAGCTTCAGGTAAATATTAAATAATATTTTTAAAAATTATGAATTTAGACCATCTTTTAAATACTCTGATAAATAACTTCAATACACAAGACATAAATCACTGTAAGAAAAACAGGACAATGGAACTTAACGTCTTTGAAAAAACCTCCAAGGTCTGCAACAGAACCTCATACACATATAATAAATCACAAAACAGTAAGAACAAGCACAGAAGTATATTCATATATAAGAACATATATATACTCATAAGCACCGTAAGTCAAAATCATTGCAAAGTAAATCAGCTGAAGATGGAATTTAGTTTGACTGCTATCTTAGGAATACATTTTTAAATTTAATTGTTTTGGTGTTAGTGTGGTTGGAGCAAAGGTATGGGAGTTGGGAATCAAAAGAGCCTATTAAAATGCTTATATCAGGGAAACTAAGACTAAATCTGGCACATATTAGTGGAATATTTTCTTCATATTAGCTGTGAATTATTTCAGCCTCAATTTTGGAGGACAGAATTCTGCAGTTAAGACTGTACCTTAGACACACATATGAAAGTGCCTGAGAAGACAAGCTATATCAGCTAAAATGCACATTCTTAATTTCGCAGAAGATATAACTGAGAAATACATTCAGAAAAATACCAGGTCTGTGGGCCATCATGATCCTACACTGTAGAGACATTGTCATGGACTTCAGTGTCATTATCTCTTCCAAGAACATGAACAGAGTTACAGTACAACCTTTTGCTTATGACTAAACGAAGAAACATGAAGAAATTAATTAAAAAATAAGGGAATTTTAATTTAATAAATAAGATTCACTTTTGCTGGAGCCATTGCATGACACTGTGTTTTGAGAGAGTCTGATTTTTAACTAATTTTATTGCCTGGATATAATGCACTACAACTGTAATAAATGTAAGCCAACAAGAGCATCTCAACAGCTCCACTAAAATGCCAGACCAGAAATTTTTCCTTTCCAATACAGACATAAAGATTCTCCACAAAGTTCTACCATACTTTGGCTACTTCAGCTATTCCATCTAGAACTACTGTTAAAAAATGATAATATAATGATAAGAGCCCATAATTCAACACATTTTTCCTCTTAAAAACAATGTTTTTTGATATACACGTTCTTCTGCGCTATATAGAAGTTCTTTACAATTTCACCATTTAAATAAATGGAATGTATTTTGGACTGAGAGCATTTAAACTATTACACATAAACACTGCATATAAGCCTGATCTACCGTTACACAATAAAATATACATAAACAAACAAAATACACATAAACACTTTCCTTCTACCATAGCAAGTGTGAGGATCAAGTAAGACAAAGCAGGATTTCTGAAGCTTTAGCTGTATAACCCCTGTGGGGTTCCAATGGCTTAATCTACAAAAAATCATTACATGCAGCAGCATGGAGGTTTTCTGGCACATCCTGGTCTCATGAAACTTTCATTCTTCCACTTTGTTCATATATGGAAGACAGAGCTCTAATTTTTCTGTCACTGATACCCATACACGAACTAGGTTTCACTCATAAAATACTGAACATGTACAGAGAAACCTTTTTTACTGAAGGGGAAAGGTATTCAGATGGCAGCGACTAAAGCAACCATGACATTTCTAGGCATTACAATAATATACATTACTTACTGTAGGAAAAGAATATTAGAGCTAAAAGCTGATTATTAGCATCAAGCACTTTTGCAAAGCGTACGTGACCATCTGCCAGTGAGCTTGTAATGAATCATACAGACAAACACAATCACAGTGCAACATCACCAGAAGAGAAAGACAAAGGCACATAAACTTAACTATGTTTTTTTCTACTGTGCAAAAAAGATCAAAGTAAAACTTTGATTGTGTGTTTAAATGATAACACAGTTTCCCCAAGTGCTGATTTTCTAGAAGTGCAAGATTACAGGTCAGATGATAATGCATGCATAATGTGCTACAATTGCAGCAAAGTAGAAATTTACCAAATCTACATCAATAGAACAATACAAACATCTGTTCTTGCTCCAATTAATATTGGCTGCAGAGATGACTGGGCCTGGGTCCGTTCTTATTGCCTGTATACTAGTTTCAGCCTATTTACTTCAGTCTTTGCTTGCTCTTCTGGTACTTTACCATCACAGTATTTCCCTTTTAAACACATCCCAGTGTTTCTTTTCATTTAAGAATCATGTCCTTTCAAGAAACTCAGAAAACAACCCCAAAGCAAACAAACAAAATCTGCAGTTTTTGTTTATGAAATGCAGTCTATGTTTTTGTGCAGAGAAAATTCTGGACTGGAACAAACTGTCCTGTCAACACTTAAGACCTTCTTTTAGCAAAAAATTTACATTCACTCACTTTTCATTTACATGTTAGTCCAAACTAGTCAAATGCAGAGAGGAAACTGGTGGCATACATCACAATTACAAGCAAAATAACCAATGAAAAGTTTTTGTGACCAAAGTGTACCAAGGCAGCAAGGTTCTATTGGTCAGATATATGAGGCCATTGTACAATAATCACAGACCGCAGAGTGGTAAAAAAGAATTACAGAACTGATTTTTATCCTGGACAATTACCTATGTAGATAAAACAGAGCTCTTTTTAGGAGCTAATTTGGGTGTTAAAGTTATTTGTAAGTCACTGCAGAACATAATCATAGATTATAGTCATGTGCATAGATGAAGTATATCAGAGAAGCCACAGAAGCAGGTGGGTGTCCTTCCCAGAATGGGCTCCTAAACAACAATCAGATGCATCCATAAAGTCCAAGAGGTTTCCAGAACTGTTTTATCTTGGCTATTTTGTCATGTATGCTATGTATATCTAAGTACACTACATTTTTAAAAACAACTTTTGCATAAAATCAGCCTTTTGACTCAGCAGGTCTTTGTAAACTAACATTTAAAGGACGTATTCCACAAAAAATGCTGCTATGTCTTCCTCCTTCCAGTTTGAGCCAATTTCCCTGGTATGGAAGCAGGATGTACTTCAAGTTCTCATGTCTTCACTGGTAGTACAGGATAAAATTAGTGCCAGGCTCAACGATCTATCTTTATTAAACAAAAATAGTAATTCACATACGCATCTTGAATATGTAAAATTTCCTTTCTTTCTTGTCTGCTAGCAATGTATTGAATACAGGGATTATTCTGTGTTTCACAGGCCTAACACAGACAAAGAAACAGCAGTGGAGGACTAGAGTATTGGAAAAGCAGTACACAGCTTGCAGAAAGTAATAGCATGGTAGTACCTCTTTTAATCTAGGATGTAAAGTGAGATGCTCAAGTAGAAGATTTATGCTCTCTCTTGTAATATAGTTGATACTAAAACCGAAAGCATGATATAGGAAGGTAAATATTCTCAGGGCTCTTTCCATTGGACTGGGAGCTGAAGTGCTTTAAAAATCCTCCTCATGCATTAACCTGAACATTATAAAAGTTCTGCCTGCAGCCACAGTAAGTTTTAGCAAGTAAAACCTGTATGTGACTGTGGATTGTATTGTAGACAGGAACCAAATTCCAGTTTAATCTGAAGTTTTCTACAGCATCCAAGGTATTGAGAGAACTTGCTTCTTGTTAGGTACAATAAACACATACATGCCAATAAAAAGGAGTTGAACAGTATTAGATTTATAAATAGATACATTAAAAAACCATTTTGAAAGCAATGCCAAATATGCAGATGTTATCACTATTTATTTTCACATTCTGGAAATGGGAAAGGAAGGTCTTACAATGGGAGTTTAGAATTTACATTTCTGGGACTGCTAACTGAACTATTCAGAAACCAGGATTCTGGCTTTCAAAATCATGCTAAAACAATATGGATTTTATTTACTTGCTGCCTTCTATTGCCGTTTTGCAGAGGAACATTTTCATGCTTCTGCAACCATGAGGAATAGAATTATTTCCCCTAAATTTAAGCTATCATTTCTTTCTTAATCTAATTAGTTCACAATCTAGGACATAGAGAGAAAGGACAGAGTAATATAATCATTGGCAACGCCCAAAAACATGGCAAGATTTAGCTTTTACCCCAAAACTCTTGAGAAAATCTGTAACAGCTGGAGTTTACCTTTCAAATACAACCCCTAACTACTCATGCACATGACCTATTAAAATGCTCTTAGGCTTTTCCAAGCTCATAGATCAGAGATATATTCTGACCTAAAGATGCAAAGGGAGACATATTAGGATTTTTGGAAATCTCTAAACCTACACTAAGAACCTCTGAAAATCTGTCATTCATTTATGAACATTAAACATTTTAAAGTTTTAACTACAAAGCATTTTAAAGTACAGAATACATGACTATTCCAGTTCAGAGACATTGCTAAAAATTGACTCGAACAGCTGAGACGAGAGCAGAATATAGAAATTAAAAACAGAATAAGGATTTAGTAATCCCTTATTCCTCTGGTTTTATTCTCCTGCCTGTAACTTTCATTTCTGCTGAGCTTGGCAGACGTCTCACAGAATGGGGGATGTCCAGTACTACACAGTCAAGTCTTATGTCTCATATGAAAAGCATATGGAGTATGGCTTTCCACATATTTTCATTGAAACCAGGCTGATTTTCAGATGCCTAGTAAACTGGAAAAATGACACAATGCATACATGGATAAAACCTTCATGTACACCAGATGCACTACCAACGACAGTGTACTTGATGTCCATGTGCAGAGCTGTTACATAGTCCCAAATTGTCCTGAATTTCAGCAATTAGCATTTAAGATTCTCAACTCTACCTTTATAGAATAATATTAACTAGAAAAAAAGAAGGAAAAGGACAAGATAAGAAATCCTCTCTCCCTTATTTCTAATCGTGAAAATTTTAATTTCTGTTTGTCTTCTGTTCATTAAAATTACTACATTCCACCAGCTGTGATATGGTGCAATACTAGGCCATCTGCCAGTTCATTTTTTTTGGAAACAGGTGCCTCCTTCTGACATGGAAGAGACAGAAAAGAGATGGAATGTGATGAATGAACATTTAATGAATTTATGAACATTGAGAAATCAATAAGAGAGAACCAAGTTTCACTTACTGTAAAGCCTGATTTGGACCAGCCGCGAAAGCCAATATTTTAACCACTAGTAACACCTCTTGAACATGCTTCCAATTGTTTAACTGATGCACAGAATGTTTGGTGAGAAATCTGTAAAAAAAATTCTCACTGTGTAAAGCTAATGCAAATGGTGACTGTGTAAGGATTCACAAATTCTGGTTTATTTTAAAAAGACACTTGTATTTCAAATAAATACAGTTCTTGGCTACTGTTCATGTCATTAACAGTTTTAAAGCCTCGGGCCATCCTCTGTAAGCAGGCACAGGGCATCTGCAAATTACAATAATGCGGAACAGACCCACATTTTGTTTACTTCAGCAGCTTCTGATCATTTTCCATTACAGATGTATCACAAAAAGGTTCTGACTGATACTAAAAAAGTCTTCTAAATGAGAAGCCCCCAGTTTGCCTTTAAAGCACCACTTTTTTTCTTAATCCTCGAGGCTATCAGTTTATTGAAATAGCTATCTTAAAAGTATGTGCTATTTTTCTTTATTGGGTGTACTGTAGTCTAAAACTGTGGGCCAGCAGAGTTAGGTCAGAGGTGAGTGAGCGCAGATTTTCTGCCCCCATTGCAGAACCAGCAAGGTAAAAAACATATGAATACAAAGGAGCCCACTTCACATCAAATAAATGTTCAAAAATAGAGGTTTTAAAAGTAGAGAAATTAATCTACCCCAAGTTAATGAAGAACAGACTGATTTTGATGTAAAATTTGAGGCTTTTTAAGTTGATGATGTCCATGAAATGCATTTTTAAAAAATTATTCACAGTAAATGTGTCTAAATAAGTTTTCTTTTTAAAAAAAATTTTGAAAACAAAAGTAGCAGATAAGCCATTAAAAATTGAGGATAATTTGTCTGGTTGCAAACTTCTCAGCCAAGAAGGTTTTTGTGTGTGCAATAACAGCTTATGAAGCGCAGTCTCACTCTGATGCTTTTAGCAATTGGAATAACTGTATTCTTTGCATGTCATCGATGGATTTAATAATATAAAATTAAGTTGTCCCAATATTGCAAAGAGATCTGAAACCATATCAATTTCCAATATTAAACCCTTCCTGCATTATATTGGAATAATTGTGCTTAACAGTTTGCAGGCATTAATATTAGCTTGTGCCTGATAGATTTAATTTAATGTCTGTGAGAAAATGCAAGGATTATTTCAACTATATTAATTATATTTTTATCATCTGAAGAGGGATATTTTTTCCTATAAGCACTTTTCACCTGGAGGTCCAACATAAACATTTTTCTTTCTTTCATCAAAGTGATGAGGTTTGATGAGACAAATTAAGAGGTGAAAAAGCTATTAAATCACTTAATTCATACTGCTGCCACCACAGGATTTTCCTTTATAGTTTTCAGTGTTTTGCCGTCTGTATTACTCATACAACAGGGATTCCACCGCTTCTCATGAGAGGCTTTTCTCTAGTCTCTTAGATCTTAGATTTAGAAGATACACCTTTGTATAAAATTACAACAAATTTTAGGCCATGACTCCCTACAGTTTCCCTGCCTGCTGTAGTCCTTCCTGGAATACTTCCTAGCTGGCTGAAAACTCGGTCCATTGCTAGTTCATCCTTCCTCACCATGGCCTGCACTGGGGTTCCTGAACAGTCCTTGTTTAAACATTTCAACTGACATTTACCAAAGGTGTAGTGCTCTTAGCCTTGCAAATGTGCCTACAGTGCAAAAGAATTATGTTTCCACGGTGAAAAATTTATTTAGACCTGATTTCTTACTGGCCTGTTTTCTTTTTTAATCAATTCACAGTCCAAGTGAATCCATTACTGAAGGAGAAGAGAGGCAAAACAGTATAGGTTGGATACAATAGTCTGAAAACTGTAATAAAATTAAAAATCCTGATAATATATTAACAACAGCACTTTAAGATGAGACAATGAAGCACATATGAAATCTCAAATAACCATCACTTATTTCCATAAGTTTCAGGACAGCGTTACCCAGCGTTACGTTAATATTTACAGAGCAGTAAGTTGTATGGAGGCAAGGAGTCCAAACTCACAGAAGCCCTAATCTCGGTATCTGTATGCAGCTAATCTTTGTGCTGTCCTGTCATGGGTTCTGATGTCTCACTAACCAGGGAGAAAAAAACCCACTTTAATTCCTTCCTTTGCTTGTACAGCAGTGAGACCAACAACAAAGAGAATGCCCAGTTTTTGTGGCAGAATCAGAAAGAGGGTGGGCAATGTTTTTGAGAGCTATTACTGAACTATGTTTATTAGTATTGAAAAAAAGAAAATATTTATCTTTATGGAGCACAAAAATAGTTTGCAGTTGCTCTGTCCACTTCAAGTTACACATCCATAATACAGTCCAACAAATATGAATATATGAAAACATGCTGCAAATATTTTTCTTGCACTCTCCATAAAAAGGTTAGTGCATATACTGTATTTTTTTCTTGAGGGAAACAGATGTCAGGAACTAGGTACCTTACTGTTGCTGTAAATGTCCTCTCCCTCTCTGAGAGTGTTGTTTATTCCTCTTACACAGTTTTTCACTTCCTTTTCATTCCCTCTTTGACACCAGTTTATCTTTGAATTCAGATCTTAACTTGAACATGCTCTTCGGAAGTGTGACATGCTGTTATTATCAAGTAAGTGTGCTATTACCAGATGAGAGACCTTTCCGCTAACCTGACTGACTGCTTACAAGAGGAAGGATTTAAATCACTGGGTCTGGGATGATTTGTAAGGCTATCTTACTGTCAACTGCTTAGTCGTTTTAAAAATACATTTCTTTAAACAAATAGCATATACATTTTTCTTTAGAATGTCAGTAAGGCAGATTTCTTATTTCCCAAAAACCTTCTGGATTCTTTCAGTCTCTTGCTTTTTCACATCAACATAATACAGCATTCACATAATACTACAAAAGTCCAAACCTTACATAAAGATTTTAGGTTTAAATTGTCCAAATGTCCAAATGTACAAAACTATAATTTAAAAGACATTTTTCAAAGCATAGAAATATAAGCACACAGAGTAAGAACATCTGTTAAGTTCTTAAACCTATAATTCAACAGTAAAGAGTAAATACACAAGTGCTATGGGAACAAGTTTTTAAAACAGATTTTAAAGACTTTACTACACATTGGCACACAATATAGTTCAGTTTCAACCCATGACAACCTGTCCAAACAAGTGCTAAATTCTGCTTTTCCCAGTATGGGAGATAGACAGGGCGCAGCACTTAACACTGTCAGATATTCAGCAGTGCAATTGTAAGATCCTTAACATTAGCTGTAATTTCCATGTTAGTTTTGAACTCGTGCTATTTGAGTTTAAGATGTAATTACACTTGTTACCAGCTAAAGTTTGCTGTCATCACGTAACTCTGAAGAGAATAAGCACAGCCTTTGGGCACTACAGCCAAACTATATAAAAATGTTAAGGAGGAAGGACATGTAGCAACTATTCTTCATAATCCTGGGACTCACTTCCTACTTCTGTATGAGGATGACTCATCTTTCAAAGATTAAAATAACATTCATTATTAGAAAATGCTCACAGTGAAAGACACTACCATCTGTTCTACAAACAGGAACTTCATTAATGCACAGTGAGAGTCTTCTTAGATATGTAACTACATTATTTGTATAGACTAGAGTTTGATAGATACCTGTGAATTCTACTTTATATATCACTTGAAAATTTGGACTAAAAAAGTAAATCATTATAAAAGTAATGAAGAAGCAGAAATTAAGAAGCATTTTGTATTTAACAAGGTTGTGGAATGTGGAAGTGATAATGACAGGAATCAGAAAAAACCCATTAATTCATGTTACTGTTATTACTCAGGATGTGATATCATAGAGTCCCAATCTAAATTAACATGACCAATTATATTTTAGGTACAGTGGCATCAACAACACACTAAGCACACACACATACACAGATATAATTATGTATATATAAAATACATAACATCTTTTAATGTTAATACAATGTTACATTAAAAAGTGGGACACCAAAATAAGTCTATAATTTGAAAATATGATCACATTAAATATCTGATTATCTGAGAAAAGATATCCCAAGTTTAACCCAAGACAGTCCAGGAAAGCCAATCCAGCCAGTGGCTACAAAGAAAGCAATGAAGTTAACATATTGGTAGGAGAGGTGCTGAATTTAGACCTTCCAAATTCAAAGCAAGTAAGTATATAGTCTACTTGTGTGCAGCTCTGATGGTTGTCTAACCAGCCTTATGACAGCAAAGTTGAATGTAATTTACTGAGGTAGAACTAATATAATAAGCTTCATAAGCAAGTCACATTTCAAATATTATGGAAGAACCAGACAGATTATGTTAAAAAATTCAGTAGGTTGATGATAAGGACCAAGATAGGGATTTTAGACACATTAATGAAACCATAGCATCAAAAAAGGGAGAGAATAAAACATCAAACAAATAAACATAACTTGCAGATTATAGATTTAAATGCATTGAAATATGGTGGCAGTATCAATTGTTAAAGAGAAAAAGGGAGCTTGAATTTCCAAGGGAATACATGATGTCTGGTTTTGGCTGCATTATACTTCCCCTAGTGCTGTGACATCTAGGAAAAATACTGTGTACTGAAATGATGGATTGGATGTTACAAGGCAAGATGGGAAAAAACAGACTGAGTCACCAAGACAGAGTGGTAACTTTAAATTTTCAGTGGATCAGATTATTGACCTTTTGTCTCTTCAGCAGAAGTACAATATGAGAGCTATTGGGCAAATGCCCTCCCTTGTAAGGAAGGGCACTCAAAGGAGACGTGATGGAACGTCAGAGATGGAACATAAAGATGATTATGAATTCACAAGATGTTACTCCAGATGTTCTGAGTGATTAGAAATAAGCTGCAGCTGAGAAAGTGAGTGGAATCCTGAGACTTTGTTAAAGAAGTCATGAGAGACTGGTGCAGAAGCTCAGATGGAATAAAAAACATAATGAGCAAATGGAAGGGAAAGTAGGAATGATTGGTAAGATATTGTCATTAATTTTCAAGGGCTAAATCTCTGAAATATGGGTCTGGATGAAAAGAAATTGTTTGGCTTATAGAAAACACAATAACCTATCACTTCTCCCTTTGAAAAAGTGTGTAAGATCTAAAAACAGACAAGATTTTCAGCAGCCTAAAAATCCAATAGGGTCCTAGATCCTGTTCCCTGTTTTTTAAGTTACAAGTTCATGAGTCTTGTCCTTGTTGACATTTGTTCCTGAGAAAAATGCTAAACTACTTACAGTGAAGGAAAATATTTTGAAGACAGCAAACGGAACTATCATAAACTAATATTAAAGCAACAGGAACCAAAGGTGGGAACTTAATATTTTGCGTGTCAAAATGTGAGGAACGTAAATACCAGGAATATATAAAATACTTTATTAATTTATTCCATGTTTCAGATTTTTCATCTCAGATTTGATTTTGAAGTTTTATTACAGCATTTTCATTTATATACTTAGATCAAATAACCCTATAAGAATGCAGCACCAAAACCTACTTGTTTACATGGTTTTGCCTTCAGTTTGCACATATTTTATGATGTAGTTTTCCCTTCCCAAAATGAGTAAACTGCCGAAATGAGAACTTATCTACTAAATCAACATCTTGAAAGCTATAGGTGGCAAAGTTTGCAGATAACAGATTACAGCCAAGCCAACATTTTCTTATATTACTTAAGTTTATATGCTTCCTTTTCTATCAGAGATCTCACAAGATCTCTGTACCTGCCTGTCAAACAGAAGCTGTGCAGCTGTAAGTGAAATGATAATAATTTTAAAGATAATATCAGTAAAATTCAGGCATCACTCTCAAAGCAGCCTAGTCATATGCTGTATGGAAGAAACCCACAACTGGCTGAGTAAGGGAATTTACTGTTTCCCAGGAAAGGAAATCGCCTGCACACATCTGGCAAAATGTTCTAAATGTTTAGTTTTGACAAAATACACATTTCAGCTCTGTTTATAAGGTGAGTTCTGTAGAGTGGGTATCTTCTGTCTAAAAAGGAAAAGATCCAATTTGTACTTTAAATATACCAATGCACAATTTGGTATTCTATGGCATATACTGTACACGCTCGGCTCTAAAGCAAGCAGGAACTCACAGGCTAAAAGCTGTATTTTAGTTTACAGGAGAAATGTGTCATGAATGTAAATATAACACTCCATATTGACAGCAGAAATGAAAGACGAAGAGAACAACGAACATCAAAGAAATACTGAGAGGATGTGACTAGTCTGAATTATAAGTTTTTACTCGGTTTCTGACATTTATAAGACTCCATGCCAAATTATTTAAATTCCTCCCTACTTCAACATGTCTGACAAAGAAACGGTCATTCTCATAACTGACGGGGACAGATCTTCTCAGTCATTCAGTTTTCAGAATAGGCCCTCCCTTTCAAGCAGACTTGTTAAAATGCCTCTAAGGCTCAGTAAAAAGGCTGTATTCAGGCATCTTCCTTCCTTTTCCTCAGATTCAAGGACAAAAATTTAACTTGTCTTACTTTTCACACCAGTTTTCTAAATTTAGCTGTTATTACTTTCTTTCCCCCTGAACTCTGACTGGCTTTGACTCTATAGAGAGGCAGAGAAGACCACTTCCTCCTTCACAGCTGGGAAAGCTGCTCCCAAAGGGATAGAAAGGGTGAAGGATCACAATCAACTGCTCCAAAAGATGCACCAAATACAGCACTAAGCTGCAGCGAAGGGTTAAAGGGACGTATATTTATTTTGTTGGCAAGGTGAACAGTCACTAACTTTCCTGGACAGTGGGAAAGAGCACCTTGTTAAAGCAATACTAGTCCATTGGATCCAGCTGGGGAAGCAGCAAAACCCTCTCTCGGTTATGTGTGTATGTGGGGGTGTATTTCAGTTACTGCCCCTACAGCCGGGGATTATCAATGAAAGGCTGGGGAAAACATTCCCATGGTGCACCTCAGGGTGCTACTCCAAGACCTACATGAGAAGCACAGAGAGTAGAAGCAAACTGGCGGTGCCTGCTGTGCTGGTAAGAGTCTTCCATTAGGAGTTTGTTGTCACTTCTCAGAATTACACCTGAGCATTCGGTACCTTTTCCCCAAACTGCAGAGAGCTGCCATAGCAACTGGCCATTTACTCATTCATTCATTCACAGCAACAAAAAAACCCCCAAGACACAAAAACGAAGCCCAGCTTAAAACACACTAAAAGGTCAACTTGTTTCTCTTTCCAGTATTCCTACAACCACAGTTCTCCCTAGTGGAGACCCAGGATACAGCAACACTTCCTAGGCAGTCTCCAAATTCAGTTTTGCTTCTGGCCTCAGTACAGCACAAGGGCCTCCCGGGGTCATGCTTTGGCCTTTAATAAAGGAAAACAGACTCCAGTTCAAACCTTCAGAGACACTCACTCTTCTCCAAAACCCAGCAACACTGAGCTGACAGATTACAATGGTGATGTGACTCACTAGGGTGGCATATGGATGGCAAATTTTATAGCCATTGAAAAACTACTGATTTAATCAAGTCTCTCATGGAGATCCTGTCTAATGAATTCTCAGCAGATTCTCCCTTAAATCTTGTTTTTCATACGTGTTCAGTCCCTTGAGTAGAGCTTTAATAATTAAAAAGAAAATTTCTATAAGACTACACGGCTCAGTCTCATATTTTTGTTTAATATCTAACTAAGGAATTAAAAAAAAAATCCATGAAAATATAATCACAAAAATAAAGATTATCTTCCAGTTCTTCCTCATTAAGAGACAACTATTTCCAGGGCTGGAGCAATTTAACTTTCAGCACTACTCTATTGAGTATACATATGTGGTAGTGAAAGGAAGAATGACTAGTAAGATATAGTCCTTTATTTTTTGGGGCTAGCTGTGCAAGGAAAACAGGGAACAGACCAATTTAAGGAAAAGTTGCAATGAGAAATTCTCATTTAACTTAACAAATTAATTAAAGTACCCAAATAACAGAAAATACTGAATTGGAATGTCTGTTAGATAGAAAAGCTTCACACAGTCTAGTGCCCTAATGTAACGCTATATTCTGTCTTCATTGGATAATAGTAGGTTGGTCAAGTATCTTGCAAAGACTGTTATTCACATGGAATTAAACATTCTTTCAAAGACTTCAATTCATTGTAAATTAGAAATCAGTACACAACAAGTTTGAAACTTTGTTATCAGTGGAAGTGGCCATCACATTTAAATGCGTGGCTATCGCAATACAAAATTGAAGGGATGGAGAATGCATACAGCATATATACCAAACCCTCCAAATACATACATTTTGTTGCAAATAAGCTTGACCATTCCAAACATATTCCTCTATTTCCTCTATTTAGAAGGATGAACAATGGCATATGAATACTCCATAGGAAACAATCTGACAAATTGGTTTCACTCATCACAGTCCAAATATAATCAGAATCTTTCTGGAATTTGCAAAAATTAAATTCTAGATATTTTCCTTTCCAAAGGTAACTATGTAAAGAAATAGCAGCTTCCAACAATCTAAGACATGAATTTTAGCTGTTACAACTATTTTTGACAACCCCTGAACACAACTTCCATGATATAAAAAAGTAAAGCCATATTAATACACTATATGAGATAAAAAAAGTTATGTAACAGTCTGTCTTAAGAGATCTGAGACATGTTGGGATTTTCCTTGAATATGAGAAACTTTGGTCAGTAATTCATGTTAGCTTGACTAGAATGGCATTTCCTTTGTTTATTTTAATTAAGAAAAATCTATAGTTTCCAGATCCAGACCTAGCCAAAATCTCAGGCAGTTTGTCTTCAGGAATCAGTATCCTATCATGCTGGTTTCAAGAAGACAATTTCTCCTTACAGAAAGGTAAACTTTTCCAAAATTTCAGTGCAATGGACTCTTTCCCAGGGTCTGGTAAGCTGGCTAGTAATTTTCCACTTTTTCAAAACGACTGATCATTGCAGAGACCATGGGAGTTGGAAAATAGTCCTTTTAACTCTTACATATAAATCTCAAATACTTTATTAGAATTTCCCTCCCCATTTATGGGTATTTCCCACTCCCAAGGGCACAGAATTGGGCTAGGGAGAGCTAACAGGGTAATTCCTATTCAGCCATGCCACTTCCTGAGCCATGTGTTACTGCCACTGCCTCTGGATGGATTTTCTTCTTCCAGTCCCAGCTAACTTGTGATTTCTAACTCTTTTATTAACATTAGTACTTCCAAAGTTAACCATGTCATACAGAAAAAAAAAAGCCTTAAAAAAATAAAAAGCTTGTAAATGCTTCACTGTTGAAAGACATGTCTAAAAATGAGTGTTCATCTCAGAGATTCAGTAAAATACAAATTCTGTGTTCAGCTGAAAACCTCTAATTACTGCCCCTCCTGTTCTCTTTGCAAGGACGTACCCAAGCCTGCTTTTGTATGCATGGGACAGTCTTTCTCCGTAATTCCACAGTGTGTTAAACACCAACTAAATTACATCTTGGTTCAGCTCATTTTAAAGAAAATAGAGAACAAACAAGCCCAGAGACCCTGTGTGTGTGTGTTTGTGTGTTCAGTGGAGGTGGTCGAGGGTAAAGAGCTTAAAAATTATTACCATGGCAAAAAATTTACTGGCATAGTTGGAGGCTATCGGAACTGATTGCTCCGTCTAGGAAACTCTTAATTAGAGCTGGAGGAATTCGCAGGGGTCCCGCCGCTGCCGGCTCCTCCCTGGGGTTTCCTCTCGCCGCCCCGCTCCCGCCAGCCGCTGAGCGCTGCCCCCGGCCCCTGCGAGCCCGGGAGGGAGGAGCGGCCCCGCTCCACACGTGTGCCTGCTCTTACCAACGCTGCTATAAGGGCAGGGAGCGAGGGGCTCGGCCGGCTCGGCGGCGGGGGCTCGGCGCGGCGCGGCGCAGGAAGGCAGCGGGCCAGGCGGGGCGGCCGCAGCTGCTTCCCGCGCCTGACAGCTGCGGGCACGGCGGCAGCGGCCGCACCTCCCCGGCCCGCCCGGGGCAGGCGGGCAAGCCCAGCCCTCGCCTGACGGCACATGGCAGCGGAGCGCTCGGCTGCGCCGCAGGTTAGCTAGGGCCGGGCTCTGGCCAGCGCATCCAGGCTCTCTAGGTCCGCCGAGTTACCGCAGGGATTAAAATGCGGCTGGCCGCCTGCTTCTTTTTGGGCTGCGGCATATTCTTAGCTTCAGGATACAACTCCTTCAGTAAGAGCATGGAGACGATGGGCAAGAAGCAGTACCAGGTTCAGCACGGGTCGTGCAGCTACACCTTCCTTCTGCCCGAGGCGGACAACTGCCGCTCCTCCACTCCGTACGTGTCCAACGCGGTGCAGAGGGATGCGCCTCTGGACTATGATGATTCCGTTCAAAGACTGCAGCTACTTGAGAACATCATGGAAAACAACACTCAGTGGCTAATGAAGGTAGGGTGATATCATTTATATCCCAGAAATATAACATTGTTATCTCTTTCAGTGTGATTTCTTTTTTTTCTTGAACAGTTCCTAAATTCACAGAGTGCATTTTCTGAGCTGAATTTCTGAATTACCTCTCATTCAGAAAGTTTTGAAGTCTGGGAACACATAACATCAACTAGAAAGGAGCAGTGAACTGCACAGTTCTGCAGAGATTGTGCTTTAAAGTTTGTCATTACGTTTGAGTTGCTTGGACAAATTTCCTACACGGACTTGTGGGCATGTCTGAAATTCATGACATGAGAGAACTAGCTACTAATTTATAATTAACTGGAAAGGGCTATTTTAGATCTATTTATAAACTATAGAATGTACCTTTTCTCAAGGCATGCCTGAAAAATGTTATCTGAAATGCGATTTCAAAACTTGAATGCAGAAATGAACCTATTAAATGCCACTGATAACTGTAGTTCCAGCAAAGACCACAAGTCAGACTTGCAAGTGAAATAAGCCTTGTGAAATGATAGAATTTTAAGAAAATTCTTTAGCATATATCCTTTGCACTCTGTAACATTTTCAGTGAAATGTACAAGATTCAAGGGAAAAATAGTCTGGAATAGGTATTACAGATACCACAGAACTTCCTTTAATACAATTCCATTGGAACTAAGGGAAAATGACATGTTTATTGCCAAAGGGGCAACATTTGTACCTGAAAGAGCAGGGGGAAAAAATTGCAGCATATATTCTTATTATTACTGGAGAATAAACATGATCACTATTTCACATTTTTATAGACATTAATTTGATTCAAAATGCTATGCAGTTCAACAGATTTTGACTTAAAAATCCTTTATTTCACTACTACCCGGAAAAGTGGGATAGCATAGTCTAATTGCATAGTAAATTTATGAGCGTTCAGGTTTTGTACCAAGATGCCTTGGTACCAAAGTAATAAATATTTTAAGGACTTGGCACTGTATTTCCAAATAAGTGTTCCAGTGATGCCATAATGGCTTCTTCACTGCAAAAGAAATCTCTGTTGCGAATGGAGAGAATTAAGTTTTTTACAAAGAATGGCCATTTCATACATAGTTATAAAATAATTTTGCGTTAGGGCTTACTGTTCTCATCAGTTAGAAAGTTACAGAACTCCTGTGATACAACCAATGAAACCTGCTGGCAAACTTGTGAGTGTCAAAATTCACATTCCAAAACAAACAGCACAGGGTTTTCATCAACCTGAAAATGAGCCTTGAAGCTTAAATCCAAAGTGCATACACTTGATGGCTCCTGTGTGGAATAAACCTATCTTTACAGGTTTAGGTTGCTTAATTTAGAGACAAAAATAATGTCAGTTGAGTAGTTTTTGTTTTTTTAAACAGGCAAACTTACTTTCCTCCACTTACTTACTCCACTTGCTGTTTATTAATTTACAGTGCTCACTATTGTAATGCTAAGATCAAAGTTAACAGATGTGCAATGTAGGATGAAAAACACACAAAGCAGAACAGTCTAATCTACCCAGCTGCTAAGCAATTTCCTAACATAAATAGTAAATCACACAACACTTCAGTCCTAAATGCCACTTAAGTAGACAAACACAGTATCATAAGTGGCATCAGGTAAACAGAAACCAGCAAGCATCCTTATTTAGTCAAAACTATGCTTTTTCCTGTCAGGCCATGGGAACTCGGTGCCAAGAGGAATAGGATAAGTATCTCTAACCCATTCTTTAGGGGATCAAAAGATAGATTCTGATTTACAGGACAGAGAAATGTTTCTTGTATTTGAGAAAAGGCTTCTAAATAAGATGCTTTAGAACAGTCTGTTTTTTTTTCCCTAGCTCTTCCACAGCTAAACATCCTGTAAAATATCTGCTGTTTGCCTTTTCCACTATTTTAACACCTGCTCTCCATGTCATCTGTTTTGTTCACAAAGTGCCTCCAACAAAAAGTAGCTTTTCCTCAGATTTACTTTGCTAGAGACACCTGGTCTGCAAGTGAAGATAAAAAGCAAACAATAAGCTTTAAAGTTGCTTACAGAGTTTACTTGCTATTTTTTTAAGGTCACTAATACGCATTCTTAAGCTCACATTTCAACCTCCCAAAATATAGTGTAAAGTCAGTCAAGGTGGGGTGAAAAAATTGTATTTGCTTAATTCTTTTAGTAAATTGAAAGTGTAATACAAGATTACTTTTAAAACCAGCCTGACATTTAGCTTCTCAGCAATTGCACAAAGACCTTCATTGGGTCTTTTTCTTTAAATGTTATTTTTGTTCATTTAGGAGGCAGAAGTTGTTTTGTTTTGAAGTTGTGTAAAATATACATTACAAACTTCTAGTGTGAATTAGCCTTTAAACATGGTTCCTGAAATATTGCACATCCCCAAACATTTTTACACACCTCCCCCTCTCCTGCCTTTAATCCATCAACTAAAGGAAACGTTCTGTTTCTGAATGAACACTGGGCTGTATGAATGGAACAGCATGGGAAGTGTGCACTTCATCTGCTTAATGGACAAACACAATGGGAAGAAAATGAGTTGGATATGTCCAGGTTCTTTTCTGATCTGCTCCTGCATAGGAAGCAAAGACTTTTTTTCTACAGTTATGACAAATTGCTTCTTCATGAAAACACATTTTTTTCAATCTGAACTTTAATAATATATTATGCCACTACTGTATGTGCCGTACATGAAAGTGGGGAATGTCTTTTGAAAAGTAAATTATGTTTAAGCATTCAGATGACAAGCTAAAATAAACCACTATTCCACCTAATCCACAGTTTAGCTGTAAACCAGTAAGTGATACTTTGAAGCAAAGGCCAAAACCCTAGATCAGCTGTGCTGCAATATACCTGAAATGAACTTTCCTCTGACTTTTCCTATCTTGGGATCAATTTGTATACTGAAGTGTAAGACTTTTTTTTTTTTTTAATTTTTTATTTTTTTTAATATGTGTGTGAGCTGGGAGAATAAAGCTGTCAATAATAAAATTTTCAATTAACTTGAGACGATAACAGGTTGGTGTGCAGCTGAGATACAAGACTGGAAATTTTAAATATAGACATATATGTTGGCTATTATACTTTGGAACTTTTAATATAAAACACCAGGTTTTCAGATATTCCTAAAAGACAGGCAAGTCCCTTAGGTTCAATAATTTAACTATTTCTAGCTGAATAACTGGTGACTTTACCATTTGGATCACAGCACTTGTACTCAAGAACCTGCATTTTTTTCAGATACTAAGATGCTGAAATAACTGAATGCTGACTTGAATTTGCTTCTTAATATATTGACTGGATCCTATGACTCGGGAGACATGACTGTCCACAGCAATAGTGTAAAAGAAACAGGTCATTTTCTTAGTCTTTCCTGTTACAAACAGCTGAAAACAATATATGATCTAACTGATGACAGCATTTGCAATATAGGTAATTTACTTGTAGTCTATCAGCAGATCAAAACACTAGCAAATAAAAGTCTGTGTCAGGAGTCAACATTTAAACCCAAGACCACAGTTTCATCCTGAACTATTCCAAAAGACTAGGAGGAGGATGCACTGCTGATAGAAATGCAATATCTTTGGGTATGCTTAACTGAGATCCATTTTCTCTTGTCTTGATACCCTGAAAGGTTATAATTATTGCTCTACTGAATGTCACTTGTCAAATATAAAAAGATGTTTTGACATGCTTCCAACCAAAGCTATCTGCACACAATGGGTAAGGACAAATATATTGAACAGTGTTGGATTTTGAAGTACACAAGAGATGATTCTGACTCTGAATCCTGCATTCCTTTTTTTAAGTAATGCATCTGTTTTTACTTATTGTGAAAAGTGCTTGTTTCTGTCCATCAACGGTTATTTGCTAAGTAAAAGAAAACTGGCAGAGCTAAGAAGAAAATACTTTCTTACTTTCAGATTAGTATGTTACCAGATTAAGTTTCCACACTACTCTGGATGACATAGTTATGCAGTTTGTTGTATTTCCTGCAGGTAAATTTCAGTTAAAGGATTTGAAATTATGCTATCACATATGTTTAAAATTTGTGTTGTAGAAACCATTTCTTCATCATTTCGCAAATACCAAATTGGTGATACAGGTATGAAATTGTATAAAATCAACAAAGATGAGACTTTCTTGTACAGATCTACAAGACAAAATTGAAATAGAGAATTCACCTTCTTCATGAAGTTATCAGTAAAAAATGGGATAAATGCAGGCTTGTTTTACAGAACAGTCTCTTGCTAGCATTCAAGATACATTTTTCTGTGCTTTGTTATTAGCATGACCATGAACTTGTAATCTTTGACTGGTCCAAACAGCAAAATAGGAGATTTTCTCCATCAATAATGGACATCAAGTCCTTAATTTCCCTTTTTTCTTTCTTTCTTTTATTTTTCGTTTTTATTTCTTTCTTCAAATGTACGTGTAGGAAATGAGCTTGAAGATTCTTGAATTGCCAGTTTCCAGTTCTTTTTATTTGCATACCCACTTAGTATATAAAATTAACAGCATAACCTTTAGAATATCTTTGATACTTTGTCGGAGAGACTGAGGTTGAGGATGGTGTTTCTTTTACAGACAATTGTTGTTACTGCTCCTTTTTTCTTGTTAATTATGAAAAAATTCAACAATTTGCATCTCACCTTAAATTTGCCAAGTAAAACAACATAATTTGCTTGGTTCTTAAGCAATTGTGTATATATTGCATGGAATGGAAGTTACCCTAGAGCCAACAGAAATGGGTTAGACCCATTTCTAACATCCAAAATATGACAACTCGTACCTTTAGTGACAGTTTAATACTTTCCTTTACATACTAGTATTTGCTTTTGAAAATGTAACATAGTTTTTGATTTACAAAACTAAGCAGCTTAGTTAACCATTTTTTCTTTAATAATTTTTTACATTCTTTCATGCAGGAACCTCCTGCTGCATCTGTCATTTCACGGGCTTCTACACAGCTTAGGCTGCAAGCCAGGGTGGGAGCAAAGCAAGATGGTCTTCCCCCACTGTTACTATTGCTTTAGGGTGGATAGGCAAACTGTTGCCTACTGATTTAGAAGAGCCAGTCTTACATCTTGCATTAGTGTCTACAACAAAGAGGGGCCACTCATGGATCTTTGGAACTTCTCAAACTTAGAGTTTTGTCAGGTGCCTCAGTTTATATTAATTAGCCTCCTAGAGGAGGCTCCTCTTCAGCCTGAAGGTGATAAATAGAGCAATGGAAAACTTAACAGAAATCCCCATCAAAGAGGCAGATTTGCTGAAGAGCTTACAAAAGCTAGCATGCTGCATGGCTCTCATCCTGACATACTACTTTAGCATTGAAGTTTTAGGCCTGAAAATCCAGACACAAAAGGTAGAAAGTACAACTGGGGAATAGACCGCAAATGTTGTATGAATATATAGATAAACATTATGCTTCCCACTTGTTAAAAAACAGCTTGAGTACAAGAGTCAGATCAGGATTGATGGCTTTTTCATAAGACTTTGGTGTCTTCCTATTTGCACATTGTGACAGAATCACGGTATCGCAGGCTGGTTTGGTTTGGAAGGGATCTTGAGAGATCATCTAGTTCCAACCCCTCTGCTGTGGGCAGGGCCATCTTCCACATCAAATTGCTCAAAGCCCTATCCAGAAAAAACTTGAACCAGAGATGGGGTGTCCACAATTTCTCAAGGCAGCCTGTTCCAGTGTGCCACCACTCTTACAGTAAAAAATAAAAAAACAACAACAAAACAGAAAAACCACAACAAAACCCACCAATCAAAAATACCCAAACTAAAAATACAACAAAAAAATACCCCAACAGAAACCCCCAAACTTCCTGGAACTGGAGATGCAAGTTGTACTTCAGAGAAGAATGGTTCTCGCATCTAGTTAACATGTTAAGATACTAATGGGAGCCTTAAGGATACGTGTACAGACTGCAGAAGGGAAAAATGGGATAAGATGGCTCTTAAAAAAAAATAAATTCATGTACCTGAAACAAGGATGTCATGCACAGAAAATATTTTGGTAGTCCAAATGCACCCTGGGAACTATCTCACTGGTAGTAACAGTGAAAACAATATGTCAGTGGACTGTAAGTATAATTTTCCTTCAAGAAAAGAGAAGTTTCTCTGACACTGAATAAGAAGTTTCAGAAATATGCACTGACAATTTTATCTGCCATTTTATTATTTGAACTTCTCAGACCAGCCAAATATAAACTAGAGGTGGGAAAACAATAGAAACTTCAGATAATTTAAAAAGGCAGAGGATTTGGGGAGAAAAAGGTATAGCACAGTAATTTAATATCTGGAAATGCTTTAAAGATATGGCATATTACACAGCATTAAACCAAATAACCTAGTGCACACGATAAGTTAAAAAGTGCTTTATGACTGAAAATACTGTGATCATTTCATTTTCTTGACCAGACATATTTCTAGGAAATGGGGCAGAGGAAAAATGAATTTTATTTATTCTCTAGTGAGAATAAGAGAAATACTTTTTTGCTGGACTTCATGTCTATTCCAAGTAAACCAGACTCAGAGGAAATGTTAAAGAATTCTTCAGGTTACAAAATCCAGATCTATGTTTTTCATAAAAATATCCCACACCTAGATGGTTCTCCAAACACTCACTGTGTCAGTTCTTAAGCTGCCTAGAAAAAGACATTACTGCTCCTTAAAAGCTTTGTTTTAAAAAGTCCTTACTGTGTTCCAAATAATTACTGAAAATACTGTTAGTTTTTATCTGCTTGTGGAACAGGTTAACCCTAAAATTAAGATGTTGTTTACAAAGCTCAGCAAATGTATCCTGCAATTTGTATGATTAAGTGATATCTATCTATTCTCTTTCCAACTTCCACCACATTATGGCTTAGTCTGAAGAGACCTCAGGAAGCTACAGGACCTTTTCTGCTGTCCTTATTTACTGTTCATATGAAGCTTTTATCAGTTTAGCTAACAATCTTCCAGGACTCTACTAAGGTCATAAAAAGGTCTTACTACTAAAAAGAGAAGGCTGATAGAATATGCCACCCTCTTTCTGTTAACTTCTCTCTCTGTTAATAAAAGTATGGATGGGAATCAGTATTCTTCACAGAATTCACTATTCATAGAAGCTGTAAGGAAACATTTTCCTCTCTAGACAAGCAAATACTTCAGAATTCTTAGATGACAGCAACTTTTTTTCCAATTAAGCTCTCTCTGGAGATTTCTTGTTGAAACCAAGCAGCATGTGAGAATTGTAGCTTTGCTCAAACTCCCTTTAATAAGGTAAGGAAAAAATTAGCTTTCTAGTTTTGTACCTGTATTCAGGTCTCAAGCATCATGATAGAGTTTTGAAGTAAAACCCACAACTATACAGAGATTCTTTAGTGAACAACGTATCAAATTTGTATAATTGATTTTGCTCAGGTATTAAAATTAGTGTGTTGTGGTAACACAACTAAGAGCTTATTTTTTCCCAAAGGGGAAAAGAAAGGCCTTACTTGATTCATTACTGCTCTCTCAATATTAGTAATTGAAATTCTTCTTATAGGCATTCAAGTGTTAGACTTTTTAATATCTTTTAGTAACATAATTATCAAGATATTGAAACTAGCTGTGTGCATTTCAAAATCTGTACTACAGCAATGATGAAGACCAGTGTAGTTCAGTATAAATTCAAAACTGTTGTATTAGAGCATTCCAGTGTGGTACAGCATTAACACTCACACAACTGCCATAGTGTGTATACTTCAGAAGCAACGTTTTAGTATGTTTTTGAATAACCTGTTTTTCAAAACCACAGGAAAACACACTGAGCAAACATTTGATCTTTATCATTCCACTTAAAAGAACTTTTTGACAGGAAGAAAACCTAAAAGTTCTCATCTTTGGAGAAAATAATTGTATTCATTTGAAAATAGTAGGATCTTCTGAAAACCTCCAGTATAAAAAATGACCGAGCAATGTCTTAAGCCCTGTCCAAAGTGAGCTCTGCAGCCCTGTTCATTCTCATGCTGCAGGCACTAAGAGTCATTCACCTCCTGCACTCACGGTATCAGCTTCATCGCTATGCTTGCTTTTTGGTTCAGGCCTGCACCTGATGTGCGTGATCCTGGAAGGAAAAAGCCTTTTTGTTCCATTCTGTCAGGGTGTGGGAATGGGGAGACACCCAGCTAAGTGGAAAGGACATTTCCTGGGCAATAGCCATAGCCCCCATAGCAGCTCCCCGACACGTGATGTGACATCTGTGCGCCGCAGGGCTGCTGCTCATCATGTGACCTGATGTACAGACTTACACAGAGGTACCTGAGCGAGCTGAGAGGTTTAATTTTGATCCCTGGCACCTAAAAATCATTTTAGTTTTGTCTTCCTTGACAGAACTTGTAGACATCATGTTATGACACTTTATATACTTGCTTTTGGTCTTTTCCCATGTACTACATTATGTTCTATGCAACAATTTTCCTCACTTTCCATTTGCGAGGTATAACTTGCAAGGTACCCACAGTTTCAGAATGAAATATAAACCAGCACCTTGAGGAGAATATGCCATTCAGTCAAGAAGCAATAGCCTCATTTTTCCAGGGTATTTATTAGCTGCTGACTGACAATCTCAGCTGTACAAAGTCTTAACATTCAAACACAAAAGAGCTACATATCAAGACTAAAATACAAGTAGTAATGGAAAACACACTTGCCATACTTTAGTTTGCATTAACAGATACTCTGTCCAGTCAGACAGTTTTCTTACTCAATAAAATTCCCCAGTGAAGACCTAATGAAAAAAATTCCGTATTTTTGCTTTTCTTTTCAGGATGATTTTTTACAAACAGGGTAATTCAACTATTCAAGTGAAACATTAGTTTCTTAGTACAATTTAAAAAATGGATAAAGTGGGCAAAAGACAACTTAAATGAATAAGTAAAAAATACAAAAATCTTGTGTTTTACTGCTTCTAAAGAATCCACTTAAAAAATCCCCTAAGCTTCCTTGCATGAGGTCTGAACTTTGACCATATTAACTATCCCTGTGTTTTCACTTATGTTAAACTGTCATCCTTGTGCCAGATTTTCTGTCAGATATAACATTTGCCTATAAAATAATAGTAAATTAAAAAACCCTATTGTAACTGCTACTGCAGCCTTACTGGGAGTTTTTTCTGAAAACTGCTCTGACATGATGAAATGAAGTTCAAATAACCAGAAAGTAAGCCCCTAGACTGATAACCTAGCCCTTAGAAAGAGTATAAACTGCAACAAATATAAACAATCAACCCCATAGAAGTCTTAGCACATACAAGCAGGGATTCTGACAACTACAGTTTATCAGCTAGGCAAGAAAGTTTAAATATATAGTTAAAAATACCCCAATTTTTTTCCCTTGATAGTAAGTTTAGTTGACTTGAATCTAGAAAAAACTTTGCCATGTCTTGAGTTCAGCTTCTTTGTTATGGTAAACTTTATTATTTTGAAAAGAAGGACAGCATATAAAATCCTAGCTCTGCTCCAAACAAGTAGAAAAATTCTCATTGACTTCCTAGTGAAACTAAAAATACTTAGTTTCACTAATTAAGTGTTAGGAAAAAATATTGAAAAAGTATTTGAAATTCATAATGGAGTAGACCAGTAAATCAGACATGTGCTTTAAGGCTTAATTCATGTGGACTACTTCTAAGTAAGTAAGGATACTACTGGACTAGAAAAAAGAGTAATAATTTTCATCTCAAGGAAATAAACATTTTCCTTTTCTTGTCCCTCTCTAGTCCATGTGGGAGTAACATCTCCCAAGAGTCTCATCTAGTCAAGTCCTTTGCACTCACCATGTTCCTCAGTGAATTTTCTTCCAACTTCACGATGTTTTTTCAACTTCAAGCAAACCAGAGAATTCATTCCCTCAGCTGGCTTTAAGGTCAGCCTTCCAGTCCCCTTTTGCAACTTACTGTCATTAAGAATTCCTATTCCTATCCACATCCACTTTTAAAATTCTGCTCACACAGATTAATTTCCTTTATTTCTTTCCTTCTATTAAAGTTATGCAGCTTCCTGGCTGTCCGTTTCTTCTACATTCTTTCACATTCAGAATTCTCAGTTCTGAGAATTAGTTAGTTGGAGCTAAATTTGTTTTTAACCTTCTGTACATACTTTCCTGAGCATTCACAGAAGGACAGAATGCTTTGGATTGGAAGGGATCTATAAGGTTACCTAGTTTCAACTATGCTGTAGGCAGGGACACCTTCCACTAGACCAGGTTACTCAGAGCTCCATGCAGCCTGGGGTTGAACACTTCCAGGGATGGGGGGTCCCACAGCTTCTTTGGGCAACCTGTGCCAGTGCCTCATCGCCTCACTGTAAAGAATTTCTTCCTAACATCTAAAGTAAACCCACCCTCCTTCAGTTGATGGCCATTCCCTCTTGTCCTGTCTGTACATGCCTGTGTGAAAAATCTCTCTCCATCTTTCTTGTAAGTCCCCTTTAGGTACTGGTAATTTTCTCTTCTCTAGACTGAAAAATCCCAACTCTCTCAACCTGTCCTCATAGCAGAGGTGCTTCAAGCATGGGATCATCTTTGTGGCCTTCCTCTGGAGCCATTCAAATCCCTTCTAATGCTGCAGGACCCAGAGCTGGATACAGCACTAGTCCAGCTGGGGTTTCACCAGAGCAGAGCAGAGGGGCAGAATCCCCTCCCTTGCCCTGCTGCTCACGCTGCTTTGGATGCAGCCCAGGATACAATTTGCTTTCTGGGCTGGGAGCACACACTGCCAGGGCATGTTCAGCCTCTCATCAACCATCACCCCTGAGTCCTTCTCGGCAGGGCTGCCATCAATCCCTTCACCACCCAGCCTGTGCTTATGCTTGGGATTTCCTGGATCCAGCTTCAGGACCTTGTATTTGGCTTGATTGAAATTTATGATGTTTGCACGGGCCCATCTCTCAAATCTAAGACAGATAGCTTTCCTTTCTGGCTAGGTGCATATAGTATCGATGTCATTGCACTTTCTCCACTGCCAGTGTGCTTACTCATCTTGACAGCAGAGTTTTACCTCCAAGAGAGTCTCTGGAAAGCATATTTAAAAGTCTCCCTCTCCCTAAAAGTGGCCCTTCTTGTCAGATCTTGACAGACGGGGATTAGTGTCCTCTCATAGAATACCCATCCTATAATGTATAGCTTTGGTTCTCAGACATTTTTTCCAAGTTTCTCCTCTTCTCTTATAGTTAATACCAAAAGCATATTTTTTTTTTTTTTCTGAGAGGATCTGGCTTCTGGTCTTTCTAGAAGGGCACCGACTAGCAGCTGCCTGGTGTTGAGCTTTCAGAACACTGACTGGAGCTCGGCTCAAGAGGTGACTTTCCATCATTACCTGAGTGCTTAGGGGGTACCAGAGACAAAGGGGACATTTTGAAAGCAATGGATGGAAAGACCTGTCTTCCTGTTTCTGTTCCAAAAACCTAAACTGTCTGCTTTTAGATGGATAATTCTAGCTATAGAGACAAAAAAAAAAAAAAAGGTATTTTAAATCAGGATTATGTAATTGAATTTTTTTTTTCTGCATCATGCACTACATTTTGTTTCTGCAATATGCTGCCTATGTGTTCTGATCTTGCTTCCAAATATTTGTGTTTGTCCACTTTTAAC
Organism: Bombycilla garrulus; assembly: GCA_013400315.1. Taxonomy (NCBI): domain Eukaryota; kingdom Metazoa; phylum Chordata; class Aves; order Passeriformes; family Bombycillidae; genus Bombycilla; species Bombycilla garrulus. Next base: position 834,135 of record VXBU01002811.1, on the reverse strand, counting down.
ACAGTAGCTTCCTGTTTTATCTTTCAAGTATGGAATTCCTAGGAAGCTTTTGCACTAGAGACTCTTAACTGTGCTAATGGAACAGTACAGAGAAATAAATAAGTGGCATTTGACAAGAACATATAAGGATGCTTATTTTTTTAACTAAGCAGAAATGCCCCTGGGGTTCTCTTTTTTAAGGCAGCATTTAGTGCTTTCTGTAGTCTTATTTAAGGCTAATTTGGTTTTCAGGTCCTGCTTCCCCCGCCCAGAGTTTTGGAAACCTTTGGGAAGTTCTCTGACAGGTTTGGTCCAGCAAGTCCAGGAATTTTCAAGCTGGTGATGTAAACGTAGCAGCTCTTCAGACACCCTACCTCCCCAGTCCATCTAGTAGTATATTATCAATTGAAATGGTAGTTAGAACTATACAGTGCAGCTTGAAAAACCAGCTACAGTACTTGAGCACAAATTAATTTCCCCCCCCTCCAAAATCAGTGAATGGGTTCTTAGTAAACAAATTCAGTCAATCAAAACTGAAATCAGTAACTGACAAAGTCTTGAGCATTCAAAATTTATCAGGCCTTCAGTGAAAAAAGACTGGTTGTCACTTGGTAGCATCACTGAGGCTTATTCTACAAAATAAAAGATCTCATAAAAGCTCAATAAACTGTAATTAGATGCCAGTATGTTGCAAAGCTTAAGAACTACTAAAAATGCTTTCAGTTTCCTTAACCTGTGAACTTTAAAAAGATTCTAAGTTTTATCATGCTGAAAGATGCTCTGTGAACACAGCTTTGAAACCGGAGACACCCAGTTTTATAGCTTACAAAGGGGACTAATTGTGTACCATAGCTTCCTAACTAGTTTGATCCTTGAACTCCAAATCATTCTTCCTTCTGGTTGGAAATGGAATGCAAGATGACTGCTTCCCTAGAAAGCAATGCTGAGAATGAACTGCAAATGCCTAGCTCTTTTTCACTTCCCCAGTAACATGTTTTGAAAAGTGGAATTTGCTTCATATTCATCAAAAACTTGAACTCTGATTTGCTTCACCACATCATGAGCTATTCTCTAAAATAGACTGTCCTGTTGAAAGAGGAGTTCATAAAAAACACTTGATATTTTCAGATAAAAATGATAAATGGCTTTAACTATGACTTATACATTTGCTACATATTTTGTAAAGTTTATGAGGCTACACAGACAATGTTTTTCATGAAAAATGTCACCAGCATATCTGATAGTAAGTTTATTTCAGCTGCCTATTACTCAGTGGAATGGAAAAAAATACACAAATGAGAAAGGATTATTGAGATCTGGGATAGCAAGTGTTTATTCAGATGTCATCTTTGTAGGGCAGAATCTCATCCTTACATTGGTCTGGTAAAGTCCTGATTCCCTGGTGGTAGCATGTAAATCCAAAGTCTGGTTGAAAACATGTAGGCTTGTCTCCAAAAAGTTTGATATTCAATTTGTGAAATTACAGCCCAATGTCATAACCTAGTATTTAAAATTTTAATATTGATCAGCAGTATTTCCTTCACTGTTTATAAACATGGAATCTTAATTTTGAGTATAGGTGGCTTGTTGCATATAACAAAAAATATTTCTATGCATTTCAGTGAATGGCAGAAGCATCACTGGCTTCTTGTCTTCCTGGCTTCAGTGCTACTGAACTTCGGCAAAATGCCATTCATGACTCACACTATTTATTTATTTATTCTTTATTTTTAGACTAATGGGAACTTTATGAATTCCTTCCCTGATTTTAAGAGAAATACCACTTAGCTATGATCCAGAAAAATGGCAATTCAGAATCTTAAATTATTGCCTTAATGAACAGCCTTAATTCTTAACGAGTATGTGTAATCACCAAATAATTTATTTTAATTTTGAAGATATTCTTTTTAAGTTTTGGGGGGTTTTTTAATTCTTGACTTACCTATATAGAAATTCACACTGTTAAGCGGTTTGTCAAGTTGACTATTTGGTTTCCATTAACAGCATTTTTTTGAAAATAGTATTTTTCATTTGCAATTTAATGTACAACTCCCCAGAAGGTACAAAACCATAGAAGATACATAAATACTACAAAGAGCCCATGTCATCCTCCAAATGACAAAACACATGTAGGTAGGAAAGCAGTAGTGTAGTACTACATATGCAAAATAAGCTCAGCCTCTGGAATGGTGGGAGCACAACTGTCACAGCCTTTGGGAGTGTTTCAGCTGTCAAGGTCTCTTCCCTTTTACTATGTGCTCCTTTTCCTTTTCTACATCATTACTTGCATTGTAACATTCATACTTAGTTCGAAATGTACAGTAGAAAGTACAATCATGCTGTAATAACTTACAGAATTAGGTACAAAACACTTCCATTCAAGAACACAGATTGAAAGTCATTCTTTATAAATATTTCCATAGAAAATGAAGACATTTCATACATTTTGTTTCATGTTCTATTAATGAAAAATCAGTTTTTATTTAAATTGAGTTTTGTCAGTAAAGGAGGGGGGAATATTTTTCTTCTGTTAGCAAGTGTAAATTATGAAAGTGTAACAGTTTCCTCTAAATGTAATATAATAAGACAAGAGAATAAACTGGTAAGCTTTCACTTAGTACACTAGTGTCCCTACCAGAACCATCTGCATATCATTTACTTTAAAGTCTGTGTTTACTATTTTAAGAGTTAGCATTTAAAGCTTTCGCATTTTATTACACAATTTTAGCTTGAATATTTTCCAGTAAATCACAGCTCACTTCCAGAAAGTCTTCATTTATGATGTTACTTTCACCTTTTGTTTGCTGACAGGAAAATGAGATAAGAGAAAAATCTTAGCTGGAGGTCTGGACAGGCAGACATGTTTGATGGGGCATGTAAGAATCTAATAGCGTAGAGACATCTCAAGCATTCCCATATACATTCCCAAAAGATTTTTTTCCCTCCCTTGAGAAACAACTCATAGACCATTGGGACCTCCTGCTCTAGGAAAAAAAAAAAAAAAAAAAGGCAATTTTAAATGTCTCTTTTTCAGACTTGGTTGCATTTTATTTCTGCAGCATACTAATTTTTTCCAAAAGTTAAAAGCTCCTGAAATTGATAACTTACTTCCAGAAAACATGGAGAAATAAATTATTTTATTAAAAGCTGATTTAAAATAGCTTAAGGTCTGATTGATGGGGATTGATGCAATGCCCTTAAAAATGTGTTCCCTTAGGTCTGTCAAGATAAATGACTCTTGGAAAGGGTAGTGATTCTTCTATTTCCATTCTGACTTTAAGCAATAGCAACATGTACAGACTGAAAATAACTATGAAAAACTATTTTAAAGAGAACAAAACTGTCTGCAAAATTGAACTTTTGACAGTATTTTGCCTTCATAACACCAATGCATTAATGGGATGTGGAAAAACAAATAAAAGCACACGTGGAGTGCCTGTCAATATGGTTACATACATGCACATTAAGGAGCATGTGTAGTATATATATGTCAGTAAAATATGACATATTGCCTACATAAACTGCTGTGATGAAATTGAGGCAGTGTTTTCTTCTTTTTTAAAGAGTACATTACATTTCACTGTTATCCATATCTAGTAGGATCCAAGGTGGCCAATACCAAGAAAACCCTCCTAATGTACAGACTTCAATTATACTACAAATAAATAAAATATTTATTATTTTAATTGAAAATGAAGTCTGTTAAAATAGTATTTGAAAAACACTATATTTTTGTCTTTATATATATAAAAAAATCTATCTGTGATTGAGAAATTTAAGGATTTTGCGGCATATAAGAATAAACTTTTACAATCAAAAAGCTGCAGATTGGCACAGCATTAAAAAAAAAAAAATCCAAATTATGGGCTAAATTCTACTTCAGATGATTCATGAAGAAATCAGAGATATGGCCACAATCCAGAGAACACTGCCACTCTGAAAAATGGGCAGGGCAGTTAAGACCAAGCATTACTAGGTTAAAGATACCTTAAGGCATCTGGAGTATGAGAAGCAGGAAGGTCTCATCTATATTCTGAAAAAGTATTCCCAAAGGAACTAATGAGACTCAGCAGTTTTCTTATTTTGCCTTGTTATTAAAACTAAGCAAATCTGATTATGGATGCTTAAGTACCTTTTCCATCTTGCTTGCTTTTGTGTGTATAATGAACATCTTGGTGAGTAACGAGCACCAAGATGATGACCATAGGTATTGGGAGAGCTGATTAAACTTGAATGGTTTAAATTTGCAAAGGTAAGTTTTGAATGAAGCACATAACATTTTTATTAGGGATGTGGGAACCATAACTCAAAGCTTTTGACAGCTTAATATATGTGTCACATATCACTCCTTCATGGGAGGGAGCATCCAAAATTCCTCAATGCCTTTGGTCAAAGAAGAGTGGCAAAAGCCAAAAGTGTCCAAAAGAAGAATGCTCACAAAGTTTTAGTAACAGATTACACACTTGGCATGGAAATATATTTGCCCCTATAAAGAGAAATGAGATAGGAGAGGAAGGGGAATCACCAGTTCTGGGTCCAGCACTGATCCACCAATAAGGGTGCCCAAGGTCTTGGTGGTGCCACCTGAGCTTTATAGGGGTACTCTTTTATAGCTAAATTTTCCTCTCCTGGGATTAGGTTTCTCACTCTTCATGTAAATAAGTGAGCAGGTGCAGTCCATTCTTCTGGACCTTTCTGGAAAAGGGTTGAGGGTTTTTGAGGGTCTTTTGATGGTCTTGATCCCTCTTTACTGGATTGACCCTCAGTTGACAGTTCATGCCTGATTCTTGACCCCACTTCTGCCCATCCGCTGTCCCTTATGTCACCATAGACCAGAACAGGGAAGTGGGTTCCAGAATGGTACTGCCTTATTTTCCAACAGCCCCTCTTTCTAGCCACATCCTGTTTTTACTTGCCCACTTGAATAGCCATTAGCATTTGAGGCATTACTCCTTACTTCCCATGCTTCTACAATATGCCAGATTCTGTAGCTTCAATACATATTTAGAAGTGCCTAGATGGAAATGTATTTTTTGGTTGCTAGGTTTTCTGGATCTACTCTACTTTTGCAAATTCAAAACAAAAGTTAGAGGAAAATCACCACATATGTGTCATTAGCCCTGCAGTTTTCTCTGTATCTATAGTAGATGATTAAGCATGCAATATGTGTTGTAACACAGCCTGCTCACATAGGACATAGCACTGGATAGAAACTCATGATTAACATTACCTCTTGCTGAAAATAAACATTAGGGTTGACAAAATCAGACTATAAACATTAAGAAAATCACCAAACTTTGCCTGGAAAGCCTGCTCCAATAACTGACAAATTCTATAAAATAGAACAAGCATCCAGTACTATTTGTACTTTTTATATGAGGTAGCATTTGGCAAAGGAGGGATGTGTGTATTCATGGAGAATAAATGCTGCCAGGAACATGACTGTTTAATTAGTACAGATTAAACGTTTGGCAGCAAAGAACAATGCAAGACATCATTCATAACTTAAAATAATGGTAAGTCAAATGTCTATAAAATGCACAAATAAGCTGCTGATTCTCTGAAAAATTATATAATATGGACACAAAATATACAATTAGGAAGGCTTTTCATTTGACTGAGTATTGATGACCCTTCATAATGAATTAATACTATCTCTGCCAGTGGTTAGAAAACATACTTCTTTTAGTGCATACTCTACATGTTTTCTTTCCTTTCTTGCCAGTTTAAAGCTTGTTTAAAGAAAAAGCCTTGGCTATAAAAGTACTGTGTTGGAATGTGCTCCAATATTATTGACCTGTCCTTGTTTTTTTGGCAACTTAGCTGAAGTATTTTAGCCAAATTTTATTATTTTATATGATCTGAAGTAATAAAGCATGATGCAGCCCCAAAGTGATGACCTTAGAGAATATTTTCTCTCTAAAAATGCACCGCTATAATTCTATAACAAGTCTTAACTGTGAAAGTATCTCAATTTTCCCAGCTGTTTTTGCAATTTAAGCATATTGTTTTTTCACATCTGTGCTTTCATTTTTATATTTACTTTGTTCAAGAATACATGCCAACCAAATTCTTACACAAAAGACAGAATGTTTAATAAAAAAAAATCCCAAGAAGAATCACTGAAATGCTATCAACTAACTATTCCTTCTTTCAGATATTCTCTCTCCCTTTAAGATAGGATTCATTGATTGACATACTACCTCAAAAGCAAAATTTCTGAAAGAAGATGCATCACTTTTGTTTATTTTGTTGTTTATTTATTTTGTTCAAAATAATAATGTAATCATTCTGGTTAACAGAATTCTTACAATAATTAAATATTATTTGAATTAAAAAGAGATTAAACCATAGCTAGCCCCATGCAAGGGAAAAATCTGGCAAATAATCCCTGTTTCACCTTCCAGATTTGATCAAAATATTGAGGAAGACAGACATGCTGTTCAAACTACCAAGCCTCTCGACTGATGGATGGGGACTGAGGCATTCATTTCTGTGTCCTTCCCTCTTTTAAAGCTCCTTTTTACCCAAGCTATTCTTCCCCCCCTTCAGAAACTCTGAGTGTGCTATTGCTTACAAAGAAAGGGGGCTACTTGGCAGGAGCTGATGAATAGTACTCTACAAAGAAATGTGCCACAAAGAGCTGCAGTCCAGCAGAATGGCTGCTAATCCTCAGTGTTGTCCGTGTAGCTCAGCCGTGGCTGTGGGAACTGGAGCCCGTGGTAAAAAAGTTCTTCCACCACTCTAAGTGAAACCCAAGGGCCTTGCTTGCCGGGGAATGCAGTGGGCACATGCTCTGCTGTCGCTAAGGTCAGTGGGAGATGGTGGGACATTTTGGATGGAAATCATTCTCTTATTCCTCTTTGAAGAAAGATGAAAGTAAGCACCTGCCACTAAGAAAAAGTTAGGACATAGTTGTAGCTACTTTCTACAGTTTTGGATTGTAGGATGAAGAGAGGGGAAATAAGCAGAGAGGGATCAGTGCATATCTTGGTTCAGGTCAGAAAAAGAGGTTTTATGATGTGTACATGCAGAGAAAATACGAAAGTGGGAGAGGATCAGTGAATATGAAGGAAAAAACAGAAGGGTTTTGTATAATCATGTTTTGTAGGATTTTTAGGGAAAAAAACACAAGAAGCTCCAAAGCCAACTAATAGGTCATTATCATTTTGATGCTTCATGTTGCTCCAAATTAGAATGAGTCAGATAATGAAACTGGCTTTAAATCTTAAATCCCTTTTGGTGTTCACATTTCATGCTTTCAAGTAAGCACAGATATTCCCTAAATTACATACTTAATATTTTTTAAGTTGAAAAACAGATGTGAAGACAAAACTGGAGTCAAGAGAATACTTCAGTGATTTGGAAATCCCCACATAAATGAGAAATTATTTGAAAGAGATCAGATTCTTGGAGATAAGCTTATACTTAAGATATTCAAGGAAGATAAATTATAAAAATGCAGATCTGTGTGTGTCCAAACAAAGCTGCTTTCCAAGGTTACAAGTAAAGTGACAAGGGGTATAAAAACCTGGCAACCAGAACCACCAGACGCCTTAAATTGTAACCACAGGTTTTGCATACTGTATTCAGAGCAACCTTGCATCTGTGTGTTTGAACTGGGCAATTGCCTAAGCCTACCATAAAATGTTTACCTTACCTTTAAGCCCAGAATTAACTCATTTTCTAGTAGTGTGTTTTGGAATAACTCAGGGATAAAAATTTCAAAGAAGTCATTCAGTTCTGTAATCCTATATGCAGAGATGACTTTGCTCAGATTCTCATTCTGCGCTCTCTTAGGTGAAACAAAGAACCTTGAAGAATGAGGTAAAATATCCACAATTATTTCATGAAAGAATCAAAGCTTATGAACAATCTTTCTTTGTTGATCTACTTATTACTGTCTTCCTTTTTATTTTGGGCTTTTATTTCTATATTAAAGATGATGTAATATTTTCAATGCGTTGAGTCTGTCAGGTGAAACCATATCCTTGATCTTGATAAAGGTACTTCCATACTTAACTGTAATACTGAGGCAAGTAAAAGGCATTCTGGAGGTCTCCCTTCATAGTCTTTTAACAGAGCTGCATTTGAGCAAAGTTTTTTTCAATGTTACCTCTAATAATGTCCAGTCTTCCAGATTCAGTTGCTAAAGTTAATTTGGACTCATAAACCATTTAATTCCCAGATGTCTAGTATTTTCAGAGGGGCACAAATTAGTTGTTGTTCTCAATGTTCATCTCACTTTAGTGAAAGGTTACTTATTTTTATGTATATAAAAGGCTTCAGGATTTTTCAAGCATCCTTTGACTACGATGCACCAAATACCAATTTGCATTGGTTTTTAAAATAAACTATTGCTACACACTGACATCTCATAGTGTAATGACCAAGGACCAAAGATACCTTACTATTACTACTCAATTAAAAGGCACTGATTGTTATCCAACATAAAAGAAGAAGCTGACCTAAAAGATGGCACCAAAGGATTAAAAAAATTCCAACATGTTTGGTCAAATTAAATTTGTCTCTGGGTGGAGAAGCTTTTGAAAATGAGGAATAGCCTGAAGCAAAAAGTAACACTTAAGAATCAACCCTGTAAATAGTGAACAACTCTAGTTACCATAGTACGATGGCAATTGAAGATATCCATGTTAAATTATTATGCCAAAACCCAGTTGATCATACGCTTCCTTCTAGTATTCAGAAAGATCATTGTGTAAAGGCTGCCTAAAGGCTGGATTTAAAGCTTTGTGATACACTTGAGAAGTAACTGTGTTTATGGAATAGAACAGTAGATGTGGGTCAAAGCTTATACCAGGTCAGAAATCTCCCTGTTGTGCATTGCAGTTCACCAGCTGCACGGGGAGACTGGAGTGAACAAACAAATACTACTTTGATAATTTGGTCACACTGGGCATCAAGAAATAATGGCCACTTCAAACATTAAAAATAAACTACGATCTTTTGGACGTTTTGATTTCTTAGTATACCTTGTTTTCTTCATTTGGCACCTTTAAAAACAGCTGTGAGTAAGAAAAATTAACCCAGTCCTTGCTCAAGTAATATTTAAGGGGAAAACCTTAAATATTCAAAGCTGATTGATCTGCCCATCAGTCTTTAGCTGGTTGGAAGGGGAATGGTTATATCTGAACAGTGGATTATAGAGTATAAAATCACATGATGCTTTTTCCTCACTGATATGGAAAGTAGCCATAAAATAAAGTTCGAAGTGTCTCTTTACTGCAAGCCATCATTCATATCAAGATAAGACTACTTAAATATTATTTTTTAAAAGATCAAGATATCAACCTTTTTACCACTTCACTTAGATAAAAAATTGGTGATGCATTACCATTTGTGCTTAATGACACTAGCTCTTTTTCATTAGCTAGTATCCTCTTTGTAGGTGGAGCAAGAAGCTCAAATTTTATTATGGTTCTCTAGATAGAACAGTGTTGGAGTGAAGTCAAAGTTCAATTTTAGAAATATCTTCAGTCAGTGGAAAAAAACTCAAGTCTTGTGGCCTGGACTTCTATGAGTTCAAACATAAGCAATGACACAAAGAAATATGAAATATTTGCAATTATTGACAAGAAATAAAGAAGTGTGAAGAAAAATCAGACTGCTTTTTCATAATCCAGACAGGTAGAAAGAAACATTTGCGCAAAAGGCTATTTTAATTTAATCTTTGCTACTTAATTTCTCCTCACTTTCCTTGAAAGCAGGGTACTCTGTTATAAAATGACTACTAAAAAGCATTATTAGTTTAACCAGAGTCAAGTATTTGAAACAACTTCTGCATTCCTTAATATTAAGCATTTAAAGTATTTATAGGTTTTTCTACTGTTTTGTGTCTTTATTTGAAATTCTCTCTGATAAAAATGCACACATAACAGTGTTAAATGACATCTGACCTCTTCTCTGACTTCTAGTCACGTGATGAAAAATGCTTTTAAAATAGTTAAGTGTAAATACAGGAAGATGACTAAACTCCTAAACTTTTGTCTTCTAAAAATTTCCCATCGCTGCCAAAGCTGGTGAAGCTCCTCTGATGGTTACAGTGGTGGGAGCTCTAGGGCAGAAAAGCTTCCAAGTGCCTACAAGCACTTTCATCGCTGTATCTATTACCTACCTCCTGCAAATCTCTGTTCCTGACATTAGAAAACAAGTGGCCACACATTCCTTGTCACATTTGGTCTTCCTCTCACAGGGCTTAATGTTGGGAAACTCATTATAAATACACAGCAGACAAGGACAAGGATCAAATTTGTTTAGCAAGGCTGCCAGCAGGCTTACTGTACTACCCCCTTTCCAACATTTAAAGAATGCAACTATCTTCTCTCTTTCCTTTCCCATGTAGCTTGAGAATTACATCCAAGACAGTATGAAGAAGGAAATGGTAGAGATCCAGCAAACTGCAGTGCAGAACCAGACTGCAGTAATGATTGAAATAGGCACAAACTTGCTAAATCAAACAGCTGAACAGACCCGCAAATTAACAGATGTTGAAGCACAAGTAAGTAATGAATTTCAACCTCAAAATGCTTCTGCTTCCCAAATACTACAGCTATACATTTAACACTGTTTAGTGTTACATGCTTCTTTCTGTTCAACAATTAGAAGTCAATTGTTATGGCCCACAGTTCTACCCAACTTAAGGAAACATTAGCATTTGGCAATAAATAGTTCCATCTCAAGCCCAGTGTTGTCACTTGAGTGATGTTCATTACAGTGGTATTTTGAGTAAGTTTAGAAAGACAATTGTTAAATTAATCTTTAAAGAGAAAATATTGAAAACTACTATACTATATCTAGGCATCAGCTGGGTCCTAGTGTGTTTTATAAGGCCATCTCATTACTAATCTTAGCTAAATGAATCTCTTCACGCTGTCTTTGTTCCATTACCAGCTTAATTGCTTCTTTAAACTGAATCTTTCATTTTTATATTTTTTTACTTTTCAAGACAATTATGTCTTTTTAATTAATGTTACGCATAACACTAAGTGGGATAATAGTTAATTTCCAGCACAATGCACTATATTGTGGTTAACAAAGGGATACGTAAACAAATCTTAGTTTTATCAAAAAAAAAGAAATTAGGAGGCTGCTAGAAAAGTATATTCACTCAAAAGTAAACTTGTCTACTGTACATTTGTTAACTTCTAAGAAAAACAAATGGGTTTTAATTGAAAAGCATTCGGTACAATAAGACATTCTGTTAAGCAAAGTGCAGATATTAGTAGAAGGACAAGTCCAATCCATGTAGAGTGGTATGTATTTGTAGTTTTGCAGACATGGTAGGAAGATGCAGATCTGTCATTGCCAAAACAAATAATGGATATATCATGCAGCACATAACATTTTGTAAAATTTATAAAAAGTATGCAAAGCCTAAAGTCCTTGTTAGATGTTTTACCATCTGTAGAATTCATCCAATGAATTAAATTGCATTTTTTAACCTAACTCAAGACTTGCAAACTCTTTGATAAACTGATAATTCATAGCTCATAGGCATACTGAGTTCAACTTTCAATGTATTATTCAGGAGCCTAATATTTTGCACATGTTGAGAGAATGTATTTATTAATTCACAGTAATGCCTTTGTGGAAATAACTCAATTATTTTCTGCTTAGAGGAAGAAAATCATCACTGTAACTTTCCTTCTCTGCTTGAAACTACTGGTGACTGGGTTAAGGGCTTAATTAGCAACACAAGGAAATTAACCAAACAATTGCTCTCTCAAGGACATTTTCTTTTGGCAATAGTTTTCAATTACACTTAAGTGTGAAATCATGTCCTGAATGACTGTTTAACATGAAGGACATGAGTAATCAATTCTTCCTGTCAAGGAAGGCCAAATTTTGTTGAATTAAAAAAAGCTATACTAAAACAATGAGAAAATTCCTCTAGAAAACTTGCCTCAAAGTAATGCAATACAAACTGTAGAGTATCTTACATGTTTCCTAGAATATGCATTTCTTCATTTAAAGATGCAAATAAATTGTAAACAATGCATAGAGAAAAGGTAATATTAAAATGCGAAGACTGAATTGACTAAACTATGGTTCACATGATAAACACTTCAAAATATAAATTGGGATTGAGTAAAAAAGCTAGGAGAGAGCTACCAAGTGATTTCAGGACTGTGCCAAGATTTCAGAGAGTGAGAGACTTGCTTTCAACACCAGATGGGGAAAACAACTCAACCCATTCTTTGAGCCACAACCATAATAGTTCCAGTAATGAATCAGAATTATCATAGCAGAGGGGAAGGTATAACAACAAAGCTAAAGTACACAGTAGCTCTCATCAGAAATGTAGCATACTACTGAAATATTCCCAATGACATACGGTACTGTAATAACAAAATTAGTGCAACTCTGTGTATTGTTCATTCTGATTGTACGAACATTTGTGCCTAAATTAAGTGTTGAAAAATATTTTTTAATCATAGGTGTACACAAGAGATTTGCATGATTTCACAACATAACAAAATCACAATTTATTTTAAAAAAGTATCTTTTAAAAGAAATATTTTTTTTTTTAATTTTTTTTAGGTATTAAACCAGACAAGCCGACTTGAACTTCAGCTTTTGGAACACTCTCTTTCAACAAACAAATTAGAAAGACAGATTTCAGATCAGACCAATGAGATAACTAAATTACAAGAAAAAAACAGGTAAGTTTGCACAGACCAATAAAATGCTATTCCATGAAGTGCTCTTCTAATAGTTTTAGAAACAAATGTATTCAAGTAGGAAAATAAGGATTTTTACACAAGCTTTCCAAACTGATTACAAAATGTTATCCACACTCATTACAAAGGTCATATATTCCTTAAAGCTTGGGAGATTAATGCAGGTTTATTCTTGTATTCTTTTTATATATTGTTTTTCACTATCTAAAGTTCTCCTTTATATGAGGAACTTAAGGCTAAAACTGAAACAGTACTTCAGTTGTACACAGTTTATATTCTTGTTTAGACTTAAACAGATGTATTTGATGTAACCTGATTCAAACTAACTGAGTGTAACCACAGTTCCAAAATTTTATTTCCATGTCGTACTCAGCTATCCTAATGATTAACCAGGTAATTGCTACAATTTTTATCTAATGTAGTGAGAAAAATAAAGCACTAATCATATTCAACATTCCTTAAGAGTCAATGCTTTGAAATTGACCACTATCCAACTATTACTCCTATCCTTTTCCGTACTCGGCTGTGGTCCAAGGCTCATACCTTTTTTCAGCCAGTTTCATTTCCATATCACCATGGTCTTATTTTACTTTTGGCAATAAATAGTTTACAGAGGAATCTAAAAGCAGCAATAACACTAAGTTTTCTCCTTCAAAGCAATGTTTTTCAATGAGAACCATATGTGAAAAGTGCTTTTTCTTTGAAAGAATTAGCTTAAGAAACCCAGGAGACATGTTTTGACTTTTTTGTTCACTACTCTACTACATTTATATATGTTCCCTAAAGGTTTTATCTACCAACTTAAGAAAAACAAGCATCCTTATCAAATGGAAAGCAAAGGAAATACTGATTTTTAAAAGGTCACTTTTTTTGATGTTGAACTTAGCAGACTTTTGACTACCCTTGTAACATCCACATAAAATACGAAAACATTGTTTCTCACCTAACAAAATACCATCTGCATTGAACTAATCTGCTCGAAACATAATTATAGATAAGGTTTAGGATTTTTTTGCAGTAACAGCAATGGATTTTAGGTGAACTTCTTTCTTCTGGCTATGCATCTTTTAACATCAGCTTTCTCAGAGTCTATATCAGAACAATTAGCAGTGAAATAATGTTCCCAGCCAGTTCCCTTGTAATACCAGCTCCAAAACCAGAGAAGGGTAACACATCTTCGAGTAACTATTTGCACATTTCCCTGTTTAATGCTGCAACATTTATGTTAAGTGTGTATTTTATTATAGGATATTTGAAATATTCATAATTACATCTTTAAATAAGTTTCATCTTTTAATAGGGTAAACCCATGAAAACATAGTCACTTTATCTTTCCTTTAATAATGAATTATCAACTACCCAATTATTACACTTTTAAAGCCTACAATACACACTGTAGTAGATAATGCTGTTTATTAATGCACTTAAATAAATTAAAGCATATATATCAAACTAAGCTTACATTTAGTTGTCTACAGCTTGTATAGCAGCAGAGAATGAAGTTGAGTGTTTATGAAGAAAGAAACTTATATGACATGCTTGATTCTCCTGAACTCAGATCAAAATTGTTTCTGGGGAGCCTAATTGTAATCTTTTATTCAGCTTTTTAGAAAAAAGAGTTCTTGAGATGGAAGACAAGCACATGCTTCAGCTGAAGTCAATAAAAGATGAAAAAGATCAGCTTCAAGTCCTAGTCACCAGACAGAATTCTATTATAGAAGAACTAGAAAAACAGTTAGTTACAGCTACAGTAAACAACTCAGTTCTGCAAAAACAGCAACATGATCTGATGGAGACGGTTCATAGCTTGCTTACTATGATATCGACACCAAACTGTAAGTTAAAGCAGACATGCTTGTATCATTTCAGTGCTATTTCCTAATTTGTGTACATTGGTACTTATAGTATTAAAACTAGTTCTGATGGTTCTGCTTCCTAAAAGGTCTGTATTTTTTGCCTTAAATTCTGCATCTGAGTTAATTAACCTAATTTTTAGGTTGTGGAAGAAACAACCACATTTATGTGATTTCTTTTCAATGTTTTGTTTATCTTCTTAAACAATTCTCCAGAGGTTCAACAAAATAAAGAGATGCCAAGTATCACTGATCTCACATGGCATTCACGTTACACTTCCTTGACCATGTATCTAGCTAGGTGAGACTGCATACTGTAGGTCTGCAACTTTTCTTTCTGGCTTACAGAGATTGTTTCTGCCACCTCTCATTGCTTTATGCATATGGCATTTAGCAAAGAAAGGACAAATTAGAGTCGCTACCAAAGGCAAAGGAATAAGCCCAGGCATAGTTTTCAGCCCTCAAAACCAGAAAGCACAAGGCCAGGCTCCCACAAATTCTTCGCCAAGGTATCCTTGTTCATCCTAAAAATCCCTCAGCCTAGTAAACTTCATAGGCAATAACCTCACCCCTAAATGCCTGACAACCCTGCAACAAATCATAGCCACCAAGTACAGCTTCCAGATTTACGCAGATTCACATGTGCCATAAAAAGCCCACACAAACCATAAACTGAAAGTTATAGATACACAGAATTTAAACATTCCCTGCCTTGAATTTCATATGTAATATGGAACTTGGACAGATTAAGAAGCTGTTCTAAAAGACTGTAGAATCTGGCATAACTGCCTGTAAAGTTCTTAGGGCAGAAAATACACAAGCATACAGAACCCTTAAAGAAAAGATTTAAAATTAAATATTGGGAAAAATTGCTAAAAGTTGTCATTAGAACTTAAAAGACAGTATAGGTGGTCTATGATACATTACTTTAAGGTGGATCACAGAAAAGGTAAAGGGTGTTTGGAAGTCCTCACTTTCAGTATTGTCCTATATGTTATCATCATAACATAGGTTGTAGATTTTTCTAAACAAAGTAAATTCCAAGTTTTTTTTTGTCCTAATAACTGACGCTATTCCCTTAAATACCAAGGCTGTACATGTTCCTGCTGATGTTATCTGCTATGCTAGTGCACAAATAAGTAAACAAGTCAAAGTCATGTTGGCTTCAGCACCATTAAACCCAGAGTGGAAAAAATAATGAGTGTTTGCCAAAAAGACAAAATTAGCAGGGAAAGCTTCTAAGACAGTATGCAAACAATAGAGTGTGGAAAAGCAATTAAAACACTGAATGTGTTATTTTTCTATTTAGGGCAAAACACTTAAACAGGTAAATAATGAATAAGCAAGCTAAAAAGAACATAATAAGTAACTGTAATATAAGCACGTATTTATATGGCACCTAAACCTTTGTAGTAACTGACTGTGATTGTTAGATTAAATTAAAAGGGAAAATACACAGAATCAACCCCAAAAGGGTCAAATATGAAATATCAGTCAGCAGGCAAAATGCCAGGAAATTCCAGCCTCCATAGTTAATAAAGAACTGAACAAAAAGATGAGCCTTAGATTGTTCTGTTGAATAAGAAGGCTTAGACGTATGAAAACATAGTTTTTACACAAATGAATCCCAGAAGGTATGTGTCTTTAGTGAGCTAGGCTGAGCTACCAAGCTTCAGCTTGATACATACAAAGTTGCTCCTGCACAGCACAGGGGCAAAAAAAAAAAAAAAAAAATGCTTAAAACTTCTTAATGGTAGTTCCACCAGTCTCTTGCATTATAAAAGGTTTCATAACTTATTTCACAGTGTAAGAGTACTTGTCAGAAGTCATTATTAACATAGTCATTTGCTACTTAGGTATGTATATAATAGTAGTCAATGCATGCATAGGTTGTAATGCATGTAGGAGTCCAGCCAGGGCAATGAGTGGAAACAGAAACTGTTCAGCTGAATGAGATGCAATGTCCTGAGTTTTCTCATTCAACATGTTAATAAGTGTTGGCACTTTTCAACCTATCAAACAACCACAATCCTAGCAGAATAATGTCTCTAAATGACACAGAGTAACAACACACATTATAAGTACTTTGAGCTGTCATTTCTTTCAGGACCAGACATATTTTTTGGAACTGCTTTAAGCCAATTACACCGTAAATTGATTCTTAGTAACACCATTAATCTCCTCTTAATGCTTTCAATTTCTATTGCATTTTTTAACAGCTAAGAGCAACTTCATAGCCAAAGAGGAGCAAATCAGCTTCAAAGACTGTGCTGAAGCTTTCAAATCTGGATTGACAACGAGTGGAATCTACACTTTAACAGCTTCAAACACTGCACAAGAGAAGAAGGTAGGATGGCTATAAAGAGCTACCTAGGCATACTGCATGTTAAAGGTTATTTGATTTGGCAGATATGCTATTTTAAAGGCTAGTTAATAGTGAAGTTTACTACTTACCAAGTTTTTTTATAAGCATTTCATCACTCCTATATCTGAGTATCTCACAGGAAGAAAAACATCCTTCAGGTGAAATCTTGGCTAAGTTGAAATGAATAACATTTTGTTGTTTTCTTCATCATGCCAGAATTTAATTATTTTTTTCCACATAATTATTGTAACTAAATCAGTAAGGTACTGTAATTTCTTTATATAATCTGTAACTCCAACAGAGTTTCTCTGCATGATCAGCAGACTCCTGTCTCCTTTAAGTTCTCAGTTCCTTCATATGCCCAAGGCTCTTCAGGTGGAAAAAGGAGGTACAATTAGGGGCATGGAAAACTACTCATGGATTTATACTCATGAAAGCAATCTAGTAGTACTGGACTAATGTATGGATTTCAGTTTTTTGTATCACAGAGTTTTAAGGACATTTGTGTAACAATTAGATTAACAATTAGACACTGTTTAACAGAGAGGACTTTTCTGGAGAGTACTGCTCTGAAAAATACTACTACTGATTCATATAAAAGGTTAGTTTGCAGGGGTTTCACTGGATCAGTTTAAATTCCTCTGTGGATATTTTTTCTCCTATGTATTTAACTGAAATGAACTTCAATGTCAATTTAAGTTAGCGCAGTATGCCATACCTCTGTAGAAGACCTTGAGCTAAAAGTGGCACTCAGTGGATGATGCATTGGATGCCTGACAGAGATGCTCCGTCTACTGAAGTAAATAAAATGATAAAGCTTCAGACAGTGTAATTCATTTGAAGCAATCAATAGAATCTGAGAGGGAGAAAAGTCCCAGGTGGATTGTGAGGATAAAGAAACAAAAAGGAGCAAGCATTCGGAGGAATGGGGCTCACATGATGAAGGCACAGTAGGCTGAGGAGGCTAAGGGGCATATGAATATAAAAAAAATACATAATATATTTCTTAGACAAACACTAAATAATTTTATGATATTTTATTTTCTGATTTCTAGATAGATAGATATTTCCTTTACAAAAAAATGAAATATTTTGCAGCATTCCTAAAGCTCTACTTTATTGCATCAGAAAAACTAAAAGAAAATGTAAAAAAGCAGTGGAAAAAGAGGTGCAATGTGGAAAAGGAATTGGTAAAACTCTGACAGAGAAAGCATTTTTTTCCCAAGCAAAGGTTTAGAAATGAAGTTCACCAATTGCTAGCCTTTGAAGTGTCAGAACTTAATTTAGTCCAAGCCAGACTGTGATCTTTACACTTACAAAGCTCTAAGCTAAAGGAAATAACCAATTTGTTTGAGTAAGATCTATAAATACAATAGATAAAACCTGTATTTTTTTTGTAGATATAATCTAGAGATTATTATTTGCAGTCTGCTTCTCTTGGGGGAAAAAGAAAGAAGCTGGTTTTCCTTTAGAATAATCTAATCTTAATACATCCATTTCACATAAAAATTAGTTACATAAGATGCAATGAAGTGTTTCATTATACGAAGCTCAATGGCATTTAAATAGCATAGAAATCTGCAATCACAATTTTAAAAACTAAAGAAGATGAAAGCTTCTGCATCTCTAAAGTAATAGAATGCAGCTGTCTTTGTTAGACATCTCAGGAAGGTTTACATTCCTTGGATCTCTTACTATGACTTGTCTCAAGCTTTTATCTTTGGTTTTAATTTTACTGTCAAATATCATATACAGAGCATGCATATTTTCTAAAAGCAGACACAAGTGCATGACATATTACAGAATAAAAATTCATCATAAACTTTAACACTGCATTTTCAAAAGTACAAATTTCCTAGATTATAAAATATTAAAGGCATTACACTTGAACATAGAGGCTTAATATACTTAATGCAAATACACATTTTGATAATTTACTAGGTTAAAAAAAGTAGTTAAAGTGTATTAAATTGACTGATTTAATTAAATGACTATTTAATGCTTTAAAAATTTAAAGTCTTATTCTGTCCATTTCAGATAGAAAAAGACAGGGAAGATTTTACTTACCCTATGACATTGAAAATAAGAGACTAAAAAGTCTTAACCTGATCCTGATTTTTTATAAATATAAATACATAAGAGGAGTTGTCAAGGGAAGTGAAGGTTAAGGACAATCAACATGTTACACCATTTTCAACTGTTTATGATGTGGATAGCTACTCAGACCAGGAAACAGAGTGACCTTTTTTATTTGCCAAAAGTGCTGCACTGCTGTTTGTGTTTTTGTCTTTTCCTCTTGTAACACCTTCTGACCTCCCAACAGGCTTATAAACAACTTCTGTGTAATCTGTAACTGATCCCATGTTACTAATTTGTCTCCCATCATAATCCAAAAACTAAGGAATTGCATATGACAACTGAGAGGAAAACAATTATTTAATTCCATTAATATTTTTGAACTTTCCTGTTCTGCACCAGGACAAAAGCTAAGTCCTTTCAAAAACACTGAGGAAAACAGCAAAAGACTGCTGACACAATGAAAAATGGCAGAGGCAAAACTATGAAAAGTTAATAGTTTTATGCTTACAGCAACCTCACAAACCAATTAGACTGTAGTTCTTATTTAGTCACATCTATAGGAGACGGAGAAAGCAGAATACAAAAATCATTGGACATAATGACTCAAAAGTGTTCAGACTACAGCCGAAAATGATGCAAAGGGTCACTGCAAAGATGTAGTGACTGCACTTGCTTTGCTATAAAAACTGCATTGGCTCTTCATCCTGATAACTGAGCTTGGGCCTTACCATTCACAAGGTAGCTCTGAAAACACCTATACCCCAAATACTGTCTTACAGTTCTGCAGCTGCTAGAACTGTAAGTACTGAAGCAGTTCACAAGATACATCAAATCTTCCCTGTTCCAAGTTGCTGTAACTTGAGAGGCTAAGCTCCTTATTCTTTTTGGCATCTTTTTGAAGACTCCTGCTGCCTGCCTAATCTCGGTATCTACTTTTACTAGTTTTATGAAATGTAACATATCATTCTTTTGAATATAAAATCTGGAGTAGGTTGAAAGATCAGAAAAGTTCTGTTCTAGTAATGGGTGTTAAGAGAAAGACTTAGAGTTGATTGACATGAATTTTTTTTGGTGTGGAAAAACTATACTCCCAAATTTATATAAACTTTTAAAAATTGTTACTGATAAGAAAAATCTACATGAGGTTTTTATGGTCATCTCTTCTTCAATTTTTCAATATGTTTTTTAGTTCCTAGTGAGCTGCTTTTTTGCAGTACCCAGCATTTATCTCAAAGAATCTATAACATCTATTAAAGCTAGTTTTCATACCATTCACTTAAAAAATGGATACTGCCTATAACAGGAATATTTTATGCTAGACATTCGCAGTCATTCACTATTTATATTTTAATCTAATTAGAACAAAATAAAATCCTATTTAAAGGCATTGATTTTTTCAAAGTATTAATTCCAACTAAATTGGAATTTAGACAATAGGCATAAAGGAAATTACAAATAACATTCAAAGACATCAGTTAATGTCTACAATAGCAATATCAGACTGAACCCACAGCTCAAATAAATTAATACATGGCCTCCCACTGTACATAGTTAAAACCAACTTATTTCAGAGAAGGCTGAAACAATTCTATTTACCCTCTGGCTGCTTATACTGTTTTTTAAGTGGGGTGAAGCTTCAGAGTCAACAACTTTATCTACAACCAGTGATATTTGATCAGTGTTAAATCAGCTTTTTAACTTGTATTGATGCTTAAAAAAAAGTATTTGCATCTGCTTTAGCCCATTCCTAGTATCCCTCTTCATAGCCCTCTGTGGAAATTAGTTTTCACATATACATTAGACATCATAAGTTAGCCTTCTAAAACAGATTGATCTTCTCTAACAATACCTTATCTTCAGCCTTTTCTTTGAAGTGAATTTTTATTTTAATTAAATTAATTTATAATACATTGTTATCGAATTTTACCAGTCATTAAATACAGATGATAGTAAGGCCATCCAAAAACCAGACTTTGAGGTGTAAGGAATTGCACACATCAGTATAAACTGAGGTTGCTGCTTTCAATTAAATTCCATTCAATAGACACACTTTAAAAAGTAATCCTTTGTCTGTTTTTCTTATTTATTTCATCTTCCTTAAAAATCTCCAACTGAATGTCTTGTGATTCTCTGATGTTGAACAGAGACTACTGCAAGCTTAAACTACAGTATCTGCTTTGGATTTTCAATGTGCAACAGCCTATTGAAACACTAATATATTTGATATTTGCAACTGTAAGGATTTTATTTCCTTTCAAAGGTCTGATGCCTTTCAAGCAGTTATGATACTGCTTGAACTGTAAATAATCTGTTTGATTTATATAAATATATAGATGTGAGTGCATAACATACCTACAATACACATACCGTAAAAGAGCCAACTATATTGAAAACTTAGTAAGGAGCACACTTTACTTCCCAAAATGACACACATAACACTACCACAGCACAGCAGCAAACTGGCTTCTCTGAAGTCTTACTTTTTCAATGAATTTCCAGGATGTCTAACAGTTCAAAGAGCTCAAATCTGCTAACTGCTAACACTGATAATCTTCCATAAAAGAGGATGGAAAAGACATTACAGTTTCAGTGTCACCCAGTCATGATTTGGGGCATTTATAGGCATATTGTGACAAGCAGCCATTAGGCAAGAAGTAAGACTACTGAAAGAACTGTTAAATAAAGAAGAAAACATCCAAATTCATAATGAAATACTTGCCTAGTTTATTTTTAAAAATTATTTACTTAATTACTCTACAGATTAAATATCTTGTCGAAGTGTAAGAAGTCAGATTTTGCCTATACTACTATAAATGGGAAGACACAACTTCACTTATTGGATGAAAGATCTAGAATACAGATTAGAAGTCAATGTAGTTTAATACTCAAACTAGAATTCAAAAATTTTCAAATATGTGAATTGATTCTGAGGAAGGTTCTGAACTTCAGAATCTTGGCAGAAAGTGGTCAAAAAAATTAAACTTCCAAATAAGAAAACATTAACTGAGAATTCTCCAAACAGGAATACTTGTACAAGAAATTCAATATCTTTCTTAAAGATAGTATTGGTACTAACATGCAATTTAAAGAGACACTGACTTCAGTTTGACTTTCATTGTACTGTCTTACACCAGCTTAGCTTCACTGACTTCACCAATCGAGTTATAAGCTCTGTTAGTTTTGGGAAAAGCAGAATAAGATGCAACAACTGGAAATCCTTTCTCAGGAAGAATTGTACTAGATTTCTTATAGTCACAAAATTTTATTGCTAATTTATCTCCTACTTCTCCCAAACATCACTCCAAAATTTCAATTAATTTTCAAAAGACTTTTTTTCCCATCAGCATCTCCTCAGTATATTGGCACTTTCAGTAATACCTTTCACTTCTGACGCTGAAGTGATATAATCTGGGAGACTGATTGAACAAGTCAGCTATAAACTTGAATTTTACTGTGCCATGGATGCACTTACTGGGTATTCTAAAACTGAGTTCAGCAAACTGCTTATTACATGTCATTCTTTTCAAATTTTTAGCAATAACTTGCTAAATTCAAAAGTGATTTATGAATATTTGGAAACATAGTTGTTACTTTTTGTTCAAGCATAGAAGATATTCATTGCAGCCTATATAATAACATGGCTTTAAGACAAAACTTTCAGATTATATACTTAGATTTAACTTTGGGGTCAGACCATTTGCAAAAGCACTGAACAATGACTGTGATAATAAAAATATATTTCAGTTTGTTCGTTGCCTGAATTGATGAGTATCTATACTCTGACAAGTCATGGGAAATTTGAATGGATCTTTCACAAAGAAGGTGAAGAAGTGAAAGGTTTCATTTGTTAAGATATTCTGTTAAGTGTGATATATACTGAGGAATCACATTTATTTGTGGACAACTACAACTGATTTGTATGAAAGCTATGAAAACTTGCATTTTAAGGTTAATTCAAATTTTGCACATGACTTGCCACTATCTATAATGATGCAAATTACATGATTTCTGGTTTTGTTTTGCTGTGACTGCATGCACTCAGGCTGTTACATGCTTACTCTGGTAGGCCTACTGTGACATGGAAACTGGTGGAGGAGGTTGGACAGTTATTCAGAAACGAGAAGATGGCAGTGTGGACTTCCACCGGACGTGGAAGGAGTACAAGATGGTAAATGACGTTCTCTGGAGCCTTAATATCAGCTGTTATTATTATTTGAAATCTAATATGCTAAAGTTATATAAATAGCATCCTTAGAATGTAAGCAACTTTAAAAAGTTGTCTTTGTCCTCAGATGCTCATTTTGAAAATGTCAGAGTAATGTAAGTTGTTTTCCTAAGCAGACTTGCAAGTGTGATGTTTGTTTTTAAAGAGAAACCTTACTTTTTTTTAATCAACTGTTCCATCCTATGTCTACATTTTTTGAGTTGTTTATATTTGTGTTTCTAGTGGCAACAGTAGGAACTGCTCTAAATCTACTAAGTAATATTGATTCACTATTTCAGATTCCTGAGCTTGTCCTTGCTGAAATCAACTTTTTGAAACATTACAGATCAATAACCACATGGACACAGTAAAATTCTTAGTTGCCAGGCTGAAAACTATTAAACTTAAAAACTGATAAAGTGATAATTTCAAACTCAAAGGAGAAAAACCCACCCAAACAAAGCTATTTAAATATACAACTTGAATTACAGGGATTTGGTGATCCTGCTGGGGAGTACTGGCTGGGAAATGAGTTTGTTTCTCAACTGACTAATCAGAAGCGTTATGTTCTTAAAATACAACTGAAAGACTGGGAAGGAAACGAGGCATATTCATTGTATGACCACTTCTCTCTAGCAAGTGAAGAACAAAAATACAGGTAAGCAGAAAAATCAGATCTAATTAAAAAAAAAATTCTGATAGTAACCTTTCTAAACTGTGTAGATGCATGGCCTTATTTCATACAAATCATGACTATTTTCCAGTTCAGAAAACATTTTCTCCATTTTTCATTTCTTGCTTAAAAGATTAAATACTTTTTCCAGAGGAGAAAATGTGTATTTTACTAGTGCATCCTAGGTGAGTACAACACACAAAATGCAAAGATGATGAGATAGTATGGAATAAGATAGGATACATGAGCCAATATAGTGGGTGCAGTGCACAGTCATTAGGGCAGTAGGAACCTGTCTGCAGCTATCAAATCCTGATTCCCTGCAATAAATACATTTCTGGAAGGTGGATGACTAAGATGAATTGTACTGCAAGGATTTTCCTTATCAGTGGCTTCTAGGAACTGTTCTGTTGTCATAAAGAGCACACTGAGGTGATGTGGCCTTATCCTTCCATGAGCCACTGGCTTAGATTCTCAATGACTCTCCTACCTGTGAAAAAGGAGCAAATGTGCGTTTCACTCACCACCAACTTGTCAATTTAAACAACAGATTTTAATAGACCTATTATTTATGCTCTAATCCTGTAAAATGTAAAGGTTCACAATTTCTTAATTCTTGGTTAAAATAATAAATAATACAAATTTTGTATAAATATTATCACAGTATTTTACACTTTAAATAGTATCACAGTATTACACATTTTAAAATAGTATCAGCCACAGCTGAAATATATGGGCAGTTCATAGTTCATTCACCAGCCTCTCTGTAAATGCAATAAACAGTTTGATTTATTATAGAGAAAACTAAAGACTTCACCATAGAACGGATGCTTTCCTACTACATTGTCCATGAAATGTTTCTTTGTAAGAGTCTTACAGATTCATGGAGTCTTGGGTGATTGGACAGAAAAATTTTCAACATTTAGATTAATTTCTCCAAGATCTCTAGCAACTATTTGTTGTAAATAAAGTCAGTGTGACACCTGAGAGAACTGATGCTCTTATTTCAACTCGGGTCTTATATGCAAACAAAGCAATTCAAAACTATCAGCATCTTCCCCCCACAAAATGTTAGATCTTAATGCCTTGGTAGTATTTAGTTGTCTCTGCTCCAAAGTAAATATTTTTTCATCTGGAAACAGTCAGAATCTACAGCAGAGATTTTTTTAAAGTAATGCTTTAAAATACTTAGAAAGGCAACTTTTGCAAAATGGGTGATTAGCCTTGTCCATTTACAATATTAAAAGATAATTTCTGAAAACTGAGATGGTAAAAGCAATTTTATTACAATATGCTACCTAACAAGGAATTAATCATAAAATGGAGTGGTTTAAAGAATTATTTAACATTATGAAAAAGAAAAAAACCCAAAGGAAGTATTCAGTTAAGAACAACTTCCACGCCCCGTCCCTGGCAGAGTTCAAGGCCAGGCTGGATGGGGCTTTGAGCAACCTGATCTAGTGGAAGGTGTCCCTGCCCATGGCAAAGGGGTTGGATCTGAGATGATATTCAAGGTCCCTTCCAACTCAAACAATTCTATGATTCTGTGATACATTACATTAAAATGATTACAGTTGAATGCTGGAAAGATTATGAGTTGGGCCATAGAACTGAAATTTCTTAATATTAAACTGAGATCACAATGGACTTTGTTTGAATCAAACTTCGTGATCTCAAAGCTGTTAATTCAAACCAGATTGCTCAAGATTTTTCATTTGGGTCTCCACAAAGGTGGAGATAGCACTACCTACTTGTTTTTCCTCGTGGTAAAAAAGTTGTTCTGATATTCAGTCAGAACATGTCATTTCCATTTCTATCTACTGCTTCTCATCTTCTGTTATAATAAACTGTACATTTAAAAATTTATTATTAATGATAAGTAAATAATACTATGCTTATGTTAGACTTTAGATGATATTTGAAGACCCCATACATTATACTTGGAACCTTTAATATAATGTATGTTAGAAATCAGTTTACATAATTTTGAACTTATCCTGAGGAAAACCAGTGATTTCTTAAAAGATATTTTAAAGAAAATCTGTAATGAGCTGGTCCTTTGAAACGTAAATGAATAAAAAAAATATTTAATTAGATTTTAAAGTAGAGAATATAAAATGGGTTAAAATAATCTGTTAAACTATGAAAGACAATTTGTAATATAAGCAGAGAATTACATGCAAGATTAAGACTGACTGGGGGACAAGTTAATTCTCCTTAGAGAGAGAGATTTCCTCTCTAAGCAAATACAGCGCCTCTGAGAAGCATGAACTATTTGACAAAGAATTGCAATCACCAAAAAGATACTGTGGGAGCAGAGGGTTCAAGTCCTTCTAATTCAAGGTAACACAGAAATAGCTGTATAATTGCCCTGCCCAGTTCGGTGCCCTGTGTCTCTCCCCACTGAGACTGTGCAAGCAGATCCCAACAGTAGCAGCCTCAGTGAAAACTTTACTTTGCCAGGGAATTGAAGCACACTGAAATACTTGTGATGAGCTAACTACAATTTATGAATGATGTGAAAAGGATGAGTAATTATGACAGTGGAAAGGGAAATATTGAGAAACTTCTAAAATATCATTTACTAGCTCATAATTAATACTCTGGTAATGCTGTTATCTCATGTATGTGGGGTTGTAATGCTAAATTGCTGTGTTGTACTAACAGTAAAACAGGAATAAAAAAAGTTTTGGTTTAATCTTTTGAACGCAATAAAAATAATTGCATGTACTGTTGCATTGAAGTACAACAAAGTACTTTCAATATTAATAAATACATTATCTGTATGAAAAATCCTTGAAGTTACTATATACTCGCTTTCGTTTTCTTCTAATATGACATGAACAAACACATGTTCATTAGAATATTGTGCTGACCGCTTCTGTTCATATGAAAACATTGTGCTGAAAAACAGCTTACAGCAGTACATTGGCCAGAAGAGAATTAAACTATTTGAACAGGATATTTATGGCAAATTATTCCATCATTATTTTTCAGACAGCTACCATCAACTTCCACGTAATAATTGTTTTTCCATTTTTCACTCCTACAGGATTTACCTTAAAGGACTTACTGGGACAGCGGGCAAAATAAGTAGTATAAGCCAACCAGGAAATGATTTTAGCACAAAGGATGCAGACAATGACAAATGTATTTGCAAATGTTCACAGATGCTAACAGGAGGTACGAATGTTTTTATGTTTCTCAGTCTTCCTATTTTTATTGGCACTGAAATTGTCTATGAGATAAATAGTGATAATTTTGACTTAGTAAATTTTGATTATTAAAAAAGTTCTAAACTCACAGATAGAAATACCAGTATGGTGATGCCAGATGAAGTATTTTACCATTTGACTGAAGTTAGTTAAAATAAAACAAGAGAAGTTAAAACTGGAGGGAAAATAAATCCCTGAAGTTGGGGTACAAGAAAGTCTGTAATTGTGGAACTAAGCAGAGACACAGCAAATTCCTCTTCCAAGGAATGAAGTACATTCAGAGAGCAAAACACAACTCCCTGCAAAAAACCTTTTTCAGAGATTCAGCTTTTCAGTGAAATGGCTTCTGATTCTTTAGGCATAAGCCCTTTCCCTAACTACCCAAGAAGAAAAACCCCCAAGAGCTGCTGTGTGCTGCAAGTGCCACAGAAGGGTGCAAGAACTGAATTCCTTATTTCAATATAGATATGAAGTGGTAAAGATACACCACAGATATATCTGTATTTTTCTAATGATTGTTCACTAGTTATTCTTGAGTTCTCGGTGGTATTTTTATCTTAAACTACACAAGTAATTCTATATAATTTGTTAATCTAGAATTCCACACTCTGAAACGTGGAAACAGTCAATGTACAAAACAAGTGCTTTTGTAAATCTGGCTTCTTTTCTTGCTATCTCTTAAGCAATTGTTCATTTTCCTATAGCACAAGCTGCAAGAAAAAAAGACAGCTTCAGTTTATCCAAAAAGGATAGTTGGAATACTGCCCTGCAAAACAGAACACACACACTATTGCCACCATAACAGAGATATAAAAATATTATTTTATTAATGAAAAATAATTTTTTCTTATGACCCACTAACAAGTCAGGACTAAACGGATACAGAGTACACTTGGGCTGTTTTTTTCTCCTTTTCCTTCTTAGGAAAAGTTCTTTTCCTTCATAGGAAAGTTCCAGGAGGTTTTGAACTGACCTGCCTAGAGAACTGAATAATTCTTCTAGAAAGAATAAAGAAAAGAGTTTAAATCTGTGAAAAGAGTAGATAAAACCAGAAGTAACTCAATATCATTATATTATTATGTGTTCTGCCCTCAGACTATCAGAAATATTTGATGTGGATAATAAATTGATTGAACATTTTCAATTCTCAATTTTCAAATACAATGTATTATGTAAGATTCAAGAATACATAGTTGATACACAAATACATTTCTTTCCTGAGTTTGGGGCAAGTATTTTATACCAATATTTCCAAACAGCAAGAAAAAAAAGCGGGTTTAGGGGTTTAGATTTCTTTCTCATTTCCAGACAACAAAGTGACCTTAAATACTATTTTGAGAATTATTTCTGCTGATGTTTGTCTTCTGTCTTGCAGGATGGTGGTTTGACGCATGTGGTCCCTCTAACCTCAATGGAATGTATTATCCCTTACGACAGAACAACAACAAGTTTAACGGGATCAAGTGGTACTACTGGAAGGGCTCAGGATACTCTCTCAAAGCTACGACTATGATGATTCGACCAGCAGATTTCTAAATGCTCTGTCATTATGTGAATTATGTATTGTATAGTCTTCAAAGACTTATTTTACCAAGCAACTTGTCTCATTTTTTCAAGTCCAGAAACATGCCTTAGTGTTCGGAAGGGATCAGTTCAATACAGTTTCTGAATTGCAATTGCCTTGTTCAGCTAAAGCTCATATTATTCAACCAGACACAAAGTCTAAAGCATCAACCTGATATAACAGTGATTTGGCCAAATGACTCAATAAAAAGAACATCCAAGAAATCATCAGACAACTTTAAGGACTCTGTTTTACTGATCATTTATGTTATGTATGTGTTAGTAAATAACTGGAACTGTGAAAAAAAAAATGAAATAGTTTTAGGAATACGCATTTCACCTCACCACTGAACTTTAAACATTAATATAAAACACTTAGCTAGATTTAAAGCTATTTATCTTTCTGTGTTATGTGTGCCCTTTATGTACATAAAAAAAAAATACTGTTCTGTAATTAGCTCAATCCTATAGTTAGGAAATACATTCTTTTCCCCCATAGTCTCCTAAACAACTTCTTAAACTTATTTGAGGATTTTTTCCAGTAGCCTGTATGACTATGTTTAACAGAGGACAAATAGCATTTAAATAGTTTGCATTTATTCTTGGGAAATACCATTTACAAAAAATCATCATTTTTAAGTCTATTTCAGTCACTGTCTTTAAATTACAGAAAATCCCTATGAATTACAATATAGCATGTATTCTTATACATTTTTATGAAGATTGCACTATTTTTCTTCCCTTGTCATTTACCTGTAAAATAACTGACCAGTATTTTATAAACTGAGACAACGGCATTAACACCAGATGTCCGGTTGTCTATGACAATCATTTATCACCTGGTGCTGTAATATATCTATATGTTTTGTAAAAATAACCTAACTGAAAAACGTATGCATGTTCTTTGATACAATTAAATTTATGCTTATGACTTAAGATAAAACTGACTACATTTTAAGAACAGGAAGAAAAATAATCTGAAAATTATGTAAGGCCACACTATGGGTTTTTTTCAGTAAGGTAAGGACTTCTCCCTAAAAATTCTCTGTAGGTAAGCCCTCAATGTATGCCACAATGTGAATAAATTACTCTACTGGGTGATTTTTGCCTTTTTTTTTCCCCTTCATTATATTACTATATGCTTTAAAATTGTGTACTAAATACTGCAAATCAGATTGAGAAGATATTTCTGCATATATCACAATAATTTAGTGGAGGTTTTCCTCCAAATTATGTTTAGGTTTTAATTCTTGTGCTTATTCTTTGCCTAATATTTTTAAAAAACTGATTTCAGCAGATGACTGTATTAGTTACAATGCAAGAACTTAACCCAAAACAAAAACCCCAGACATGTTTCCAGAAGCCAGCTTAACAAAAGGTATTGTAAGGGCAACAAGGCTTGTGAAGGGTCTGGAAAAAATATGATAGGAAGAGGGGGTGAGGGATCTGGGGTTGTTTATATAGATGGAGAAGAGGAGCCTCGGGGAACCTCATCACTCCCTACAAGCACCAAAAAGGAGGCTGTAGTGAGGTGGGGTCTGGTATTTCTTCCACTGTGCTGGCAGCAGCAGGTCCAGAAGGAATGGCCTTAAGCTGAGACAGGGGAGATTAGATAGATACATTAGATTACCTAGCTGGCTAGCTAGCTAGACAAGTAGACAGATAGGAACATTAGATATTAGAAAAAAAAATTCAGTGTTACAGTGGTCAGGCCTTAGAACAGGCCCAGAGAGGTTGTGGAGTCACTATCCCTGCAGGTGTTCAAGAGGAATCTGGATCTGCTGGGTGATGTTTAGGGGTTACAGTGGAAGTGCTGAGTGGACAGATGGACTGGATGATCCTGTAGGTCTCTCCCAGCCTTGATGATTCTGTGATTCTATCTTGAAAACAGTAAATAGTTTTGAGAAAGATGGAATAAATCTCGCCATTTAATACTTACAATCATTAAAGCTGCTGTCAGAGTAGCCCACCACTCCCACCACCACCATTCTTCTTCACTGAGAATGTGTCATCATTAGTAAATGTAGCAGAGACAAAAAAT
Organism: Bombycilla garrulus; assembly: GCA_013400315.1. NCBI lineage: Eukaryota > Metazoa > Chordata > Aves > Passeriformes > Bombycillidae > Bombycilla > Bombycilla garrulus. The sequence goes on along the minus strand of VXBU01002811.1, from coordinate 803,462 downwards.
ATTTCTAATACTACTTACAATCTGATTTTATATAAACCTAAAGAATGTAAGTTAGTAGTCAACTGTTTGAAGAGTTCCATAAAATAATCTAATGTATTTGAAACCACTGATTAGTATTTTATTGTTTTTCATAGCAAACTTGTAAGGATATACGTATCCCAAACTAAAAAAAATTACTTCCCAAAATTGCTTTCATGAATTTCCAAGAAATGTCTTAGAGAGCAAGTCTAGAAAAGTCATCACACTAGTAGAGGGGCCACACATACCAACAAGTACACAGATACCAAGAGAAGCCTAAAGAGATGTCATTTTTCAGCCTAGAGCGGAGAAAGGGAAGGGGAGACCTTTATGGTGCCTGCAACAGCCTGACCCTTCTTGGAGATGCTCTGCTATGAGACCAGAGAGACAGGGACAACAGACAGTAAACAAAATTTGGAATTGGGGAAAGTGCTTTTTCCTTTTCTTTATTCATTTATTACCAGAAGGGTGGATTGGACAAATCCCTTGGAGCACAGTGTTGAACTAGACAACCATTAGAGGTCCCTGCTGATCTAAAATACTTTATGATTCTATGAAATTTAATAGAAATGCTGAGCCTACATTACAGCATTTCCTATGTTCCTACATTTAATGAGATAACTAAAGAAAACACTCCCAATATTTGAGATAGTAAGTATATCTACACCAATAATAAAAGGAAAGAGAAAAAAAAGCCAACAAAACAAAACAAACAAAAATCCTCCAAAATGTTCTTAACAGCCATGATTGCGTCTGAATGCTCAACCTGGGGAAGAAAAGCAGTGCTAACTTCTGGTTGACACTAACTTTATTTTAGTAAGAAAACCATGTAAGACAAAAAAAAAAAAAAAAGTAATATTGCATAACTAATTTTGATTTGTTGAAAAAAATTTTATAGAATTTGAGGCTTTCTGATGACTTCTGGGAAAGTGATCAAAAACACTGATGTTGACATTGAATGGATCAATTGTTTAATGAGATTTCATTTTTGGGGAAAAAGGATCAATTTATAACACAAATATAAAATTTTAGAGGGAATATATCTTTAAATGACATTTCATCTGAAGAAGATTGCATGGCTTGAACACCAAACACCAAAGTGAAGCATCAGGAGGACGTGTCAGAAGGAAGGCTATAATAGGAAAGAGAAGGCTGCAAAAACTTCTTTGGACTTGGTACAAACAAGTAAAAACATAACAGCAAGGTAACCCCTACTTTTAATTCCTTCCAGTAATCAAATAAGCGGTATGTGAAACTAGAATGTACTTCCATTTCCTCTACATATTTTTTAAGAAGCAGGAAAGAAACAAGGAAAAAAAAGCAAATAAAAGCACCATCCATGATCAAATAATCCCATCTTCAAAAAAATTAAGATGTCTGTTACAGTAAGAAATGAGAGTGACTAAATAACAGAATGATTGGAATGGTAATGGAAATATTGCCTTGGACACCAACTTTGTTCCTTTGCAAGAACAGTACAGTGCAAAAAGAAGTGACTCAGGTTCTTAGCACAACCCTAACCTCCCTCAATTTTACATTCTCACCATTTCTCAAATTATCCTTCTGCTTCAGGAATAAAACCTCTAAAAGGTATCTCAAAAACAACCCCAAGAAGAGTCACTTCTAAAAAAATTCTATGTACATTGTTACTGATAGCATACTTTGTTAATAACCAAGGTGGTCTGAAAAGAAACAGAAAACTCAAAGCAACTTAACATGAAATTCAGTGTAGAATTTTTTAACAGAAATACAGAAAATTCTTACCGTATTTGCTATACAAAACAATCTAATAATATGAAATTATAATGGATAATTAATTTCTTTAGGGTTATTTGAGAATAACTGATACAGTTTCCCTAAACTTTTGGAACATACAACTTCCAACCATGAAATAAAGCTTCATGTTGAATATGTGAATTTACATATGTTATAGATTTAGAAAGAATGCTGAACAGAAGTTCTTAACAGGTAATAAAATTACAGTAAAAATAAATTTCATATACCATTAACTGTACTTTCTTCAAAGCCTGTATGAAACTTTGGGAAATAAATTGCAGACACTAATTTAATGGAGGGAAAATATTTGGAATAATTGACTAGTAACCAGCTAGATTTCTACTTGTTTTAAATGCAAAATTAAATTCCTGTTTAATCAATTAAAATACATGAAGTGCACTGAGATCTACACAGGTACATCATGCCCCCACATACTCACTTTCACACTAGTTCCCAGTTCAATACTTGAGAATGATTATTAGAGCAGGAAAAATTCTTCATTTTTTCCTACTTAGCAGTTCTAGGAGACAACAATAATCTTCCATTGCCCAAGTAATTTCTAGGCTAGAAAAAATGAGTCCCTGACTTGCAAATCTTTCCATTTGGCAATAACATGCCTCTCCAGTTAGTATGCAAATACAGATAGAAATAAAGTATATTTATACTTCAGTAAGATGCTGGTTTATTCAAGTGTTAATTGGTGAATCAATATTTTGCATTTTCCACATATACCAAAGTTTTTGCACACACTTCAAAAAGTAATGGATGAAGAAGAAAATAACTCTTTACAGTATCTGCTAAAAAAAAAAAAAAAGTATTTTCTAGTAGGCTTTCTTATTCATAAAACCTATTTAGAGGGCAAACCACTTCCCAGATAAACAAAAGAAGGTTCACAAGCTTAAAGGACTTAAAGGACCATTAAACTTACAGGAGCTGCAGGGAAGCTGCATGAAAGCTCATATGGTTCCTCTGAGATCCAGTGGCCTAATTCCAAAGAACACAGAACCTAAAATAAAATAAGTGGTAAGTAGAATCTTAAAATTTCTAAAATAAACTTTTTGAATGTGTCATTATAAGTGACAGTGATGTTACAATAGCTGGCTTGCTATTTCATTTACCCAAACCAAATGATTTGCTGAAAAATAATAAATCAGGAAGATACAAATTTTACAACTAAAATCATTGAAATCATACTTCTATGCATAGCTATAATAAATTTTAAAACATTGTAAGGATATTAGAAAAGTCAACTATTTTTTAATCACAATACATAGAGCAAAAATTTGAAAAGGGAAGTCACAATATAGAAATTCTATTCTCTCAGTTTAGTAATCACTGAATTTCATGAGGTTCTTGTTGGCTCATTTCTCCAGTTTGTCAAACACCCATCTGGTGTATCAAACACTCCTCTCAGTTTTCTAACATCTGCAGACTTGCTGAGGGTGCATTCTTCCCCATCATCCAGATCATGAGGATGTCAAACAGTACTGGACCCCTACTCCCACAAGGATTATGCAACTATTGCATAGAATCCCCATTACATACATAAATCATGCTGCAAAGAAGAACTCAATTTCTTTCTCTGTGTTATCCTCCTGTGTGAGTGTCATACTCTAGAGCACAAAAAGAAGCTTGCAGAATGCTAACTCTCTAGAAAATAATTATCTTCAACTCAGCTCTGAAACACTGGATCAATATGATCTTTAGAGACGAATAATCCTAAAACTGTGGACCACTTGCAGACTTCTGTTCCCAGTAGGACCAGCACCAAATGGTTAACAGAAAAAAAAAACCTACTTAAAATGGCTGTATTTCCAATTTCTGAAATACAGTATTTTCAATGGGTTTTTTTGGTAAATCTTTCCCCCAAAGTAGTCCATTCAGCATTTTTTACTGATTGATTTTCTAAACATTCTTCAGAACAATTTGTCAACTTGCAGTTGATTGAGTATAATATTAAAAGCTCCATGGGAGAGTATTCAAATACTATCCCTCAGCTGGTAAAAGCATTGTCTTAATGGGAAAATGGAAAAAGACAAAATTCCTACATTGGCTCTGCCTTTGAGTAATAAATATAAAGGGTATTCTACTCGTAATTTGTAGACAGTCTAAATTCTGAAGCCCATTCTGATGGAGGATGAGATTCTTTTCCTTATTGGTTTTATAAGTGGTGAGCCATGAAGCTTCTCACAGAGGTGAGACACTGGTATCTTCTTTGCCAAATTTGTCCACTGTCACTCAATTCAACAACTTTTCCCTTTTACAGTTATTTGAGCTTCACAATCTGTCTTCTTCAGTTGCCATCTGGCACCCTTTAAGTTCAAGAAAAGCAATGTTATCAACCAGTGAGACACCCTCTTGCTCCTAGAGCAAGTGAAGCTGAGTGAACAGCTACCCCCAAAATGGGATATATGGAATTTATCAAAAAGCACATCCCTGCTTTAGGATAATTCTACCTCTCTCATATTTTCCCTAAATAGCTCTCTAGCCATTTCAGATAGATTAAGTTGTTAGCACAGCCATGCACTATTATACAGTTGTCATTATTCATCTTAGACAAGCTGAATTTCATTAGTGTCTGAAATGATTCCCATGCTTAATTCACAATAACTGAAATACTCTGCCATACAAATGCATATATTATTAGTTCAAAATCTGTGAAAAAATCTATTAAATATTTCCCATAGACAAAAACTGGCATTATACGTGCTGAGCGCGGTAAAGTTATCCTTTACAATGTTACAGCTCACTAATGGAAAATTCTAAGCTGAACAAATTGATCATAAACTAGCAATGTAAACCTTATAAAATGGCCTAATTGCATGGAATAAAATAAGTTTCTGTAAAGGGCTCGTTTGCCCCAAATCTGTTGCTACAAGTAGTAGATTCCAAATTCAGTTTTCATAACAAAATTATTTTCTAAATAAGTTCTGTAGTTTTCAGTCCAAAGTATCTTATGCCTGATGACTTCCAGGGAAACCAACAGCCTCTAATGTGAACTTCTACAAAAGCTGTTGCCTCGTGTGATGTGACAAGTGATGTTTGACTTGTGAGAAGTGTCCAATTTTGCAGGCTATTGGAAATGAAGAGTGATTTTTTGCTGACAATAAAAAGCAGCATATCCTTAGACTTAGTGCTAAATTTGATTACAAAACATCCAAAGAATATTATGTTTACTTTTAGAAAAGAACAGTCAAATATTTGAAAATGTAACATCTGTGCAAAAAGCAAAAATAATTTGTACAGTCATATCATGCCAAACATAAAAATAAGACTTAAGTGCATTAATAAATCAATGACCTTTAAAAAATACTCAGAACCTAATAATGCATTCCAGTGTTCAGCTAAGAAAAGTATTGTAACTTCTCAAAAAAATACAGTTAAGACTGCAACTTAGGATTGTTAGGGTGGTACATGTGTACATTTTTTATAATTACTTGTAACAATTTACAATAAGAATATCAAAGCCTCTTAGCTTTATACTTAAACCTGCATATATTTATTGAACATAAAAGAAACTTGTTAATGTAATTTCTGTATTAATCACAATATAAATTAACTTTAACTGAAACAAGAAAATTGTAACTTTGAATAAAATGCATTGAGACATACTATATTAAAAGAAATTCTTCATAAGTAAACTTGAGCAGGAACAGATGTACTGTGCTGTATTACACATACATCAGGTCCTTATAGTACCAAAATTATGTTTGTATCAAGAGTAGCTGGAAAACAACTGAAACAGATTAAAATATAAACCCAAAAAATTAGTTATGGTTAAGTAATCCTATTTTATTTTCCAGGCCAATTCTACAGCAATGACCTTTATCAACCCTTTAGTATTTACAGAATTTTGTTTAGACATGAAATTTGTTTGTCTTAACAAAAGATGGATTAATGCTTGTCTATCATGGTCCTGGAATTGAGTACAAAGACATCGTATCTACTTTCCTAGATAAAAAGAAAATTGGATACTGAGTTCATGAACAGGTCCTGCAGTAAATAATTAGGTCACCACTAACTAAACATTCAGTTTTCATGAAAACAAAGAAAAAAGCTTTCCATTCCATGTCACTGAAAGTTTGCTTCTGACTTTGGCAAAACTTCAACCAGTTATATTTTCATAGCAACACCAAAAAATGCTTCAGATTCATATAATTCAAAAAGAAGTTATGATTTGCAGCATTATTCTTAACTGAAATATTTCAGAATGTGTGTTTCTATTGAGAAGAAAGAGCTGTCTAGAAGTTTTCAAATGTGCAGTTACATAAGAGTTAACTCAAAGGGTCTGAAAACACTCTATTTGATTAGTTATTATTTAAGGTCTCTCACCTATCCAGCTAGCACACTGAATGATCATATGGTATTTTTACTTGAATAATTCATCTCGAAAATGTAAATGGAGTGCTATGAAGATTAAATGTCTGATGGTAATTTTGGTATTTCTCCAACATCCATCTTTAAAAATAACATTTTAAGTTTTTCTCTGATGAAAGAAACTACTTCGGTCTAAATTATGCCCGCATTACAAGTCAAAAGACAGAGGTAAATAGCTTCTTGAAACACTGATAAACATCTTCCAAAAGACAATAATCACTGCTTAAAAGTAATACCATGTTTATAAGGTACTACTAATTTCTCCAGACTGACTGATTATTTTAATTATTCAATTTGAACTGTTTTACCAGTGAAAATACTAATGGTAGGATTGATTAATTTAAAGGATTCAGTTAAGAAGCATCAATAAAAGCAAAAGATTATTTTCTTAGATAAAATTTTTCTGGTTAATTTCCTACTGAATTCCTCATTCTGGCTAGGTAAGGCTTCAGTTTTCTCTTCTCTAGTTAACCAATTTGGTTAAAAAGATGGCAAAAGCATGCCATTGACACAATATGAAATAAGACAATAGTTCTCTTACATGACACGATTCAATTATTTAACCAGGTGAAGAAACACTTTTTTAAAAAAAGTTCAAAACTGTTTTATTTCAGTTAAATAAGTAAATAAATTGAGGAAATACACATTTATGGACAAATCTGGACCCAGTCTCTGTGAAAGAGATAAGCACAGTTCTAAAAATATTAAAAATAGCCATCTTCCATATAAGCAGATAGTATAAGATGAAGCAAAGTTTTGATCTGGAGATCTGAAGTTTGTCTCTAGTTCTTTTTTGTGCGTCTCTCCTAGTAACTTCAGAACTTTGTCTAAATAGCAGCTCAATAAAATGAGTGAAAACAGCATCAGTATTGGATCCAATAACATCCACAGGGACAAACTAATCACTGGAACAATTTCATTCAACTTACTGGTATTACATGAGGGATATAGATGATCCTGTGATGAGTCTACAAGGTAGATCATAAGACAGGAGGACAGCATTTCCAAACAATACTGGTCTATGAAGAGCACAGGTAGATATTTTCACCATGCATTTGTTCACAGAAGCATAAAACTGGCAATGAAATTCTAGGACAGCACTTGTTGGAATACTGATTAACCAGTATTTTTGTACATATACTTCTGTACAAAGACAGAAAACTATTTTGTAGTGTTTATCTCTAGCTATCATAGTAGCTATTTGAAACTTTTTCTCAAGGATGAATGCAGCTTTCATGTTTGAGTGCCCTGTTATGAAAATGTAACTTGTGACAAATATGTTATGCCTTGTTTAGTGCTCCATATGTTGTGACTTGTTTAGTGCTCCATACAAGGCAAAGTGTAGGACAGATAATTCAGTGTATTTAATTAATAGATGCAAGGAATCATACTGTTGGCTGGGATGAGTCTGTGGAGATGTTCTTCTCCAAACCCCTTGCCCAAATATGTTCCTCTTAATGCAGTCAAGGATGCTATTAGTCTTCTTTTGCCACAAAGGGTACTGGATCCTTTAGGTGACCAAAGATGCAAACCCTCTATTCCAAGGGAAATTAATCACCAAGAATTTCTGTAAAACCTGAAGTGTACCACAACAACTTCAGGTAGATGCATATATATCATATAGGACAAGCTTCATACTGGTAGTATGTGCCAGATACCTTGAAAATAAAATGGCAGCAGTTATTTTCCACCCAATAAGTAAATTTTAAAGTATTTAAAAAAGAGGAAAATAGGAAATTTAGTTATTCAACAACTCATATATAAGATGAAGAGCTATTTCCATATAAATTTGAGCATCTATGTTTTACAGCTCTGGAAACATGAGGATAGCTGAGAAACTGTCCTCTGTAATGCCACATTGAGTAGTTAATCTCTATTATTGCAGTGAACAGTTGAGATGGTTTAAGCCTGGGCTGACAGATAAGTTCCCCATCCAGACACTACTACTTCTGTTTTACATTTTTTCCCACTTGCAGTGAAATATCTAAGAATTTCTCATTATTTTTACCAATGCTGAACACAATACATGTTTCAGAACACAACAGAAATATATCAGGACATAAAAAGTTAAATCTGAATAATGTGAGTTAGCTAATGTTGAGCAGAAATTAATCTGTCCAAAAATAATGCATGGGACATTAGTTTCTCATCCATGAGGCAAGTCCTTGGACCTCTCTAAAATAGATAATGAGGCACAATACAGGAATACTTTGGTTAAATTACTCTTTGAAAAACTGTTACTAACTAACAGATCTTCACACAGACAAATTTCACCTAATTGAACTAACTCTAAGTAAGCCTTAAGAACTTAACACTGTCACCATTGGATGTAACATGGACACAAACATGGTTGATACTTCAGCTATAAAAACTAAATTTAATGTATTTTGTAGTAAAGTTAAAAAGCATTTCTTACCCATTCATAAGAAACAATCCAACACCCATGAGCAATTCCCAGCATAACATTCAAGGTACTACGAGGACTCCCAGTAACTACATGACTTGTTTCACACACTTCATTTGAGAACAAGAAGTCTCCAAGTTTATTCACAACCTGAATTACTGTATCTTGCTTCCTAAAAAAAAGAAAAGGCAAAAAAGCCCATGCAACAATGAATGGAAGAAGGCAGAATTATAAGAGCATATACACACAACACAAATTAATTCAAATTCACCTCATTTCTTTCCCCACTAAGCATTTTTTATCTTTTTCTTACTAAGCCTCTACTCATTTGCTAGCCCTAAATTCATCAGCCTCTCCATAGAGTCCTAACAGACCCTTTTCCATTATCACACAATCACATCTACTTGCACATCAAAGCCCTTTAGCCCCCTACATCTATCTTGTCTGTTTAAATAAAAGCTTTTCAGTGCAGAATTATCTATTATGTTGTTTGTATACAATGCCCAACACAACAGAGCCTAATTCTTGGCTTCTTTTGTAGTACTATAAAAAATATTACCAAGAAATGTAAACATTTAGACACAGCACACTGAACAGCTTTTCATCAGGAAGCACCAGATATGCAGCATTTGAATAATGCTTTGTCTATGTTTAGAGAGAGGGCCTGAAGTTCTGTCTGGCTTGCTATCTACACATCTATGCCAATGTTTCAATTAAAGATTTATTTACCCTTAAATACAATTATAGTGAAATACATATAAAATTAGATCTAAAATTCAGAATGACTTTCTATAACTGGAATTCTAATTTGAGCTCTCTACATAGCTATGTAGGAGCACATAAATACATAATTATGAAAACTGGAAGACCTTGGTATCACTAGAGAAAAGTTATTGATGATAAAAATTTACTGCTTTTGTTAATGATTATTTTTACAATTATAAATGATCCTTAAAGATCTGTAAAGAAAAGCAAAATTCTGGTGGCCTCTGCGCTCCCCACACAAACATGGAAAAGTCCATGCAACACAAGATGAAGCAATTAGGCACAACCTTGAACAGTCACACCTATCACAGTGGTGATCCTTGTGAGGATCACAAGGCAAAACTTGCCAGTTAATCACAGACCCAACGCAAGTGCACTCAGAGCATCTCCAGAAGCCTCTGGTGTTGCTTCATTCTCACTGCATTTAACTCCACAGAAAGGAAGTCTGTTAAAACTCCCAAAATATCCTAGCTAAAACAAACAATAATTAGCAGAAGCTCAACAAAACTGCAAAAAAATTCTTCACAAAAATTGGAGCAATCTATTTTTCAGGAAATTTAAAACAAGCAAACAAAAAAAGAATAGTGAAAATGGTGCAGGAAATTAATCTCACAATTAAATCAAAAAGTGATATTGTATGTTGAGATACTTTAAAAAAATCCTATGACTAACCCTCTCTCCAGTATGAATTCTGGCCTTGGCTATATAGCTTTGATTGTTACTTGAATTCTTAGTATTCTCTCGTGAGCTTTAGCTTGATATAGTGTACAAGTGAATGTTTTTACAACATTGCAACCCATAGGGGCTGGCCCTGCCCAGACTGCATGCTTCATGCTTTACCTGAACCCTTTCTAAGTTCTTCCTGTGTCTACACAAAATTCCTTACATAGAGAAGAACAATTTATATTGTACAAGTCCTGACTGAAACTGCAGAGAAAACTCACCAGTTTATATTTGAGACAGCTGCAAAAATTGGTGAATGAAACTTTACAGCAAAATTTCAATGAATTTTTAAATAATAAAATTAGATAGCTGTGGTTGTGAATCAGTGAGCAGCATTTAATATCAACTCAAAATCCAAAGCCATGAAACCACTGAACTCATGCATATTAAAATGTAAATTCTAATGAACCACTTCTGATGCTGTAGCTACTGGGTAGTAGAATTGGCTTTTGACCACTGGGTTGTGTTTTAGAGGACTGTTTTCTGTTCTTTAGTTGTTCCAGAAGCAGTCCCTTTCCCTTCACCCATTTATAAGCTGATGAATGCCTACAATGGTAGTCAACCAAAAGCAGTCTTGATGAAAAGATTCTGAAGAAAAACAATTGTTATCCCCAGACAATTTAATTTAATGAAACAGTGATTGAGTAGTGGGAAAAGGCAATATAAGAACATGAAAGAAATAATATATTAATGACCTCTTNCTATTGATAACCTTTTATAAAAAACTTCTGAAAGCATAGCCAGTAAGTGCTGTTTCTGAGTATTTATTTCTATGTAACTGTCAACATTTTGTTATATAAAACCTGAAACAGATATTTGGGTAATATAAATATCTTGAGTTTTGAAAAAGAATTCAAAAACTGTAAGCAAGTGTAGTATAAAATATGGAACCGTGTTTTTGTTGGATGTTCCTTATGCTTTAAGACTTTTAAGAGAATGATAAGAACATGCCAGAAAATTATTAACTCTCCCCCCAAATATGCAGTGGCAGCTGCTTCTAATGTTTTGAAACCAAGTCACTAAAAAGCCTACAACTGATATTTGTTCTGCAACTATTTGTATGAAATAAAACACCTCAAACTGATGTTTCAGATTATGACTTTTTAAATAGAAATAATTAACATGTATGGTGAAAAGGCTGTGTTGGGCTGAACCATCTGCTACATACAACTATTATTTACAGTTTCTTCAGAAAAATCAGAATTTGCTTAAAATTTAATTTTATTGCTCTGAAATCCTGTTGAATTCACCTATGGAACTACTTCAGCTTCCACCACAGCAACAAAACCACACATATACAGTGCAAATAACGATGAAATATACATTTACAAACAAGTTGCAAGCTAGAATACAGAATGAAATAAAGTCCAGAGCCCAAAGATAAATTTCATTTTCTATAGGGATAAAAAAATGATCAACATTCAAATTTAAATGGTGGGCTGAATAAAGAGTCAAAATGTTTAATACTTACTCAGAAGACATACTTGTCATAACTACTGTCCTTGTTGACTAGAGACATGAAATAAACAAGAAAAAATACAAAATCTGAAAAAAATTACCTTTGAAAAAAACACTTAAATTAGAAAATGTTATGTTAAAAGGTGCAAACTACTTCATAACTATAATATCACCTGGGTAAGAGTCTGTACTGATTAAAACATATACAAGAAATACTAAACTTTGAGGACATGGAAGGAAAGAAAACCCTTTAATCATGTTTTATGTCAAAGCATACAATATAGTAGAAGATAGGAATGTAAGCTTTATTTAGTAAAAGCAAAATACAAAGGATTTCTAGCCTGAGATGCCGCAGAAATAAGGACAGTATTGGTCTACTGAATTTTCATCAGATGGAAAGGAAAAGGCAGCTTACCCACAGCAAAGAAAACCTGTCATTTAAAATTCCAGTTTCTCCCAAAAGAAAGGTAGAAACTGGCTGGGACGCTTCAGAAACAAGAAATATAATTTTAATGATTTTGTTTTTGTTTTGATAGTGTATTTTTGGGGATTTTGGCACAACTTCAGTATTTTATGTCAAGGTTAAGTAAACATTCTTTCACTCTTCAGTATTTTCTAGTGAATTAAAGTTGTCCAAGTAATATCACACACAAGGTATACTCAAAGAATACAGCAATCTTCAATTCAGCAATTCTGAGACACCTTAAAAAGCACTCCCTTCTCCTGCAATTCTCCCCATAGCTTATGTGAGAAGCAGAAATGTTTGCCCTATAGCTTGGGAAGAATTATTATTACAGAGGTCAGAAGAGGAGCAAGTTCATCACCACTGCCCATGAAAGCCTCCAATATACACAAAGGCAGGACAGAACATGAATTTTAGCAGTATCAGAGAAATACATAACCACATAAAACTTGGTCATCAAAAAAATCTAAGAAGATGTTTTGATCATCTTCGCTAAGAATTACTTGTAGCTACATAAATATGCACAAATGTATACATACAAACATTTTAATTTTGTAGAAAAAGGAGACTGACTGAATTTTATACAATGATTTAGAAAAACTCCTTCTAATTTTCAAAATCAGTATATGAATTTAAATTATTTCTCCATATAGCTACTGCTCCTAGGAAATACTAGCTCCCATTTCTGCCCCACAATATATTACCACAGCCACAAGTGGTAAGCTCCTAAACTCTGCTAAAATTCAGTTTGAGTAATGTACTGAGTTAAGAGTACAAAAATATTTTAAATTGGGGGCACAGGCAAAAAAAAGTATTTCAGGGCAACTCATTCATTTCACCCAGTAATGAATCAAAGAACAGAAGAGAGATATCTGCTGCAATTCCATCTGATCTCTGTTATCAGTACAGAATGGTTCTCTATTGAACAATCAAGTAATCTGTCACTTCAAAGAAAAGAGTTGTAATTACCTGTGTAGACTGTTAGACTAACAGAATGTAGACTATGTGCACCATGACTGTTCATTATATGAATATTCTTTGCATAAACTGAACACAATTCAGATAGCATTGACAAGGTAGATTAAACATAACACCAGTAGTAGTCATCTCAACATAGACGTGCTAACTTCATTTTTTGGTTGTGCCCAATTAAAAAAACACAAAATCCAGATACTATTTAAGTCTTCAGAAGTAACGTAATCAGCATATTTAATAATTTTTAAAATTAATGATAAACACTCAGACCACAGTAGGTAAGCTCTACAATACTTCAAACTGACTATGTATACAATGTGAAAATATAAACCCAAATAACAATAAAACAGAGTAAAACTTCAAAAGAAAAAAGACAAAACTTTTACATTGACATATTTGAAAGAAATTCTATGCAGTATTTTTGGAAATACAAGTTTCCAAATTCTAACTTGTTGCCAGCAACACTTACTGATGATGTCTTTCTCTAGTGCTAGCTTGACAGCTGAAAAGATTATAATATGTACTTATCTTGATCAAATTTGGTTCTATTCTTAGCCAAAAGAATTCCTACTGCACTACTTCCAACTCCAAACAAGTAGTCACATTTAATTGCTCTTGGAAGTTCTAACTCAATTCTACACTGGAGTTTTACATGTAAAGAATCTGAGCAAAAATAATGACAATGCAACAATGTGCATCACAAATATCAATCATAATATGAATACATCAGTATTAAATTACATACACTCAAAATTTGAGGAATAAACACTCAAAAAAGACATCTAATAACACACTGAATAAGGGTTCTTGTGGCAAAAGGACTGCACATTACTGCACAGGTTAGGTTAGATGATTAAATCAGATCCACCTTATTATGAGTATATGCCTCATACTGTCTTAATACACATAGTAGAATTTACATAAACTAATAGCATTCAAGAATCCTGGGATGTGACAGCCTAGGAAGGCAAAAAAAAAGGGCTTAAAACCAAGATATCACTTTGCTCTGTCCAGTCTTTCTGGGTGGAAAAACTCCTCTACATCAAATGTGTACGTTTCAGCATGGTGATGAGCTCTCCTACACTACCTGAGGCCAGTCCTCATTGCCATCACAATCAAACTCCTTGTCAAAAATTCTGGAGTTAAATCCACACAGAGCAATTGCACTAAGTTCTTGAGAGTGTTTGTCTAATACTAGCTCTAAAGTAGATGCTGATGTGTCAGTTCAGAATGTGCAGAAATATATCCTTCCTTGCAATTTATTATAAACATTATGAAAGTCTTACTAATCATACCACTATTTCTGCCAAACTTGGGTTAAAAAGAAGCAATACTATAGATCAAGTTCAGTGCAGCTTGAGATCCTACAGCTGCTTCTTCAGCTTCAGAGCAAAAATGTTAGCAGCTCCTTAATACCTTGTCTATAGGTAAGTAAAAATACTGGATCCACACAAATCAGGAAATCTACAGCCTGTCCTGACCTTACCCTGCAAGGTCAGCTTTTGAATTGTTGCTTTTTATGTTACAACACACTATGTACAAGATGATGCAGTGAGTATTCTGAATAAATGTCTTGTCAGTGCACTTAGAAGTGGTTCAAAGACTCAAGAATGCAGAAGGGTGACACAAAATGTAGAAATTGGAAATAAATTTAATTTCTTCCAAGCTATTATTTCATTTGCATTAAGAACTGCATATTTTTGCAAGTTAAAGGTCATTTGCTAAGCAGACAATATTTTGTTTTATTGCTTCAATAAGACAAGCAGTTCTCTTTAATTACAGTTACCAAGAGGAAAACTTAGCCAAACTATGTTCTAATTTTCAGTTCTACATTTTTCAAGTTAATTGCTTTCTCCCCCACCACCTACTATGCAATTTTTCTTCTGTGCTTTTTGTGTCTGTTTTATTTTACATGTTGCTTTTATTGAAAAAAAAAGAGTTAGCATTTACTTTTCTGACCAGCAAAAAGACATCTGGTGAGCATCATTATGTGTTCTAATGCATGTTTGTAGCAGGATTATTATTAATAAAACACTGGAAAAGGTGGTATTAAGTTAACTGGTCCTTTTATTTACCATTAATCTCTGAATCCTGAAGAGTTGCATATCCCTATTCCGAATCAGAGCACACGCTTCTTTCTGAATTATTTTTGATGTCTGGATACAGACTTTGTTATAAACAACAGCTTCAGCTTTCCTTTATATATTTCTTAGAGCACAGTTGCATTAAGTACTTCTTTAGTGTCTGCCAGCAACAAGATTCTTATAAGTCATCTGAAATATAGAACATTCATTTCAGTAGCTAGAAGGCAACAGTATTTGTAAATCTCCCCAGTACTTAAAAGTGATATTTCCTATACTTTAACTGACCTAAACTACAAAAGAGGTATCCAACCTCAAAATGTATCCTTTCTCTCTTCTAATTTGAGCTGGTGGCCAAGAAATTGGAGCTGAAGGACAGAAGAAAGTTCATGTTCTGTACAACCTACTTCTCAAGAAGTTATACTCAAACTGCTTCGTTAAGCATGTCATGAGTTCCTTTTCATAAGTGACAAATGAAAATGAAACCATAAAATATTTTTCCAGACTAATTCTCAAGAATAAAGTGCATTCATGCAAAGAATTAATTTGATAGGAATAGGTTTGGATTTGTTAAATTCCTGTCTATGTATATTAGATCTCATTTTGTTTTTGTATTAAGAACCCAGGTCTCAAATATTTTTCAAGAAATTATTTCAACCAAAGCACTTGTTTATTACTTAGACCAACTGCTCCTCTTTTGCCTTAGAGTTGACTGAAGTTCTGAAAGAAATAAGCCCCAGAGTAATCTCAAACTCAGATACATGTTTTAGTGTAGTGAAAAAAAGATCTTCACCTTCAGGACTCAACAAGACACCCTGAATGGTTTGGGCCATATACAAGGGGTAAAGAACTTTTGGAGGATGGGAGGCAGGCAGGAGAAAAACAGTGCATATGTGAGCAAAGAAAGTTTAAGGGAGAGTATATTATACACTCTGTTTTATAATCATCAAATCCCTTTCTTCTCTGGCTATTGTAGATCCATCAGGTGGTTTTGAAACTGGTTTAGTACCCTTAAACTCAGTTTTGATCTTTACAACTGCATTTCAGAAGTAATAATCTTTAGTCTTATTAGTATATAACCCAAAAGACAGATCTGTATGTAGCACAGGGATATAAAAAATCAGGTTATTTTCACTATACTCGTATTTAAGAAGATTGCAATGAGGACCCATAACTTTAAGGCTATTTTTAGAAACAATTTCTAATTTAATTTATTGCGGTAATTGTGGCTCATAGCTGAAAATAACTGATAATTGTAATGAATGATTACTACTCAGTGCTTTTAAACAGCAATTATTCAAAGCTGTAATTTACTTTCTGCCTGGCCTTTCTCTTATCAGTCCTTTGATACTGATATTTTTCAAGTTTCCTCTGGCTGCAAAAGTTAGTTTCAACTGTAATTTCCTCCCCAAATATATGACCTCTGCTTTGGTCCTAGAAAGATGCAAAAAAAATGAGCCCATCCTAAGCAAACCTAGTATTGTCATATGGAAAGATGAAAAAAATAAAGTAGTCTACTAGAAGACAGAAAAATTAGATGATGTGACAGGTGCCTGGGCATAATTTTTCCTTCATTGCCAAATACAAGAAAATAATGAGAAATCCTGTAACTGAAGACATAGGACCCCCTAGAACTTCTGTTGCAAGATAAAAGAGAATTAATAGCTTCAAACTTTTCAGACTAGCAGTGTCAGAGTTCATGACTTGCTGACATTTTCAGTTTTTCACATGCAACCAATCATAGCTAACAACTATAATAAAAAAAACCTAAAAATTCCAATCATAGGGATGAAAAACTGTAGCAAGGGATAGCTTTCCCAGCATTCTGCAATTTTGAAGAACAGGTTTACCTGTCTGTGATCATTAGCAAAGCTGGAGAAGGACTTTTTTTATTAGGATAGTCAAAAATTAAGGTGAGAGGAGATGCTCCTTAGCAATCGTTTGACTGCAACCAAAAAACTTCTCCATCAATCAGCATGACATTTTTATTATTATCATTTCTACAAGCACAGGCAGTAGTGATTGTCATTCTAATGGGAAGCCCAAGCCTTTCCAACAGGTACAAATTAGGAATTGCCTTCCTGGTCAGCATCTCTCAGGAAAAGTAGCAGTCCAGTTCTTAACTGTATTTTACTAGGGAAGTTTAATATTTTTTACCTTATTATGCGAAATCTGAGGAAATCACAAAACCACAGAATATCCTTGGTTGGAAGGCACCCACAAGGATCATCAAAGTCCAAGTCCCGGCCCTGCACAGGACACCTCAAGAGTTACTCCATGTGCCCAAGCATTCGAACACTTCTCAAACTCTGTCAGGCTTGGTGCTGTGACCACTGCCCTGGGGAGCCTGTTCCAGTACCTGACCATCCTCTGGGTGAAAAACCTTATTCTACTATCAGAAAGAGACATCAGGGTTACCAGTGTGACAGAAGTGAACCTGAAGAAGTGGAATGCTAAGGGGAGGAGAGAGCTACTTTATAGTTTAGCTTCTAACATGATTAGATTCTAAGATGAAAGCTCAGGTGAAAGAATGGTACCTGTTTACCCCAAAAAAGTCACAAGACAGGAAAAACAGGAACCTGGGCTATCATAGGGCAACACTCTGTTACAGCGAAAACTGGTACAGGCAAGCAGAAAGATTTTAAAGACAATACTAAGGCACAAATTAATTCTGTCATTAGCACCAAATAATGTCTAATGTACACTCACCTTTCCAAATGACTTGTGAAAAAGTCATGCACAATTAACTTTTTTCTGCTGAAATGTTAGGCTATGTGAACTTCTCCTCCCTATCCCCAGCTGCATCAAGATTAAGAAAACTAGTTTGTATCCTTCTACAAATAATTCCAACAAAAATAATTAAGTATGATATAGAATGAATCTGTTTCATCTGTTAGAACAAAAAAACTGATTATGCATTCATAATGATCCAATTAAGCGAACAATACCTCCAGACAGCTGACTTATGACCAATTAAAAACACTTTATAAAGCTTCAGGCAAGTTACCCTATGGCCCTAGTTTGAGATAACAAAAAGAATCCACAAGGGTAGTGGGCAACAGTAGACTAGCTTCAGTGAAATTAATTGCTTGATATTTAAGACCTCATCAGCATTCAATTTTTGGTCATGATTGTTTCCACCCTTCATGGAAGTTCATTAGAAATGAATGCCTCATTTTTTTGCCTCAGCTACTTCATTGGAGACATCAGTGGCTGATTCACTCTACTCACAGTGGGTCATTGGACAGAAGAACTGAGGGACAGAGACACATTTCCATTGTGCAGGCTGTAGGTATGGAACCATTTTAAGAGGGAAAGAACCATTTTGCTTCACCCCAACTGTTACATGGTGGTTTTGCACAATTATTAGCAGTGTGAGGCTAATTTGGATAGTTGAAATCTGGAGACACAAAGATTTGAGGTGAAGATGTTTGCAGCAAAAATGACTCAGTCCAGGATTTATGTTAACTTTGTGTTAAGATACAAGATTTAAAACTTCAGTAAATACTTTGCTGACAAGATTTTAATCCACTTGTTGATGCTAATCAACAACCTGACAAGGCTTTACAGCCTTCTGGACCACATGGTAAACAACTGGACAATATTTACTTCTCGCTTTAAAGTGCAACAGCAATATTAGGAGGGGTAGAATAATAACTTTTTTAAAACCCACCCAATTTTGTTTTAGTATCTTGAAGGCTTATGAATTAATCCCACTTGCAGACAAATATTTGAAACACAAAAGATTTTTGTAGTGCATATGTAATGTGTTGCAAGATTTTTTTCCTATTTGACTGATTGTATGTTTATATTTCTGTTGCACAGAGATTTGTTTGTAAGCTCATAATTCAATTCTACAAAGATCACACCAATAATATATCAAATGTTTAATTTCAACAAAGAAAAGAATGAAGATATTTGTCAAATTATTAAAAAATCTAAATGAAGACGTCAAATGCTGGTGAAAAGGAGTTTAGGAATTCTTTTGTTCAGATTGATTTTCAACAACATTCAAGAGCTGCAAGACTATAATTTAGAAAGGAGACCCACCAACAAAAGGATTTTCAACCTGTAGAGTCATGCTAGATACCAACAGGTTTATGTAGGGTGTTCATTTTTCCAAATGATAAATTAAAAAAAAAAAACAAAAACAACAAACAAGAAAAAAGAGGATCTAAGCACCAGTTGCTTTTCCTCCTGATAGTTGGTGATTCCAAGAAGGAAAACAGTTTCAGTTTTACAGTTATTCTCTGCCAAGCCAGCTGCAGTCCAGTGGATTATATGGTTTTCTGGCATGATGGCTGTGAACACAGTGCACCTCAAAACTGGAAAAGAACAGCATACAATACATATCTTCAGCAATGAAGCATGACTCTGTGATCTGACTTCTTCCCCAACATTTCTCTATTGTTCCCCTCATGCTCTGAGCCAAAAAGCTCCATTTGCTTTTTGTACCTAAGCCTTCCTTCCACCATTAAATCCAAGAGTGCCACAGACTTTTATTTAAAATGATGGAGATAATATAGATGTACTTCAAATAACTTGAGATTCCAGAATGTTGCTCTTGGTGTTTACCCTTATCTACCATTCACTGCAGATAGATCTTGAGCAATTTCCAACTTGTCTAAAATAGTAATAAAAAAATATGTTCTGAATTTATGTGAAGCTGCATAAACAGTCTCTTAATCAAAAGACACCAAATCTACCAATCTTCTGGGAAATAAAAAAAGAAACAGTGAAGTGAGTTTTTTTTCCTTAATTTTATGAATACCAAAAGAAAAAAACCCAACAAAACCAAAAAAACTAAAAAAACACCCACAAACCAAAAAACCTCTCCATTACTTAAGCCTCTATGTCTTACTTTAGAAGAAAGTTCTAAAAAATAACCAGTATATTAATTTGTTGAGTGAACAGAAATTTAGTGACAATTTCATATTAAAAATTGGGCAAATTAAGTTCCTGGATCTTTACTATCCTGCCTGCTAAGATGACAAGCATCAGTCAACCACAGGTTTCATTGTCACAGCACATTTCCAGTGTTCCAAACAGCAACACATACAAGAGTGTGAACACCAGCTGCAAGTATCCCTGGAACAACAGGAAACAGCTTGAGCTGAGAGGAGCATGTGCCTTTTGCCCTAGAAAGTTACTGATTTTAAAAGACACTTTTAAAAAAATTAAGAAATAGACCACAGCAATTCAGTAAGTAGCCCCAAATAGCTAATATGAAACTTGCCATAAAGAGAATGATTTCTAGGGACCCAAGGTCATATCAACCTATTAGGTTCATCTACAGGAGATAATCCTGTCAGGAATGGTAGCATCCCTAAGGGGTGATAACAAAGCTGTTGACATTAGGATATGGCCCAAAGCATGCAATGTAAGGTACAACAGTAGATGCCATGGGTATGGCTCTGTCCTGGAAGCCCTCCACTTAATGTGGGAGAAGTGTGGGGGACAAATTCACTAGCTGGAGAAAGTCCAGAACCAGAATTGCCTTGCAAAGTTGGAGTGAAAATAGTCATGGGATTAATCATATGGAAGTATTTTTAAAACCGTACCAAACCATGGCATTCACAGCCATCCTTCACGGTGCTACATCAAGCATTTTCCCCAAACCATAAAGGTAGGTAGTTCCAGTTTTTCCTTTGTCAACTGTAATGGAGCTTGTATGCTTCCACTTTATCTAATTCACTGTCCTTTTCATTTGTGTCTCAAAGTCAATAACACTTCAAGTATCAGGATTTAAAATATGTACCTATTCAAAGCAACTACAAATCAAAACTGGAAGGAAAACACAAAATGATGTTGTCCCTTCAACCAATTCAATCTAGGACAAGTCTATGAATGCACATATAAAATAATGTCATAAAGTTACTTTCCTGAATGTCTGGCAAGATGCTTCATGTTTTATAGTTACAAATTTTTTAGGATATTAAAATTTGTTTTGCCATGAATAAACTAATTTAAAAAAAGGATTGTGATAAGAGAATCTAACAATGGTGTGCTTCACGCTATTTGTTCCACAGCATGAGCTTAGAATGCTTGTAAAAATTGTCTCTCAAAAAAATCTCCTAAGTTCAGTGTTGATGTACCCTCACCCAAATCCAAAAGCTACAGAAATATGAGCCAAGATGAATCCGTTTAAAAACAAAACTGAAGGAATTTCAGTTAAGTCCATATTGTCTTCTTTGTAAAAAAGTTTTTAGTCATCCCTCATGATGCTTAACTGGTTTATTCACATGGTTAAGGCATTTCTTCTTTTCACTCAGAAACCAGTATTTTAAAGGTTTTTTAACTTTACAATTTATTCCAATTGCATTTCTAGTGATATGAGACTGTCAGATGCTTTAAAAGATATCCATCACCTCTCATATCCCTCTAAAACTATAAAACAAATTTTTATTTGGATAAAAATGGCAGTTAACTGCTTAATAATAATGAATCTCTGATCTTTAAAAAGCACAAAATATTTAATTTGTGACATGCAACAGATGCTGTGATAAATGTGAACTTTTTTGTGACAATAAGCAATGAAATTAACACTCAACAGTTTACCACCACTGTAAATAACTTGAATAAATTTTTGGCTTTGAGAGTAATTTCAGTTATTTCACTTTGTCCTCCCTATGCAAAGCAACAAAGAGCTATGTATCCAATTTCATGGAATAATTGAGAAATGCATCACAATGCATGAAGGGTTTATTTTATCCCTGCAACCCAGTATCACCAACTTAGATTTCTAGACCAGGGAAGCCACCTGCTGACATTGATAAGCATTAATCGACAGTGTTTATCCTTACCAACTCTGTCTCAAAACTAAGAGTCAATTTAATACATTTTTCTGTATGCACTGCTTTTGAAGACACCAAAAGTTCTGGTTTTGGGGTGGTGGGGACGTTGTTTTAAATTCAAAAATCTTTTTTCTGAAGCCATTAAAGATTCATGAAAATCTTACTGATCTTCCCCAAGCATGCATGCAGCTGCCATTATAAACTGTTCTGTCTTCATGGGGTTTTTTTGTTGACAGTACAGTTTTACATATATTTGATTAGACATCTTCCACATTAACAGTACAGCAAGCATGCCTATATAAAGAGTACAGATAAAGAAACTATTAGTACTTTAATCTAAAATTGTGATACACAAGTCTCTGAACAAAGTCATTCTTAGTTTTGACTTCAGCTAAAACAAAATACAAGAAACTCAACCTGCATGAAGTTTTGAAGAAAACAAAAGCATAACACAACAGCACAGCAGAGAAATACAGAACCTATGCCTTGATTTCTATTGAAGAAACTAAAAATGAAAAATTCAAAGAACCATAGAATAAATAATGTTAGACTTAGACCTAGTCATGTTTCCTAAAGATATTTTGCCTTGGCTTTTTTAATACTTACCATCATACAGTGAACTTCAAAGGCCTACTGACATGCATTCACTGTACTGAATGAGTTAGAATTGTAGTGTTCACTGTAGCTATACCACAATGAATGAGTTGTAACTTAAGTACAATAATTATCTGGGAATTACATTCAGCAAGCATCTAAAATATTTTTAAGGAGGTATTAGATTTCAAGCCCATTTTCTATATAAAAGATAGCTGCAATTTACATAGCTGTCTCCTATTTTGGGATGCAAAGTAATGAATTTAACAGATCACACAACAGATTCCCAGCAATATGGTCTATCTGAAAAGTCACATAGTCACATTTGTGGAAATGTTTGTACATCGAAGTATCTAGAAAATGGCATTTCTTTTGTAGTTGTAGTTTTGGCATAGAATTTATTTTAAGATTTAAATAACTGTTATGAAATTCTTCATAATACTATTATTCGGTAAAATAATATTTTAAAAAATATTTAAACCATTTCTCTTCAACTTTTTCTTTAGGCAAAGGAAACTAACTAACATTTTCTAACTTAACTTTTATATTGCCAAAAGTTAGCAAAAAGTTGCAATGTTTAAGCCACAGCCACTGGAAAAAAGTATTAAATAAAAATGGTTTATAATGTTTGGTTGCTTTTATAAAGCTTCAAGAACATATTTTGATTGGTAAGAGAGAGGTTTTGCAACATAATTATTTACAAAAATTTACACAGCCTGATTTTGCTTAAAATAATATTCTCTTAAAATTTAAACTTTTAAATGCAACAGTCTCATTGCCAGACATAGCACCTGGTTAGCCCTTTTGTGAAGTTTTGTTTTTTTACTTTTCAGTCAAATCCCTGTTCTTCCCCAAAACTGTCTCCATATGAATATGCATAGTCAAGCTGACAATGAAAACCTTTAAAATTGTTTTAAAAAGCATTCATGACATGAATTTCTGCACTGCTATTTTATTGACATTTCAGTGAAATGATATTATCACAAAGCTGAAATGGGTGGATAAAAGAAGCCATCTCAAAAAACTGATTAGGAATTTTCTCTAGCACCTACTTAGCTTTGCTACTGTTAAACACCTCACAGGGCAGGCTTTGCAAGCAGACACCATGTAGAACCATTTAAAGATACCTCTGACTGCAGGGTCAGATCTGAAAAAGGGGAACAATAAAAAAAAATGTAGTATGACTTTTTGTTTATCTTCAGTATATAATAGTAATCTTGCAATCTTAAGAGAAATGAGTCAAAATTAGCACTGATGTATAATGCTATTGTTGAGTAATTTCACTGGAGAAGGAATCAGTACCAAAAAACTTGACAAATCTCCAAGCACATTTTCTGCAAGCAGCCTTAGAAAGAGCCACTGAGTGTGGTTTGTGGATTTACATATAGCTTAGTCAGATTTCTGTGCCAGGAAATGAAACTGTTCTGGAGAGATACTTTAGCCTAAAGAGTACACTATCTTAAATGCTTCTATAGGACGTGCATCTAGAGTGATTTATACATTCTAATTATTAATTTTACATATAAAATATTTAGGAAAATAAAGAGAATAAATATTTTTAAAAAAGCAAAAAGTAGTAAGATGCAGACAAGTCCAATAATAATTTTAATTCAGAGATCACTGGTCCATGGAGATTAATATCCTATCTTCAGGATGTTTAAAATGTTGAACAGCTTAGTAATTGCACCTGCACAAAACCTTTACATAAAAATTTCAAAATCTGTGATCAGTCTCATTGAAACTCNTTATCACAAAGCTGAAATGGGTGGATAAAAGAAGCCATCTCAAAAAACTGATTAGGAATTTTCTCTAGCACCTACTTAGCTTTGCTACTGTTAAACACCTCACAGGGCAGGCTTTGCAAGCAGACACCATGTAGAACCATTTAAAGATACCTCTGACTGCAGGGTCAGATCTGAAAAAGGGGAACAATAAAAAAAAATGTAGTATGACTTTTTGTTTATCTTCAGTATATAATAGTAATCTTGCAATCTTAAGAGAAATGAGTCAAAATTAGCACTGATGTATAATGCTATTGTTGAGTAATTTCACTGGAGAAGGAATCAGTACCAAAAAACTTGACAAATCTCCAAGCACATTTTCTGCAAGCAGCCTTAGAAAGAGCCACTGAGTGTGGTTTGTGGATTTACATATAGCTTAGTCAGATTTCTGTGCCAGGAAATGAAACTGTTCTGGAGAGATACTTTAGCCTAAAGAGTACACTATCTTAAATGCTTCTATAGGACGTGCATCTAGAGTGATTTATACATTCTAATTATTAATTTTACATATAAAATATTTAGGAAAATAAAGAGAATAAATATTTTTAAAAAAGCAAAAAGTAGTAAGATGCAGACAAGTCCAATAATAATTTTAATTCAGAGATCACTGGTC
>VXBU01002811.1:756323-778567 GCA_013400315.1 Bombycilla garrulus | reverse complement strand
ACAAAACCTTTACATAAAAATTTCAAAATCTGTGATCAGTCTCATTGAAACTCCACCAGTATCTACCAATGGAACACCTAACTTATTTCATATAGCTAACAACACCAGACATCCTTTAGTGCTTTAGGAATTTCCATTCTCAAAAGAACTCAGCACTCATTTCAGTTGTGACTTGCTACTTACTGATGACTAATATTTATCTTCCTGATCAGTTTTATATTTACTTAAAAGACTTTTGCAAAGGAATAACACTAAAAGAAGATCCAGTACTGACTCAATCCCCTCTTCCCTTTTTACAGCCAAATTGAGCTCAATACTAAATTAAGAAATTTTCTTTTACCAAAACCTAAAAGAAAATCTTTATTCTGCAGAAACATCCACTGGCAATGATCCAGTATAAAACAAATAAAAAACCCTGCTGCATTTAGTAACTCCTCCAAAAGGGACAGGCATCTTTTCAGGTAGCTGCAGGGGCTTTTCAGCTGTTTTTCAGTTTGAGCTGGATTACCAGCCTCCTTTATGATATTAGCTTGGCAGGACTCAGCCACCACAAGTTACCAGAGAGCTCAGTTTTATGGTTATACACCAAGACCATTAGCATAATATTTCAAGAAAAGTGAGATTCAGATACTGCAGAGAGAATTTATTTTAATTTTTTACATGTAAAGACAATCAATGATCCACAAAAGAGCTTAACAAAGAGAATGTCCAGTTAAACTGACCTTTTGGAGTCTTCCAGCTTTTCTTAAACCCCCAGTGTGCTTATTCTTTTGTTTGTTAAAAATTTTGCAAGAGCCTTCAGTAACGTGACATGCTGAAACTTCATTTTCAGCACCTAGAAACCAAGTTTAGAAATTTAAAATGAAAAATGCAATCTTATGAAATGAGACTGCAATCTATTACTTTATCATAGCACACACTATGCACCCTTAAGATACTTAGTAATTTGTACCAGTTATTTTTTCACTGTATTTCAGTTAAGGAATGACACTCAAGCATCTGACTTCATCTTTGAGTATCTGTTCTTACAAATAAACCAGGTGGAAAACTCCCAGTTTCCTACAATTTGAAAACCTTATACTAACTACAAGTAGAGAATCTGCTAAATTGCTTTCTATTTATTATAAAATGTGCAATTTCTCTGCATAGAGATATTTGGGTATGAAGCCTCAGTGGCTAGATTTTCTTATTGACTCATCAATGCTTTCAGTACACACTTTGTTTATCTATAATGACATTAAGGTCTGAAATTTGTTTTCAAACACTGCATGCAAATCTAGCAAACTGTTAGCAGGCAAGGATTCTGTGTGCAAAAAGGCATATCAGACCTATGATATATGAAAAGGCACCATCCATAAGAATGCACTCAGTCAAAAAGCAGTATTTTTCATTATGTATTTTATGAATTAATACATATTTAGTTCTTCAACTCTATCAGGATGACTTTCCTAAGAACTAAATAATAAACTTCTGAATCGAGAAATTAACTTGCCTGCCTAAGATGAAATATTTTGATCTATCTTTTAAACAATTAAGATTTAATTACTCTAAATTTAGGGAGAGAATTTTTCCCAAATGCCATTCAATAAAGTCTGCTTTAGAGCTTCTGTTCATTTTTCTTTTCAAGGAAATGGACGAGATCAGTTAAAGGAAGTTTAATTAGTGATTAAAGTGGCCTAAATTTAGCACCTGCTAACTAAGTTTCTTTGATTAATTCTGCAAAATACTGAAGGATACTATCCCTACTTACTATGCATATATAACTAAGAATATGTTTTTCCTGTCAGGTACTTGAACTCTTAATCCTTGAGGTGACAGAACATCAAATTACAATCCATTATGACTACTCATTTTAACATGATAATCTTCAAACTAGTCAAAATTTGTTGCAGTAATTTTGTGTAATAATTGTAAACCTGATTTTCAGATATCATTGCTGATTTAAATTCAATATTTAGGTATATAGTGCCATGTAATAAAGAAATAACTTATAGCTATGTTAATTTTATTTAGTATTGCACTGAGGCCCATTATTTTCAATCACTGTGGAAGAATGATGGCAAGTAGAAGAGGAGAAGACTTGCCACACAATAAAGAAAAAAATTACCTCTTTTTCCATACAAACAAGAACTTTTAATGATGTATTTTGCATCTTAAAAAAACCCTAATTACATGACTGCATAGGATGTAAGGAGATAATGTACTTCACTGCTTTACCTATAATAGCCTCTGCTAATTTCCATTAGGTTATTTCAGGTTTTTTGGGGGTTTTTTGAGGGGTAGCTTGGGTTGGGGGCTAACAGTGAAAAGTGGTGCAATATTCTTTTTACTGCTCTTGGCCTGAATGTTCATGCTTCACAGCACTTGTCCCACTTGGGCTTAAAGTCTTAGAACCTCTATTATTGGATATCTTTCCAGTTAAGGTTAACTCCTGTGGGTTCTTTGTATTTACAGAAAAGCAGGAAGAGAGGATAATGTCCCTTGTCTCTGATTATCAGGTCACAGATCTTAGGCATTGCATTAATTGGGGCTATTCTTTTCTATTCCCTTCCTGTCTATCAGCACTTCTCAAGCACTTTCCAGCTCTTCAGTCCTACAGGTCTCTAAGTTTTTCCTGATTACTTCTTTTTAAAGCAGTCACTCAGGCGCAAATAATGAGTTTTCCTCTTTAAAGGCTTTTCCTAGAGGACTTAAAAGTTGAGAGAACTTTTTGAAGCAATTGCATCTAGTATTAGTTCTCCCTAAACTAAATTCAAATATGCAGGTAACTCTTGCCACTGTGGTCCATTAGATCACCTAAATGCTCTTCCAGAACACTGCTCAATGACTGGCACCAAAAACAACCGAGACCTCTGAAGCATTGTCACAAATTAGACTGATTTTACTTTGCAATTTAAGCTTCTACTCCTGCATTATAATTTTAACACCTATGAGAAGTTTTGAACCAGAATATTATCTTCAAAATTCCATTTGATATTTTCATTGAATTAAAAAGTAATGATTAGGGGAAAAGAGCTAGTTCTGCTCAATCAAATAAACCATGTCTAATTTTTTTTTTATAGTGTAGTTCTCTACCTTAAAAATGTTATGAAGTGTCACTTAATTTAAGCTATATGTTGTATCTACTTTTTTGTACTTATCCAGAGATATTTACCCCAGCTATGAAGGAATTAAGTCCAAATTTGTCATCATTAGTAATGCCTCAGGTGCACATGCACAGAATATTTAATACTTTGTGTTGTTATTATTATTGTAGATAATACTGAAGCAGGGGCAAACACCATGTTTTTATTATACAGAACATATTTTCCTCTAGTCTTCTGAAAATATATGTGCCCCCTCAGATCCTCAGAGAGAGCTCGTTAATGGTTTATAAAAATTTTGTGTAGCTTCTTCCGTGCTCTAGGACAAGTGCCATTAGGCTTCGGGAAATCTGACTACATCAAAATAATCCTTAACCTTTTCCTCTACTTAGAAATACTTGTCCTCTTTTGTTTTAATAGTTAGTTACAATTCAACTTTTTGTGAAGGTAAACAAAACAAGGAATCAAGGAAGAAACAGTTCTCTTCTTCATGCCTCATTTGTTTTTTTAAAAGGACATAATAAAATGTCAAGAGGACATTATAAAATATTTTTAATGAATCTATCTTCTTCCAAAGTTGCAAAAAACCAAAAGGAATCTCAAATCCAAGGAAGTCTTCACATGTGTGCTTTTAAAACATAAACAATATTTTAGCAGCATTAAGCCCCATAGGACTTAGAACATCGGGTGAAACTAATTAATCTAAATTAAACACAATGATTTTGTGCACCAAGTAACAGAATGATACTTCAGATTTTCCAGCTTAACACTGAACTACATTGATTACAGTAAAATGGGTCTTAGTTTAAAATTTTTTGCCAATTAAGATATTTGCTTTCCACATTACCATAAATGTATAAAATTCACTCAGATAAGCCTTATGTTTATTTTTGAGACTGGAAGAGATGCTAAGTGTGAGTTCAAATTTCTAAATGATTTTAGCATGATAAAAGCTTAGGAGAGTATACTCTTGCATTCCTTGTGCATTATTATTTATTGTTGTAGCGTTCAGAAAAAGACTCACATGACCTGGAGTAAGATGAAAATAAGTAACAGTATTTATTTCAGCAGAACTGGGCAGCCTTGAATGTGCCCTACAAAGGAACCTAAAGCTTGCTATCACATAAGTGTAGGCTCTGAAAATTTGGTTTCAGATTAGCTTGCATAATACACTCCTACTTTAAAATGAAATGTTCCAAGTAGTCTGTGGAAAGAAAGCTTATCAAATCTTCTTGACATTAAAGATACTGGGTAAAAGTGCCACTGACATACAATCACAACAAAAAAATTAGCAAGAAAAAAGTTTGATATTTGAAACATTTACAGATATAACATTTTATATGGCTATTTGCTTACTCCTAACCACATAGATATAATGAATGAAGATAATTCATTAGTTTTTAAAAATGCACTGGATTTACCAGCTTTCAAATAATGTACAATATACAGAAAAAAACCCCAATTTACTATTAGGGACAAGAAACAACTTACATTTAATTAAAAAAGGAAACCCTTAACCCATAATTAATAAAAATCAATTCTTCCATCACAGAGAATCACAGGAGTAAGTGTAATAACAAATTCTCATTTTCTTCCACAAAACTTGCATTATTAGGGAAATCACAACTTCCCTTACATTACTGAGTCCTTCCATTTTTAAGTGAGCTCATTCAAGCTGTCAAACTTGAGGCCCTACTTGACTACACAAAAAATGCATGAAGCTGAATATACCATACTTGGGAAAATGGCCATCACTTATACAACTCAAATACTATTAAAATCACTACAGACACAAATTGAGACTTACAGACATTCCTAACAAAAAGGATACAAAGAATAAATATTGTATAACTTATGTTTGCTGAATCCTATTGCTTTTTTTTTGTCCTCTAAAATCTATTATTGTAAACACATTGTCCAGCATGAAAATAAAAATGTGACATGCCAGAACAGAGATCATAATTTAGTTGCTAGAATTTAAAAGTTATAATTAAATCTAAAATTAATTGTAATGATGAAGTTTAAACATAGTAAATAAACCAGAGTTCAAGAAGCTTTTGGACAATGCTCTCAGGCACATGGTATGATTCTTGGGGCTGTCCTGTGCAGGGCCAGGAGCTGGACTTTGGTGATCCTTGCGGATGCATCTTAAAAAACTTGGTTTTGTTTACCCTTCTTACTACTGGCCAAATTTACTTCTGACAGTGCTTTAGCCTTCCTAATGAGATAAGTCCCTATTCAGTTTCTCAGTGCTCCTCCCAGGCTGCCTTTCCCTGCTTCTGCTCTTTGCAAACTACCTGTTTGTGTTTAAGATTGTCCAGGAGCTTCATCTATGCATGCCTCCTGGCATTCTTCCATGATTTCTTCTTTGTAGAGATGTGTTGTTGTTCAGCCTGGAGGAGACAGACCTTGAATATCACCCCTTGGGTACCTCTTCCCATGGTACTCAACCAAGCAAATCCCTGGTGAAGCCAGTCTGCTCTCCTGAAGTCCAGGGTAGTAAGCTTGCTGTATGCCCTCCTTGCTGCCCCAGGATCTTGAATTTCAACGTTTCATGGTCACTGCAGCCAAGGCTGTCCTTGAGCTTCACATTCCTCGCCAGCACTTCCTTCTTGGTGAGAACAAGATCCAGCATAGCACCTCTACTTTATGGCTCATCTATCACTTGAAGCAGGAAGTTGTCATTTATGGGTGTACATTTATAGCTGTACAACATATTCCTGTATCCACTGTTTTTTTTTAACTGTGGAAGAAATTATGCACTCCATATATTAAAATACAGGTGTAATGAACTCAAAATGGCAGCTCACAGTTTAGCAGCTTATTACTTACATGCATAGGCAGAGTCATGGTTCAACTAGACTACTAAGTCTGATAGTAAGTTTGTTTAATAATTAATTATTAAGTTAATATTTAAAAATTATAATAATAATGAATAATAAATTATGTTTAAGCTAATAATTAATCCTATATAATTAATTTATGCACTACTACAGAATTTTTTGGGGAAGAAAAATTACTAAAATACACAATTATAGTTACAAATATTCAGCCCCATGTAAAGCCTAACAAAGCTCAAAATATCAAAATCTGAAAATGATTCCAGTGCAAGTCAGGACCATCTTCCAGGGAAGTTCTTGAGGTTCAATATTTTAGTATACATTTACATTAAAATACTTTATGCTAAGCCAACTTGAAAATGCTTTAATATAAAAAATACTCTTAAAATTATTATTAAAAATTATGATCAGTTTAATATAAAAATCATGGTTGAAAAAGATGCTTACATTGCACCTCTTACAAGACTTATTTCATCTTCATCACCGCACAAGTTAGATATTGCTAACTCAAATACTTTTTTCACCACAGATTTTATGATCCCAACTGCAATTTTGGCAACAATTTTCACGTGTGAAATAAAAATAGTTTGAACACAGGAACCCATGATGAGACCTTGGTTTCTTAAACAGATTTTGAATAGCAGCAGAAAGTTTGGAGATTAGGAGAAATGAAGGGTCAACATGACTTTTGTTGTGCATAAAGAGCAGTTTCCTTATCTCTTACAACTTTGTGTTTGTAAGGTATGGGAAAAAAAATAGGTGCTCTTTTGGATTCTATGCATTCATTTATTTTATTCAGTAATAAAGTCAATACCACAGTATTTTCTTCTTTTGGTGTATTTCTGAAGTATTTTTCCTTTTGGAATAGCAGTTCATTTTGTAATTTAGTTTATCATTAGGATTAGTATATTTATTGCAGTATGATATCTTCTGATTTTCCAGCTCTGTGTAGTAACTTACCAGTAGTATAAGCACAGTCATTTACACTGTTGCAGGATTTTTCATGAGCATGCTTGTGGCAGCCTGTTCACATCAGCATCTAGAGCTTCTCCAGCGTCATCTTTTTCACCACCTGATATATTTAATGGTATGCTTCCTGGATGTTTAGCTCGTTTGATTTTTCTCTTTATTGGAAAATCATTCAAAGAAATAGACATCTTCCTACTTTTCTTAGCAGCGTTATGTGGCTCACAAAAACTCACACTGTGTAGGTCCATGCTAGTAAAAAAGTCTTCACAACAAACCTCAGGAGGATTCGGCAATTCCTTTGGTACTTGTATCTGTACTTCATTTTTATTTGAATTAGATGATGAAAAGAAGTCTTCATAAGAAGCCTCTTCAATGCAGTAAGACTTGTTATACGTAGTAACTGCTTGCAAGAACCCCTTAGAGCCTGATGCACTCAGTTCTGAGGTAGCCAGCTTCAAACTTGGTAATGTTTGTAGTTTCTTCCTCTTGGCTTCAAGAACACAATCACCTCTGTCAACAGGGAAGCTTTTATCCAGTGAACATGCATTTAAATCTTCACTATTCATAGGTGAATTAGAGAGACTGTCAATCAAAGCAGGAACAGTATTTAACTGGACTATTTTTTTGGAAGGAGTAATATGACCAAAGCCCTCGAGAAGAGAGCTTTCATTTGCAATTGAAGTAGTCTTTCTCTTCTTGTTCTTCTGATTTTCCTTTGGAGACTTTAAACGTTTCTTTCCTAAAGACAATCTATGATCCAAAGTGTGCTGTGTAATCTGTTTCTTTGTTAAACTTCTGGCATGTCGTTTTGGTGTTGAGCTCTTCTGCTCATTGCCATATGATGGAGAATTCACTGACGTGCTCATGGATATATGATTATCAGTCCAGGTATCAGAAGCATGTTCTGCTACCTCTGTTCTCTGTCTCTTTAAGGTCTCAGATCTCCAAAGATAATCACAACTTGAGTTCAAGCAGTCTTCCATTTGTTTTTCTGCAAAACAAAAAAAAGGAGCACTATAAAAATGTGTTGAACAAAACAGAGAGAGTATCAATTTCTTAGTGAAATATGTATGGAATTCCTGAACTGAAAAAAACCCAAATATTTAGCCACTTCTTGGCATATTATGTGACAAGTCAACAAAAACTAAACAGAAAATGTATTAGAAACAAAGCACATTCTATGCCGACAAGAACCTACAACAGTTTTAGTTATTGTATCCCCTTACCTGGTCATAAGCACCCACAAGTCCCATTCTGTTTTCTTGAAATAAAGCAGCAGAGGAACTGATTATTTCTCTTGCATTTGTAGAGAAAGCAAGATTATATGCTGATAAAGTTAGCTTTAGTAACAGTGGAAACTCAACAATCATTTTTGCTACCACAGCATTAGCACCACCATGAAGATTTTGCAGTTAAGATGGAGTTAAACACAACACCATTCTATCATATCACATACATCAATACAATGTATTAAAATTAATTAGAATGTGGATAAAGAATTATTTCTTGTAGCTATGCTTATTAAATTAATTGTGTTAGGTGTTACACAGGAATAAATTTCTCTGAAACAAGCAAGTACTTCTTTTGATTAATCAACATGCATTTTTAAAAATCCTGTTCTACAGTAAGATGATTGCAACAGATGCTTTTGCTTAAGCAGATGAGTGCAGCATCACAGTGCAACACACTTCTCATTACTCCTCTAAGTTCTCCTGTAGGTTTTAGGGGAAGTCTTGATGTTATTTGCCTACTAAATATAGATAGTATTTTTAAACATGTGGTGTAGCTAACTATATAAAGAAAAATAAAACATATAGAGAGAAATTTCACAGGATATGATCAGTCACTCATACTGACAACTGATGAAGTCAGCTTCAATCCTCAAATTAACCTGGCTTCTTGAACTTTCTAAAACGTTATTAACCAATCTCTTAGGCAAAAACACAGGGGCCACTGTCACAGAGCACTGGAGATGGAAACTACACTGAATGCTGTCATGGGAATTGGTGGTTGCTCTTAATGTAAAATTACATTGTGCAGTTGCAAAGCTGAAGGAAATATGCAAAGCAAAGCTCTCAGATCACTATATTCTACCTCATCAGCACATAACTAATCTCCCAAAGTAAAACAGTTTGCAAATGGCACACCTATGCTACTTCCATTATTCAACTATCACTTCTCACTAATATTGCATGAAGACATAAGCTGTCGCAGGCTGCAAGATACCCACTGTGTTCTTAGGTGAGCCAAGATGACAGAACTCCTGTTTGATGTCAATAAAATGCAACACCTCAAAATAGAGTGTGGTATATACAATATATAACAAAACAAAATAGCATGTTGTATATACAAGACTGTATATATAATGGAGAGCAGGCAAATTGCTCTAGTGGCCCTCATTACAAATTCTAAAGGCTCCCTTCTCTTCTCTTTTCTACTGAGATCAAGGCCAGCATCTGACTTGAGCTTTTTGTCCCTGTGACTGACAGACAACATGAGGTCTGAAGCACAAACCTATTGCATACATCATCAATACTATTAAGATGTTCACTGATGAAGTGTTTGAGTCATTTGTGAACCTAGGAATACAAAAAAAGCTATTAGGTATTTGTAAGCATTTTTTTTAGGTAACTCAGCAGCACATCTTTCTGGAACTAAAGAATAATGTTGAACTATTTAGAAATTATTACAGATATTTCTAAGGCCTGTTGAGGTATTTTACTAACAAATCTGTGATATCTTGCACTTGGCAGTCATGTTTTGATAGAGCAGGAATGCTTTTAATATTTGAAGGTTTACCTTAAAATTTGGAGAGAAAATAAAAGCCTCACTCACTAAAATAAACTGAGATTTAATTTTTCAACCATGTATTACTGTTTCTTTACTTTCACAACTATTTTTGAAATTAGAAATTGACAGTCTAGCTGACATGCACATCTTAAAACTTCAATTCTACCCCAACAAAAGATGTTCCACAGTCAACATTTTTTATAGTAACTGGCAAAACCTAAAGACTTAAACCTTAATATTTTCTCAGTAAGGTAATGCAAACATTAAAAAACCCTGAAAACTACAATCTAGATTTAATTCATTATAATATGCATTTTAAGATCAAATTGATTGATTTAATTAGGTTGTTTAAATTTGTTTCTTTTTTCAGTCCTGTTCTTCAGTACCTGGACAGTTACCTCATCAGTTTTGAGCTCCTTTTTAAACTGTTGATGTGGAAGTAATAACATTACAACTTTTGTCATGCACAGCATCCACGTTGAAATTTAACAGGAAGTAAGATTTAGTCTCACTGTAAAGTTTAATCAAAAGATGGTAATATCAATTTACATGGCTAGAAAGTCTAGGTTAAACATTAGTCCTCTTGAGCAGTCTAGTGATCAAAAAAATATTCTGCAACCGCTATGTTCCAGACATGCAATCAGGATATGAAAAAAATTCTGAAGGTGAGAGCATGACAAGTGCATGAAAAAGTCAGCAGTAAAACCAGCAGCCATCTGTGCATGTTCATAAGTAAGTAAAATTTAACCTCTTACCAGTAGGAGAAAGATTCTCTCTTTTTTCCTTCATATCCTTTATTCCTCTTTCCATTGCTTTGCATTGACCTTTTATCTTATTAACAGGGCTGTATATAAGTGAACCATTGTCTTCAAATAGTAAGACTGGTACATCTGTTTCTACACAAAGAATTTGTATTTATATATTAATATTTAAATACTGTAACAGCTTGAGATTAAGTTTGTTTTTTTTTTTCAAAAAAACTTGGCAAAAAGAAATAGATTTCTTAGATCTAAGATCATTACAGATGCCTTAACACAACAGAACAGCAATAAACTGCAAAAGTTACATCAGCTTCATTTCTCAGGGCAAGATGCAAAAAACTCAAAAAATCCCCAACCAACAAACACCAAAACACCATCAAGTGCTTTAAAAAAACTTCTGACATTTGAATCTTAGTAAAAAGTAGTTCTTACCAGCATTAAGTGCTATCTTTTGTAGATCTAATTCTTTAGCCATTTGGTTCAGTTTTCTCTGAAGCTTTCTATTATTTTCTGGAGTTTTTTCAACATAGTCTTTTGGCTGCATACTTTTGTGCTACAAGACAGACAAAACTTTCAACTATATGTATAAAACTGCCAAAATAATGGTACCTCTTATTTTGCCTACCACTTTGTGACAGTATTTATTATTGGTATTTATGCTGCTTATCACCTCCTTGAGAGTCACAGGTATTGTAGAAATTTGCATTTTGCAAAGTAAACTTTAATATTAAATAAGAACATAACTAACCTTTTTTTTTGCTTGCAGCAAAGTTAAATATTTAAAAGAAGTTTTTTTTAAATACTAGTTTTGATGCAACTCTGTAAAACATAAGCCACATAGTCATGGGGGTTTTTTTGACTAGTCATCATTATATAATTTGAATTTAAGTATAAATTTTTTTAATCATCAATACAAAAACTTGATTTGTAATATACTTTCATCAGATAAGATTTCATGATCACAGCAACAGACTCTTTACTCAGATGGGCAGGTAGAGTTTACAGAATGTTCTGAAAATAGCTCAAATGCTTGAGGTCAAAAAGTCACGTTTAAAGTTTTTTATTCTAGTCCCATTAAAAAAAATTCACACACTTACTTTTTTGATTGGTAGTAGAAATCCTTCATTAGTGTCTACTGCAGGAAACAGGGATTCATCAACACGGACTCCAGTTTCTTGACACCTGTACAGTAAATTAGAGAAGGTCTGGTGGGTTTTTATTTTCTGGGTTTTGTTTGAAAAATGCAAGAAGACTTGCCCGAGCCCTGCAATAATGAAACACCAACCTTTCCTAAGCATGTGACTTTAAGGTAGCTACTCTAATGTTATCCCCTCCCCACCCCAGTCTATCTATTACACACCAAATACGTGATCCAAATTTTTGTGCCAAGGATGCCCTCCAAACTGCTGTTCTGGAAGAGCAAGATTCCCACTCCCGTTATTTTCCACACCTTTCCAAGCTGCTGGACTGTGCCCGCAGCAGCCGTTTGCGTGGCTCTGGTGACACCTAGCGATGGAACCCACACACAGTGCGAGCCTGTACACTTACGGCCTCAACCTTACTCGGGTTGGAATGGATGAGAAGCACAAACCACTGCAGGTATTTGTCAAACTCACTCTATTCAGAGTTCTCAGGAGAGCATCAAAGAGAGACATTTACCAGCTGGACTTTGGTGACTGTTATTAAATTCTGGATAACAATCAGCACAGAGGTAGACTACATGAAAAGTTACATTAATTAGAGATTTCATCGATTCTGAGAAGCTAAACAGAAGAAAATTTTAGCATTAAATACACTAATCTTTTACTTTGCTGACAAATCTGAATGTAAATTATTTATACAGCTTATTTGTGGGATGAGTTACCCTGCTAAGAAAACACAGGTAGAGCTTCACAATAACGTGTTTGATGTGGAAGTATTAAGTGTTCATAATTTGGGCAGACTGTAGCTATTCCATTTTATATGGGGCTCCTTTTGTTTGTGGGCTTTGATTTTTTTTAGGCTGTTCACTGAAGTATTTGTTGAAGAAACAATTAAAAAATATCCTTTTCAGTGGTCCCAA
Organism: Bombycilla garrulus; assembly: GCA_013400315.1. Lineage (NCBI taxonomy): Eukaryota > Metazoa > Chordata > Aves > Passeriformes > Bombycillidae > Bombycilla > Bombycilla garrulus. The sequence continues at coordinate 766,062 of VXBU01002811.1, read as the reverse complement.
AGCTATCCGTCATTTTAAATTACACTTTAAATTTTTTTACATGACAGCAAGTCCATGACTTTTGTTTGCTATTTTTAGACATGACTATAATTCTTAGAAAGAAAAGAAAAAAAACCCAACAAAAATAAACAACCATTTTAAAATTTAAAATAACTTTACTCTGCAGTTACAAAATTTTCTGATTTTCAATTTTCATCTAAAATCATTGTTTTCTCAAATTACTTCCTAAACTGTAAAACTGCATACAGTTTAGGCTCAAATAGGTGCTCGTGCTATTGAGCAGAAGCTTCCAATAAATGTTTGAGGCAAATCATTAGAGAGAGCACTAGAAGTCCAGTAAGAATTCAACAAGGCAATGATCACTAAATACTGTAGAAACCCTTCTAATGTTTCAGGCTTTTATGGAGAAATCTAAGTATTACAGCACTTCAGCTCATAGTGCATATTCCTCTGAGGGGCTCAAGCTCTGCTCAGGGAAAGGCAGCATTGGGGTAGAAGTCTAACAGGTTGGAAGTAGGGGTTCACTAGCTGTTAAATGTGTGAATATTTTCCACAAAGCAGAAGAATCAGGAAATGCTGGACTGATTGTATATTACTTGCTTCCTTGTCTGGTATTTTCAGAGCTCAAACATCAAAAAGTAGCATCCAGATTAAATACCATACAGTGCAGTATCCTCCAATATTAAGATTCCCAAGGACACGCAAGATTATAAAAACAAAGCCAAACATTCCCAGTTGACTGTGTTCCTCAGATTTCTGGTCATCAGATGGTTAGATGCAATACTGTATTTGGATTTTGATAAAATGAAGTGTTTAATTGCTTCAGCAATTTTTTAAACCCATGTAAATCTTTGTTCACTGTGATTCCTCAACAAGAAGTTCCATAGCCTAATCCTGTGTTATTAAAACCCATCATTTACTCTTTTCTCTGAATCTGCCTCCAGGTGTATTGATGTAATCCTTTCCAATCTTTCTGCTGGGAAGGAAAATATACATTCATTTCCCATTCAGCCTCTCTACACAAACCTTTGTGTTCACAGTAGTCTCCCTCCTCCAGTCCCTTTCCAGACTGAAGGATTCTTGTCTCTGCAATCACATCTTATAAGAAAACTATTTTATAACTTCAGTCAAGCTCATTGCTATCCTCTGGCAACATTCCAACCATAACCATGATAAAATCAAGTCATTCCACTATATGAAGTTTTATGTTCTATTTAATTTGATTTTTGACTACTGCTGAGGTAACAGTGCTATGAAAATGTCTACTGCAAGTACCAAAATGCAATTATCATCTTTCTGATATGCTTAAGAGGACTGCTTTAAACAGTCTTCTTGACACCAGCAGGAATTTTATTCCCTTCAGTCTTCTGAAGACTTCTTAGCAAAACTTCTTCCATTTTAAGTAGACTCCTTTTAAAATTTAAGCATTGTCATGGAATTTTTTGGGTTTGATGTTCCAGTATGAACACTTAAGACTGTATACATACTTATAAAAGGTTCCTTAACATAGTTTGAACATCAATCCACAAGCCAATTAATACCAAGCAATAACTAACATACTTGGTTTTGCACTGCACTCCTACAGGAGTCACCAATCCCCAGTCTACACCAGAAAGCTGACAGGTACTGTTACCTTGCTGAGATGACATTTCACAGCTTTTCTGACCATTTTGAAAATGTTCCACTTGCTACTGAATGAAGCAGCTGGTTGATCAACCATCTCTTTTAACAAAGCTAAAACTTCAATTCGTAGGAACTCTGCATGATTTGCTTACAGTTACCAGGTTCAAACTAAGTTTTCATTTACACAGGATGACAGTTTCATAGGTACATATTATTCAGCACTTCCTATTTACATTGTTCCAGAGTTCAAAAAGCTGTCTTCTGCCTACCAGTGTCTGAGACATGGATGTGCTCTGTAATCAGGCACTCTGGCTCCCTCATCGTATTACAAAACCCAAAAATTAGTATGTATATTAGCATAGTCTCATTTTAATTTTGTACTGCCTGGGCCTCATTTGAATAACCCCATGACCAGTAAGAATATTCAGTACTATCTCTTATACAGGCTTTAGTGCTCCAGACCTATACTTCGCCCAAGGATCTGATATTCTCATGAATTCTGCTTACAGTATACACTAATCTAAACTGTATGTTCTTCTATACCTTTTGGTATTTACTTTAAACTAAAGGGCAGAAGAAAAAGATTACAGATAAGTTAACTTGTAATTCACAGCTTGGGTCCTCCTCTGCAATAAAAGAAATCTATTTCAGATGATTCCCCCAGTTCCAACAAACTTCGTCTTCTAAGCCATGTACCAAGACCTTGCTTTGGTCAGAAAATGGTAATAGGAAAACTTGAAAAAATTCAGGAAGATACTAGCCTTCTCTCTCCTACCAAACAGCTTAAGTTTTCCCTCTAGATGCTTTCTCTGGTCTTTTCCTTTGTTGCTGTTATCCAGCAAAAGTTTAAGTTTCTTGAGGCTTTTACACCTGGATTTCAAAGCTCCATGCTGTCCCCTACAGTATCTTATGCCCAGTTGTTTCTGTGCCTCAGCTTTCTACCATGTTCATCCACTCAATGCCTTCCAGGAGAGCAGAGGAGACTCCTGTGGTGGAATTGCTATCACAGAAAGAGTATTTCTGTATGACATGTCCTAGGCTCTCCCCTGTAAGGCACCCTCATTCTTCCATTGGTACTCACCTGGACTTTTATGAGATTCTTTTTACTACAGCACATCCAAATCCTCAATAGTTTATAGTTCATGTGACTAAGATTTCAAATTCTGTATTTATACACTTAGCCACTTGAAGAGTATATTTAATTTTTTAACAGTATTGAAATCATCATCACACATTCAAATAGCACCAGGTCCCTGAAAGATATATTCACATAAATAAAATTTTTCATCACCCTCATTTTTGGGAACTTAAGGTACTTCTTCTTTGGTGTTAAAGCTGACTGGGTTGTGTGGTTGTAACTTCTGTATCTGACATACTTAAAAAAAAAAAGGAAAAAAGAAAAGAAAAAGAAAAAAGAAAAACCCTGCTTCTGCAGATCTGCATGAATTTCTTTTTTGGCTAATGGACTTGCATCACAAGTTTCCAGGCTGTACTGGCCTACATTTAGGTGTCTGCAGGCCTCAGATCTGCCCTCCCTCATTGTGTCCCACTTTTGTAAAAACAACAGGCCCCAAATTTTCACACTTAGATCATTACCTCTCCATGCATATGACAATAGGTATAGGTAAGACCCTCTTTACTTGATTTATATTCTAATTTCCATCATCACATTGACTTCTCGATTGGCGTGTTTAACACACGCATATCCATAAATCGTGTTTTTACCCTTCATCTGAAATCTTAGTCAGGCCTCACAAGCACTTTGTAAATTCAGAGAAGAAGCTATGGACTAGCAAATTCTAAAGGACTGGTTGCACAGAGTAAATTTTTCTTTAATTTTTAAAAAAATATATTTAGCTTTTTCCATATGGTAGAAGAGAATCTTCATGCAGTTTTGTTCTGAACTTGCCAAATATCTTAAAAACCAGAATACATATGGATCTTTTTCTTTCTTGCTAGGATATATTCTGTTTACAGGATTTAAGTACAGAAACAGTACAATGCCCTTGATGAAATGTGCTTTTACATATAAAAATGGAAGAACTGTAATAACGTAAGGATGGCCTTCACTGTCTATACGTGACACCTGAAAGCAAATAAACTATGAAACTACTTCACCACTTTCATTTTTTAGGAATTAACATTTTATCTTTTTGTGCAAGTCACATGCTTTATAATAGGAATAATGTCCTATTATAATAGAAATAATAATAACAGAAAAGTTAGCATTTACTCACAGGATTTTTACTATTTCACATACATTAATAAAATGGTTTCTGTATTTATATTTTTCAATTAAAAAAAATATTAGAATATATTATCTCTGAAATAGGCCACATTCATTATAACCACGAGTACTCACTTTTCCACCCAGAGTACAGAAACCATTTTTACACCCATCTTCTGCGCTTTCTTCCATGTAGTCAAACGTCCATCTTTGAAGACTACATGGGTCACGTGCTTGTTCAAAGTTTTTGAAACCTGCAGAAATACACAGAGAGCTCATATTTAAGTCTGATAATTGGAAAATGCTAATGAAACTAGTTAGTGTAGCCAATTTTTAGTGTATAAACCATTAGCTAAAAATGTATTCTAAACATTATGTCAAGGACCCTTTTGATCTTTCCCAACTTCACAAGAAGCCTCAAGCAATCAAAACTCTTGTCTCATTAGTCCAGCTATTGCAGGCTAAAGGGATTGAACAGCCTTTGTTTCCACCTTCTCTAGGTTACCATTCTCAGCTCCCTACTCTTAAGTGTATCACTAATTTTGCAACATTTTTATTTATATAGTGCAACATAATTTCCTATGCAACTGCCAGGACAGAAAGCAGACGCCACTATCCAAAGACATAAGGAAACATCTTCCAGGCAAAAGAACTCGGACTTAAAGAGGACAGCCAACCTCATTTTTTAAACTAATTTTTATAAGTAATAATCACTTTTAGTTTTGAGGAAAAGACTGAAGGTACTACAAACAAAAATTATATGGGAATGCTTTAAAAATGAGAAATACAGAAAATTAAAGTCAGCACAGATGATCAAATTTTCAGCTCTCAGCCTCCATTGGGAAGTGATGTTTTCAGTTCTAGATACTCCATTTTTCACAAACAAAACTTCATTTGTGGAGGCTAAGCACCCTACACAGAACTGCTTGATCAGTTATGATTGTTGATATGGTGACATCAATAGAATTAATTTTTTACTGTAGCATCTCCTCAGCCAAATGGAAATAGCTCTGTAGCTTTCTGTTGTGGGCTCAGTTGCATCCTTATGCTTTGCTTCCAGCTTGCTGGGTCTGTATTTAGCTTTAAGAAAACTATTTAGCTTTTCCAAACCTTGCTGGTAGCAAGCTCATTATGACTTCTTAGAAGACAAAACCCCACAATATTTAAGTATCTAGGCATAAAATGATCCATTAGTTTCTTATTGAATAAATTATTACTCCAGATGCAATTGCTTACTCACTTTTGCAAGTATTTGGCTCACAGCCCATGTCCTAAGAATGCTTGATGCAGCTTTGCCTCCAAGCTATGGAGGAACATCACATTACACCCCCCTCTCACCTTTCCCACCTCCTCCCCTTACCCTGTGCATCTTCTGCTGCTCAGCTGAACTTACTTTGAGATGTCCGAATCAACAATCTAGCAAAAAACTAATTTAGAATTTATTTTCCTGACACACTGAACCAAGTCAGCTGAGTAGGAAAAAAGAAGCCAATAACAGGGAAGTGTCTGCAATAGGGAAGGGGCATGACCATCCCTATTCAGTCATAGGGATATGCTAAATAGGCTCATCTGTATCATCTGCCTGCACCATACTTGGTTATTTTGACAATTCTGAAGAATTTTGAAGCCTTATGCTTCTGCCATATTTTCTGTGAGAAAAAAAGTCTTACATCAGCAGAATAGAATTACAGGGGTCTGACAGTACACCATAGAAATATTTCTTGTTCTTTTTACTTGTGTTATTTATTAAGAGTTGTGTTTGCTTTAATAACAAAGCCAGGTATCCTAACTGTTCTGTCACACTCCCTCAGCTTATTTCATACAGAAAGAGATTTGGGGAGAGAGAGCAGCAAGATTTCCTAAATTACAGTAAAAGACATCTACATACGTCCATAAAAGACATCTAGACATGTCCATTTTAAAGAGCACTGGGAGTCCACACAAGTATTTTTAGAGCATGATGTAGGCTCTAAAAATCTCCATTAATTAGTGATAATGTGCAAGAAGGGAAGATGACAGTCTGACCTTGGTATCTGGTTAAAATGTTACAGCTGGCAATTAAACATCTTTTGCACCTACAAGTCAACTATATCTGGTATGGAAAAAATAATTGAGATTCTTAAAATGTATTTTTACACGTACTTTCTGGAATTGATCCAAATTTGTGGAAGAGTGAATGGAAGAATAAAATGCCATGGTATTTGGGTGAGAAAATATTGTACTAACAACAGAGCACCTGCTTATAAGTTGATGAAAACAAAACAATACAAGGTACATACTTGTAAACCAGGTTTTCAGCACTTAGATTTGCTTTGGCCACAGTCTGTGGCAAGCCAAATACTTCCCAAGAGCATGTTAGCACATTAATATGCAAAGAGGTCTGTAGATGTATAAAGGCTTTAAATGCATTTCCCATCTGTCAGCAGCAAGAATTTTACAGCACATTGGTCTATTCTCAGGTCTCTGATTTTCTCCCTTCCTGCCCTTTGAAAAGTCATATTAAAAAGGAATATATGTGACAAGCAGAACAAGCAAGCTAATTTATAATTTATAATTAAGATCTTTCCTATTCCATTTATTTCAAAACAGTCTCCTTACTTTTGCTCCCATATCAAGCAGCTGCTGTGCAAAGGTTTTTGAGTAATCTTCTGTTCTGTTAGATGACCAAACGTCTACAAAGGCAGAAATACCTGGATCAAAAGAGAGAAAACTAATGAAGTACATACCAAGGTAAAACCAGTTAAACTGCCTTTCCAATAAAAGTTTCATATATATATATATTGCATTCAGCTGAAAATATAGCTTTTAGTGAACTGAGTGTCAGATTTTAGCAGCAGAATTTTTTTAGTGTATTTATATCCCCTAAACTAACTGTAACGGAAATAACTTAGAAGTCTGATGCTAGTTAACTTTTCACTTCATCTATTTAAAATACACTACCAGCTTAACAAGCAATACATTATCTTTACATGACTGCTCATCATTACCATTATTTAATCACTTTTAATCTTCAGATTAATTAAAAATTTGAAAACCAGTTCATATAACACAACTTACAGAACAAAATGATATAATCACAACAGAACTATTCCTTGTTCAAACTCCCAGAAAATTTTGCAGAAATATTACTTAACAATTTCCAATTGACTTTAATTTTCACTTTATTTCTCTTGAAATACCCCAAATTAAGTACATATAACGGGGCTAATAAAATTTCACATAGGCTGCCTTACGCAACTCTAGATATTCAGATTTAATTAGCTTGCTTCATTAAGCAAATTAATAAACTCTTCAAAAAATCAAGTCAGCCTTGGTTGAGAATATCTTCAAACGACCAAAGACAGAAGTATGAACTAGGAGAGATAAACAAATGAAACTCATAACAAGCCCTTCATTAATTTTACATGGGTCAGGCACTAAAGTGACCTACAGTTTCAATGGACATGCCACCTTCCCATTTTGAATGACAAATCAGGAAAATTTCAAAAATTGGAGAAATGGCAGTTCACCAAAAACAACTTCATGCAAAGGTCAGACAACTATAAGAACTCATGAATAAAACAGTTTCATTTTATAAGGGTCACCCTTAGCAAATATTGCTTAATTATCTTAGCTACTACGATAATTAAGCAGGTCCTTCTGATTAATTATTATGTAGTCTCATCTATCTTCTTTCTAAATGAAAACCAGAATAATGCTGCAATTACTCATAAAAATATAAGTACTTTTATAAAGATTAAAATATTTTTACAATTACTATAAATATTTTTGACATACAAAAGAAATATGAAACAATGCACTTCCTCAGGCAAAGCACTGGGAAAAATCTTGTTACCAGTACAACGACTTCAGATATAAATGGGAGTTTAAGACAAATCTACCCAACGTCCTTTTAACTGCGTTCATTCTCCTACTAGACTGCAGTAGATTCTGCCAAAGTTGCTTTTTTGCTTGATAGTTCAATTATGAAAAACAATGCACTTGCATTTGAGAAGATACTATCTTCCTCTTACACCAAATATTTAAGAACTTTCATAGCTAAAATTCTTCGAGAAAACCAGATCGGAACATTTCAGTAAAGGTCTAACTAGGAATTTAAAGGGATGCTACTTCAAAACTCCATGCACCCGCAGTAGGATCAAAGGTGTATTTTACAGTAATCAGTAAATTTTAGCTAATCAAATATATTCCAGCAAAAGGCAAGGCTTTTTGCAGTTTTTGTACAGTTGACGGAAAGGAGAATGAGGAAGCACTTGGCGTTTTTTTGAACTAGAAGAGCTCTGAGAGAGATCGGTTCTTGTAAACGCCAGCCTTAGAAGTTCTCAGAGAAGGCGGAGGAAAATGGCCATGAGAGGGCAACTTGGCGAGGCAAAAAATTAGAGGTGCAGAAGAAAGCTACGACTGACCGGGGTAGGCGGAACAGAGGTGTAGCCGAGCAGTGTCCCGCCAGGAGGCCCCCGACAGCAGCACACGAGCGGAGGGAGGTGTCCGGCCCGGCCCGCCCCGGTGGCCGCGCAGCGGGGCAGGGCCTGCGCCCGGGCACAACGGGCTTCCAGCCGGAGCCGGCCGGGCCCCGCCGCCGGCATCGGGCGGGTTCACGGAGAGTCAGAGGGGCCCGCAGGAGAGTCCTGACCACCCCGCGATCGCGGCCCGTCCCCCGCCCTGCCGGGAAGCGCAGGGGCAAGATCCACGAGGAGACGAGGGGCAGGGGCAGCGCGGAGCCCGCGCCAGCACGGGGGCTCCTCTCGGCCGCGCCGGGAGAAGGCACCGCACGGCGGCGAGCCGGTACCTTTCAGAACGGGCTCCATTGGCGGCACGGCCCGGGAGCTCGCAGCGCCCGCCACGGTTCAAACGCGCCTCCGCGCATGGCCCCGCCGCGCCTGCGCACGAGGGGCGGGCGGCTGCGGGGCGCGCAGCGCCCGTGCCTCAGGTCCCGCGGCCCTCGGCGGAAACGGGCTGTGCTCGGCCCAGCCACGGCCCTTTCCGGCGCCGGGGAAGGCTTGGCACAGCCGAACGATGCTGGAAACAGCGTCACGGATTTAAGCAGGTTGGAAAATACTTCTGAGATCATCGAGTCCAACCTATTGCTATGAATAGGGCCGGGAGACTAGTCTCCTTTTAAAGGTCTTCATTAGGACAACTTTGGGTGGGAGGCCCGAGGGGTCGCGCACACCGACACTGCTCCCTAGGACGACGAGGAAGAGGAGAAAGTGAACAGCTTTGCCAGGCGACCAACAGAGCTGAAACTTACCTCCTCAGGGAGTTCCACGGAAAGATGGTAGTAGGCTAGTTGTCTGGGGGTGGTTTTCAGGTGCAGTGCAGTTAGGATCATGGTGATGAGATGAGATAAGCTCTGGGCAGTGGTTTCATCCTCTCCAGTGATTTCCCAATTTGGAAGTATCATTTTTAGTTTTCTTTAATTTTTGGATGTTGTACTCATTGGCTGTTGTTACCTTTAACTGGTACCCATGAGTACTTGATGTCTCCTCATTTGCATGGACACCATTTTGGGGAGAAGTGGAGGTGAGACCCTACGAGAAAGGGAGTGTTGGTACAAGGTAGGAGACAAACAACTACAGATATTAACAATCAATGAACAATAAATAGGTAGGGGATAAACAACTAGGAGTATTAACAATTAATTAAAACATTAACAATAAGTAGTCAAACATCATTAATAACAGTCAACTGATTGAATACTTTAAAAAACCAAACTCATGCTTGGGGATTTATTCCCCACACTATGATCCAACACCACTTTGTGAACTAGACCATGGCTGACTGACTGAATGTGGCTTCCAGTCTTTCCATAGACATCTCCAGAGACAGTGACTCCACCTCTTCCCTGATTCTGATATCTAATCACCCTTCCCGTTTAAAAAAAAAAAA
>VXBU01002811.1:577060-753735 GCA_013400315.1 Bombycilla garrulus | reverse complement strand
TTTTCCCCAGTCACTTTGGACTGGAGAGACAGTGCTGCCCTAAAAGGGTTTTAGTATGGCCTGTTATGCCCATTCTTACTTTCAGGTCTTGACTCCTAGGAGTCTATCAAGCAGATAGCTATACTAATGCTTTTTAAGATATGTTCATCTAGTATGTAATATTTTGGCATTGATACAGTTTGTTTCATTTCCAGGGCATTGGTATGGCACTAGATCTGTGGCAAGTGTTGAGCATAAGTTCTTGGGTGCTTGCTCTGCTGAATGTGTGACAGACTTCCTTTCACTTATGTATTCACTATGTGTATAAAGTAACCAGTCAATCTATATATATGTATTTGTTTTTATTTAGCTATCCTTTGTATTTCTGTCAGCATGTTACACATTTCTTTGCTAGGCAATAATAAAATATTTTTACCAAGGTTCTGAACTGTGCCTCAAGGAAAAGGGAGTCTTGTCTAATGCAGTATCTATGAACATTGATCTGAAGGCAATTTCAGAAATGGAGGTAGAGGAGATTTAAACTTACTGAAATATAATTGAAAACCCTCAGTAAAAAAACCCACAGGCTGTGTCTGAGCCTTTAGCTGAACTGTAGTAGCAGGTTTTATAGATGTTAGAGACAAATATGCTGAAATGTGCAATTGTATGTGTATGCTCCAATTCTACACCAGTAGAGACAATGAAAAGTAATAATTGCAAGAAGATGTAATTAATTATCAGAGCAGACACTAGGACTACTCACGAGAGCACTGAGTTTGAGATGTCCACCATTTTTTATCCTGGAAATGAATGCACAGAATACTGAAACTGTCCCACAAATTTACAGTTTTGTCTTAAACAGTTGGAGTTCTGACCTCAGTTACTTTAGGATTTAGAAGAACTTAATTCTCAGATAGTGACTAAACTTCGGAATTCCACTGGCAGTAAACAGTTCTCTGTTCTTGTGCCAGTATTTTCTTGCTGTCAGTTACTCCTCAGCATTTATCATCCTCTAGTACTTACAGAATGCAGCACTATATTTTTACAGCTGCTATTTTGCCAGTTTGAATACATCAGGGTGTTTTAGCTTTCAAGCTACAACGAACTTCTGAAAATGACAGTGAGTGGGGCTTATTTACATGTAAACATAATGTAAATGCCTTCTAAATAGGCTTGTTATTTGGCTTGATGAAATGTAATGTCATAGTGTCTATAAAGCAAGAAATATAGCACTAATGATTAGACTGACATGATTTTTCTACAGTCAGTACTTTCTAGGACATACAGGTTATAGAATGCTGCACTAGGAAGAAAGAGTTTTACAGGTTAATTATAATGAGAAGGGAATGATCTGTGAAAGTTACATTTCAGTTGAACTCCTAATCAAAAGTAAGTAATTGTTCCAAAAAAGTAAAAGTCCTATAAATGCCTAAATGTTTCCCAGCCATCCAAAAATATTGAAAAGCTAATTTTTTTTTTCCATCAATGCAGTAATTTTCCAGATTTAGGTAAAATACAAAAAGAGCTGTATTCTCAAGTGTTGCTTTCATAAGTCAAAAGATGAATTTTGAAATTGGCTCAGCCAGCCCTTAATTTATTGATAAAAATTGGATGTGAACTTTGGGATGGTATTTTGTAAGGCTGTATCACAGATACAAGTTATCAGATGTAGTGGAATAGTGTATCAGATGGTGGGCTATGTATTACACCCTGGGAGTTGTCCTAGGTTACAATGTAACATATTCCAGAAGGTCTGTATTCTATCTCCATCTTCATGAACTGTTAAAATCAGGAGGGGCAGTGTTTTCCTTACTCCTCTCCCAGACCATCTCCTGTTAATGGGCCATTAACACCTTGCCTTATGAGTCATAGGTAACTCCCTCCGGGAGCCATTTGTGTTTAAAGGGCCATTGTGAGGACCCACCCCATGACTCATAGAATGACATCAGTCCATTGTGAGAAGCTCTGCCCAGGGGGAGGAGCCAAGCATTCCCACCTGGATATAATCTGGGCATTTGGACAGAACAGGCATCTGCCTTCTACTGGATTCCCAGAGGAGCAGCCTTCTCTCCCACTGGATTTCCCAGAGGAAGGACCAGACTGGACATCATCACTGGACCATTGGAAGAAAACTGCCCTTCTACAGGATCTCTGCCTCAGCAGAACCATCTGTCACTCCAGGAGGACTACTGGAGCCACCATTCCAACTGGACTGCTACCAACACCCTGACTGGCAGGGTGTCAGGTTGTATTCTAACTGTCAGGGTTTGTTTTTTTGTTTAGTATTGCATTTTCTAATTTTCCTATTAGGTTGTAGTTTGTTGGGATTTTTGTTGTTTGTTTGTTTTAGTTTATTTTGTTTATACATATTAAAGAACTGTTATTCCTATCCTCATATTTTTTGCCTGAGAGCCCCTTTTAATAATTTGGAGGGAGAGGGTTTACAATTTCTATTCCAAGAGAAGCTCCTGCCTTCCTTGGCAGGCACCTGTCTTTCAAAACCAAGACAGAGTATACATTAAACATGAAAAATTCCTAGAACAAATAAGGAGGTTTGCTATTATTAAGTAAAGTCTGATTTAGTATATTGATTATTGGGTAGTGTTTGTTTGTTTGTTTATTTGGTTGGGTGGATTTATGAGCCTGTTTCCAATTTGTGCAAACAACAACTTTAACCTTTCAGATTTATTTTTTTTAATCTTAAATTTCCAAGTGTGAATTATGTCCCAGATAAATAGCTGCTTCCTCTAAAGTAGTAAATCCCTGTCAATCAGTTTGTGTATTTAAGACCTGAACACTTGTATAAAAACTAGAGTTATCATCTCTACAATGCTACTTGACCATTACAGATGCAGAGGTGGGAAGAAGTGCTTGGAGCAGGTACAAACATGCGTGCTGCCTGTATGGAGGAAGCTCCCGAAACCAGCCCTAATTGTCCACATCAGCTGTCATTGTCTCCTCTTACAAGGTAGACTTCTTTTTTCTCAGTAAGCCTAACAGTTCTTGTCTGTGCCTGTTTCAGTTTGAATATTGATTTTTAAAGTAGCATACAAAACTGTGCATTGTTTTGGCGGTGTTCTGTGCCATTAATACTGGACTGACAGATACCCTTTACATACTCCACTCTGGGGTCCTTTTCTCAGGGTCACATAACTGTTCTGTAATAAACTCATATTTCCAGCTCATGAGCTCCAGGATTCTATTCTAACTATTTACTAGTTTACAATCAGTAAAGGAAACCCATTCCTATCTCTCCCCGCCATTACCCACAGCCGGCTCATGCCGCAGCGCCCCCTGCAGGCGCGGGGGAATCATCGCACGTGTCCTGCCTGGCTGGGGAGCCCCCAGCGCCCCTCCTGGCTGTGACCGGAACTGCACCGAAGGGGAAAGGGCCTGTGGCCAAGAGGGGCCAGCGCTGGGTCTCTGGTTCTGGTTGTTGGTGCTGCTGGTATTGCTGTTTGTTTGTCTTGTTAGATGTATATTCTTGTAAAGAGCTGTTATTCCTTTGCTCATACCTTTGCCTGAAAGCCCCATAATTTCAAAGTTATAGTAATTTGGAGGGAAGGAGGTCATATTTTCCATTTCAGTAAGGTTTCTGCCTTCCTTAGCAGACACCTGTCTTGTAAACCAGGACGATAAGATAGAGGAGTCACACCTCAGTAGCCTCAGAGGCATTCTAGTCTCTTTGCTTCCCCACAAGCACAATGCCTCCTGAGATTGCCAAGAGTGGCTTATTTGTTCTCCGTTTTCCTCCTTTGGCTGATGCTTAAAAAGGCATGTTTTAACTTTCCACTTCTGTTTTGCAGAGTAGTTAATTCTAAACCAACAAGAGGAAATTCCTATCTCATATTTTTTCAATTTATTTCAGTATATATTATGTACATTATTAGTACATATTAGTTAAAAAACCAGACAAAAACCAACAAAAGAAAACAGAAAAAAACAGCTTTTTAATAGATATTTTGAGCAATATTGGGAAAAAGTTGCATATGCTTGTGAGATGTATGTGTATTTGACATTATCAAAAAAACATTACTGCTACTCTTAGTATTTATTTGTGTTTCATAGAACACGGAAAAAAATATGAGGGACATTTATTTTCTGCCATAAAGAAGGTGTAACATTACGGATCGTGTAGTCTTACAAAATAGTTGGATGTTCTCATCAATGAGATGATTTTGTTCATTTTCCAATGTGAAGTTTATGATTAAGAAAATGACATGAAGTAAGTATGAAACATTTTTCAGGAAATGAAAGAGCATTTATTAGTTTTTACTTTCAGCTGAGGGGGTGACCAATTTTATTTCCTTTTTCTACCCTGTAATGAAGAAATCACTGTTTTTATATCCACTGCTCTTGTGCTGACACAGCACCAGGTGTATTTTGCATTTGTGAAACAGTGATAGCAGGATAGAGATCTGTCTTTGTTAAGTTTTTTAATTCACCCAGTAAGACAATATCTTTGATGCACTGTGACCCCAGAGGCCTATAATGGAAGAAAAAGACAGCAACATGCAAAAAAATAACATCCCATCATGTAATTGAGAGTATGACTCAACAACTCAACTGCTAATAAGCAGGTGTCTGTGTCATTCATGATGGCATGGAAGGCTTTTGCATTTCCCGTCTGAGCAGTTTTCACTGCCTGCAGCTCAGGCTGAGGCTGCAGCTGTGAAGGGGTTGAAAAGCCAGTTTATCTGACCTCTGTACTAAAATTCTGTTGTGGAGATTTGTGATTTTCCCAAGCAATGTAGAACACAGGCTTCTTGCCTTTAACACATCTCTGTGGAGATGCAGCTCTGGTCTATGAAAGGCAGCATTAACAATGAATATCCCCAATGCTTCATGATGCTACTCTCATTTGGCAAAGCTGCCCAAAAGATACTGTTTAAAAGCACAGTCCTCTTGTGTATGTTCAGGGAGGTCTTGCTTGAACATGAGAGCAATTTAAGGTTTCCTTCTCCTACTGTTAGCTCCACAGCTTACCTGAGTCTCAGGAAAAAATGTTGGTAGGTTAAATTTGGAGTTAGGGCTATGAACTAAGCAGGACTCACATTTTCTGCAACTGACTCATCCAGAAGCAGTGGAGGCAGCAAAGAGAGCAATGGTGTGAACTTATATCTCCCTTAACATGAATGACCAAAGCTCATTTGCAAGCATCTGAAGTGCTTTACTTGCCAACTAGAATTTCTAACTTGTATAAAGGATGATGTGGTATACACAGGAAAGGAGCTTTCTGTTACTCTGTCTTTGGGAATAGGTAGCAAAACAAGGAATATTAGTTTACTTATAACTATAGTTCACCTACATCCTGTCAGCAGAGCTGGTCTCCCAAGTTAAGTAGGATATGGTACATGTTCAGGCTTAGAAGAGAGTGACTAGTATGAGCAGAAGTACATGATAGATTCCACATGGTTTAGTGGGCCTCAGTATTGTCTGGAAAACAGCTAAGTGAGGGTGAGTGTGTAAAAAGAGGTGTACAGACTGATGAGTGACCTGGAGGGGGATACTGGGGAGAGGCAGTTTGCTCTCTTTTCCCAATAAAGTGCAAGCATTCAAAGAAGTCAGTAGAAGTCATATTCATAAAGAAAAGAAAATTTGGTTTTTTCAACACAAGAGGAACTTAAACTGTAGAACTCCTAGCAGCTGGGTGTTGCGGCTGACAAGAAGTGATCACAGAATTACTAAGTATTTCACAGTCAAGCCTAGTTTAGGAAATCCTGAAAACATAAACAGGTTGAAACTCTATATGAAACAGGCTACTGGGTTAGATAAACTCTGAATGAGAATACATATTTTTATGTTTTTAAAGTTTCAAGTTGTGAGAGCCTTGATGCTGTAAGAAAGGAATCCCTTAAGTTTGTGATTCTAACTGTAGTGTAATGTCAGTACTCCCGAGTCTAAGACTTCCATTCAGAGGGACCTGAATGGGTGGATGGGAACCTTATTAAAAAAATATCCAAAGTCCTGCACCTGTACAGGAAGGACTTATGGCAGTAATAAAGTGTGGCTTGGGTTCTTTCTGTACGAGGAAGACATGGAGAAACTGCAGTAAGTTCAGTGAAGAGCTATCAGGATGACTGAAACATTTGTCCTTTCAGGAGAGATTGAGGTAACTGGGCCAAGCAATGGAGCAGGTTTCCCAGAGGGGTTGTGGAATATCTCTTCTTGACAGTGTTCAAGAGCACAGTGCAAGCAAATATTGTCTGCCTTCCGTGTTGTACCTGACTAGACAAATTCCCAGAATCTCTTCCAACCAGATTTATCCTTTAATTCTAGGAATTTTCAGCTAGATCACCTCCTGGAATTAAGTCAGTGCATGACTTCTGAGCAACAGTGCCTGTGCAAAGCAGGGACAGGGCTACATTACCGAAGAAGGAGCAGAAGGTCACCTGACTTGGGCCAGTGAAAGATGTTGTGGAAATGGTCCATGCCATCTTTCACTTCGTTCTGTCGGACAGGACAGTGTTCTGAATGTGGGACAGAACACCTGGAATAAAACCACCTGAAACCTGATCTTGCAGAGAAGAATAGGCCTTCTGCCTTCCTGGGACCTTCCTGGGTTAAAGGTATGATGAGAAAAACTTCATACTCAGATTATTATCTGTAACTTCATACAGATTATTATCTGTATGACTCTCAGATTATTATCTTGTCATGGTTTGACACTGGCCAAAGGCCAGTGCACCCATGAAAATATATTTTTCTCAATTTCTGCTGTGAGGTAGGACCAAAAAAGGAGCACAGTCACCCTACTTAAAGCATAAAGAAGAAACTTTATTAACTAACACTAAAAAGAAGGAAAAAAAAAAAAACAGAAACCAGAAGGAAACTTTCAAAACATCCATCCTCCCCCCACCTACGGTTCACTCTCCAACCAAAACCACATGAAAAGACAAAACCTAGGATTTCAGTCAATCCACCCCTTGAACAATCATTTCCCCAACCCAACAGGAAGAGCAGAGTCCCTCCTGCCTTTGCCATAGATCCCCCCACAAGAATACCAGTCCTCTTGTGGCCACACGGTTCACAAATGGCTCGCCCGCGTCTTGCCATTGTGCAACATCGCNTAACTTCATACAGATTATTATCTGTATGACTCTCAGATTATTATCTGTAACTGATTTTTCATGTAGGCAATGTTGAAGTTGCAACAAGAAGCCTGAGGGCAATCAGGAGAGACTTCAGAGCCTTGGGACAAGAAGTTAAGGGATCAGGAGCAGGAGTAGTGTTCACTATCTTCCCAGTTGCAGGAAATGATGGGGAAGAAACTGGAAGAACCAGCAAATCAGCACCTACCTAGCTGTGAGCCTGGTGTCACTGGCAGAATTTTGGGTTTTTTGATCATGGATTGGTCTAAGTGACACTGAGCCTGCTGGCAGCAGATGGGATACACTTGTCTCAGAGGGGGGAAGGATCTTTGCATAGCAGTTAACAGAGCTCACTGAATGAGCATTAAACTAGATTTAAAGTGGGAAGGGGATAAAACCAGGCTCCCTAAGAGATAAGTGTGGGGGTGGCATGCCAAGTTCTGAAGGATCATGTGCTAGTGAGGTCCACAGTGTGCTCATTACACGGAGTACATTTGAAATGTCCTTATAAAAAATGTGCACAGCATGAGGAATAAAAAATAACTAGAAGCTTTGGCTCTGTCCCATACCTATGACATCACTGGCATAAGACAGAAGTGATGGGATGAATCCTATGATGGGGTACTGTAATGGATAGTTATAGATTTTTCAGGACAGATAGGCAGGGCAGGCAATTCCAAAATGTCAGAAGTCAAATGGCACAGAAGACTGGCTTGGCTCAGCAGGGATCTTCTTCTAGATCTTAGGAAGAGGAGGAAAATGTATGGACATAGGAGACAAGGACAGACAACACGGGAAGAGTGCAGAGATGCTAGTCATCACTGTAGGGATAAAATTCTTGTTGCCAAAGCTTGACTGGAGTTGGGAAGGACATCAATAACGGTTTTTAAAAATATGTTAATAGCAAAAGGAGAATTGAAAGCAATATTGGTCTGTTGCTGTTGGGATTAATCACCTCCCAAGTAGGGACATAGACAAAGCAGAGACATTTAATGCTGTTTTTGCCTGTTTTCAGCACTGATGGTGGCAAATTGAGTATGAGTCAGCAGTGTCCTGGCAGCCAAAATGATGAACTGTGTCCTGGGGTGCATCAGGAACAGCATTGCTAGCCAGTCAAGGGAGGTGATTGTCCTTCTCAACACTTCACTACTGTAGCCTACACACTACTGTGTATCACAATATAAGAGGGACATCAAAGTATTAGAGAGTCTCCAAGTGATGGTGACCAGGATGCTGAAAGTTCTTGAGGGCAAGACTTAAGAGAAGCAGCTGAGATTACTTGGCTTGTTTGGCCTGGAGAAGAGAAAGCTGAGAGATGACCTTATGGCAATCTAAATCTTTCTCAAGGCAGGCAGCAGAGAGTGAAATGCTTCTCTCTCTCTGCTGACCAGCAATATGTCACAAGGAAACAGAATGAAGCTGTGTCAAGGGAAGTTCAGACTGCAATTAGGAAAAGGGTCTTCACTGAAACAGTGGTCAGGCGCTGGAACAGGCTCCTGAGGGAAGTGGTCCCAACACTAAGACAAAGTTGAAGGAGCGCCTGATCGATGCTCTTAATCATATGGTTAATTTTACATAGTTCTATGAGGGGCAGGGAGTTGAACACAATGATCTTTATGGATCCCTTCCAACTTGGTAGGTTCTAGAATACTGTGAATTGTTTCCTACTAGGAATGCTGTCTTGCAGAATGCTGAAAAGCACTTAGTTTTTAGTGCAGCATTTATAAAAGTTACTGATAGAATCAACTTAAATTCTCATTATTTAATGCTTTTTTTTTTTGTGTTGTACATTCTAGCAAAATGATTGATCCTAAAATTGCTTTCTTTTAATTCTGTTTGTCCATTCCACTCCTCTTTATCAAATATGTTTAAACAGCATCTAGACTAAGAACTGCAAAAAGGTTTTTCATGCTTCCAGCTCTGCTTAGCTAACCTGTTATCACAGTAGATGGGTGGATGAAGTGCAGCAGAACAAAGTGTAACTCTCAGTACATGTGAAAGTAGATTGTAGGCAAGCAGTGAGGGAACAAATGACAAATGTTAGATAAATGCCCATTTATGTTCAAGTAGATCAAACCCATTTTGATTGTTTCTATTGCTCATCATATGTTTTTGGTCATGAGGGACCAAACTAATCTTCTATGCAATCCTAGTGAAGTTAGTAATGATTATGGGCCAGCTAATATTAAATGGAAAAAAAAATCAGGAATGGATTATAAGGAAGAAGGTAAATGGCAGATGGGAGACTTGGGAATGCTAAAGATTAACCCATTTGCTTTTCAGTTATTTGAAGTCAGATTCTAATTTCTCTTTCATTAAGGCAGAGATAAAATATATTTGTATCATCAGAATACAATGAAAATTATGAGAAGAGTCAGCAACTTTGTCAGACTGTCAAAACATAGCAAAACAAGATAAAAGGGTGCTCTACAGGTAAGAGTGAGCTACGGATATATAGATCACTTAGTAGGGATTTGCAATATGAACAGTATTTGTTATGCAATAATGCCATGGATATGAAAATTTTAAGTGACACAAAGATCTACTGGAAAAGCTGAAGAGATCCACAGACTGAAAGATACTGAAACCCAGAGACAGATAACACAACTTTTATTTGACTTTTATAAGGCATCCCAAAGTTTTAGATCAAAAGCTTGTTTTGTACAAAGTCTGAAATAATTTTGAAGTGGTTACCTAACTACTTAAATTTCTGCATTCTTTTACCTGATACATTTTTGATACAGTGTAACACAAAGGTAGACATCATGTGAACTAAGAGATTACCTTGTTCTTGCTGTATTATGTTAATTTGCCACATGTATGTTACATTTCCATTTGCCTATTGAAAAACTTAAAAATCTATACTTTCATGAAGCCCAGCAGCACTGCATAATATTTCCAAAACTAATTTCTGTTCATCTAGTTGCAGTTTTCACATCAGTTTTTGTTGGCTGGAAATTAAGGCCTGAGACTCATGAAGATATGGCTAGCCATTAAAACACTGGGCATGAGCAGTAGGCTTCTGATCCATGACTAGACTTTTTCTGATAATTTTGGGTGCCCATCTTACAGGGTGGCAAATACAGAACATTTTTGTGGCTAAGGAATGGACCTATAGGGAAATCACTATGGAATTAATCTGTTAATTTGTAGCATAGCAGATTGATCAATAGCTGCCAAAAACTCTGCTCTTACCTAGAAACAAGCCCCTTGATTACCCCTTCTCACTGACTCTTGAAAAAAAATATTTACAAGAGGCAAAGTATGTACATGGATTTTTACAGTTGAATGACAAATTCATTGCCCGTTCATGGCCTTTGTTAACTTCTTTTGTCTTGATACGTTGCTTTTAGTCTTATAAAATATCATCTGCCTTCCTCTGAAACAAGGCATGTAGAGAGGTTTGGGTTGAACATCTCAAACTTTTAATGGATTTGGAAAAATGAGGTCTAAACCCCAAATTCTCAAAAATGGCAGAACATAAGGGCAAAGAAGTAGCTCATGGCACTCTCGTGTAGGACTTGCAGACAGCAGAAAAAATTGTGTCAGGCAATAAGGGGGTGAATACATTACTAGGAAAAAAGTTGCATCACTAGACTTGCTCAAATAAAAAGTACTATATAGAGTCTCAAATGGGACTGTAAAAGTATTCATGCTCTAGGAATATACTCAGTGATGTGGAATTCATCTGCTTTACCTTCCAGTTGGAACACGGAGTTCTTGCTGGCAATATATTGGGTTATAAAAAGTATTTTAATGTCTCTTAAGGTTGAAAAAGTGACAAGGTGTTCTTACAGAAAGAAACTTCAGGAACAGCAAATCTTGGAAGAAACAATAGAATGAGTGAGGTCTGTGTCTTTTTGAGCGAGGTCTATGTCCTTTCTGTTTCCTGTAAGGGAAGCACTTTGGATCTAGAATGTGGATGTCTTATTAGAAGCCTAGAGAAAATATTATTGGAATGATGTATGCTTTCCAACAGTTTGGCAAGTCTACTACAAATTAGACTTATAATTCTAGTGTAATAAATGTCAAGGGCATTTTGAATTTCACAAGTACACCAGATAATATTTGTCTCCTCTTGTTTTAAATTCAGAGGCCTTAAGTAGTTGGACACACAATTTTCATACAGTATATTCATGATAAAATATCTTTGAAGCTGAAACAGGCTTAAGAAATTATCCCTTTCACACACACAGTGGTAATACCATTGTTATTTGCTGTCCCTTCTTAGTGGCGGTGAGCTCTTAGATGTTCACAATGCCTAATCTGTGTCCAGATTAAAAGTAACATTTTTCCCTCCAAGACCCATTTCTTTGAACAATGTTACTTCATTTTAGTGATCTGATTGAGAAAAAAAGTTGGATGGGGGGGAGGAAAGGGGGGAAAGGGCAGAAGGAACTCTTTGGGATGAAAAACTTAAGTGTGCTTCATTATTAAAGACAGCGTATTATCCACTACAGCCTCATTTTGACAGTGGTGTTATGCATGGCCTCTCTGCTTTGCATTATTCAGTGGTGATCCTTTTTTTTTTCCAGACTGTGACCCTATGTTGTATGAGAAATGAATTCAGGACTTTATTTATATCTGGCCTCAGAGAGAAAAAGGAAAATCATGTCCAAGTCCCAGACCTGTCTGTGACCATAACATCAGGATCACTACATCCTGACTATGAAGCTAGGCTCTGACACGTACTGCTGCAAAAGTTATGTTTGATTGCTGAACACAGGAAATGTACCTATTTTGAGGTAGGGGCTGGGGTGGAGCAAGAATGAAGAAAGAAGTTTCTGCTAGTAAACAAGCATGTTGGATTTTAGAAAAGTAGGCTGTATCCATCCCATCACAAGGAACAGCTGTGCCAGAAGATTATCTTTACATGAATCAAAGCTGATCAATGCTTCTGGTTACAAATAAAAAATCAGGACTATGATTAAACTTAAAATGCTGTGGGGAAAGCAGTTCCTTCATTTTTAAAAACAATTCTTATATCACTTTTCGGTATCACCTGAGTTTCAGAAGTCACCTAGAAACAAAAAGAAAAATAGCTAGTAATTTTTGCAATAGCTTTATTTTACATCCTTGGAACATTACTCTTGTTCTCCTAATCTGAAAGTAAGTTATCTGACCAAAAGAGATAAATACATTATTCATTAAATTCAAAGATAACCAAAGTGGTTCATAGATAAGACCAATGGGTTTGGTTTCTGGATATGAACAGGTACCAACAAAGTTGCATAGAGGAGCTCATGTAAACATTTTTATTTTTCAGTGTGAGAAACCTGCTATGATACATTTTCAACATGTCAGGAGAGGCATCTGTTTTCTTAGTCTGATCTAATCCTTCCTACTACCCTGAAGCAAAGGAATGCTATCAGAATTAATTTGTTACCCATTGTTTATTGCCTTTTCCCTAGGTGTTCTTATTATATTAGTTTATTAAAATAATACAACTATACTATTATATTAGTTGTTAAACTTAGCAGAAACATTTCAACTCAAGTTTCATTGTTTCAAAAGGCTGTAATTAATTGTGATAAACTGGTGCAGCTCTGCTGTTTTGACCAGAGCATGGAGTAAACATAATGGAGTTTTACATATTCTTTAAGGAAAGAGCTTTACTCTCTTATTAACAGTATTTGCAACCAAAAGGAAGCAGGATGAGCAAAACAGTTTCAGGAAAATGAGAGAGTAACAGGGAAGGAACATGGCTGAGGTCCAGTAAGATTGTCAGGAAGGAAGCAGGCAGTGACTGTTGGCTTCTACACTTCTTCATAAACATAAGAAAGAAAAATCTTTAGGAGGAAAAAAATGTAATGAGAATTGTCAGCCATGTAGTTCACACACTGAATTGGTCAACTGCTTTTACAAAGCAAAACCACTGATTAGTGACTGTGAGTTCTTACAGAATCATAGAATGTTTTGGGTTGGAAGGGAACTTACAGATCATGCAGTTCCAAACCCCCTGCTGTGGGCAGGGACATCTTCCACTAGACCAGGTTACTCAGAGCTCCATGCAACCTGGCCTAAATTCCTGTTACACAAGGGAGAGAATAATAGGATTTTCCTTAGTACTGGAAATGAAAAGCGTTAAATTGCATGTGCTAATATTGCCTGGCACCAACAATGATATGCTTGATGCTTCCTGCCTGCCAGCAATGCCACCTCTTTCTCCCACCTGAAAACGAGTCAGTCTCTGCTCACTGCAATGAATACTTGAGGTCTAAACTTAATCTGTCCTTAAACAAATATTGTAGCAGTAATCCATAAGTAAATAAGTAAGCAGGGATTTGTACAGAATATAAAACCTCTCCACTCAAGCTCAGAAATCAACCAAAAATTTTAGTGTTAATTCCTAACAGAGAAAACTAATCCCTGCTGCCAGAATGCTGAGTGTACTTTCCTTTGACATACTATCATAATACCTGCCTTGCTGCTCTTTTGACCTTGCCATTGTCCTGCATTTTTCTCTCTTGAAAAACAAATGGAAAAAAAAAAACCCAAACCAACAAGCCAGCTCAATTTAGGAAGAACAGCTGCAGAAATGCCAGAATCTGTAGATATGTGCCCCTTGGTTCTTGGCCAGCAGCTGACTGGGGCAATCCAAGAGGAAGATATGTGAGTGAGGAGGTCAGTTGTGCAGCACTTATTCTTCTTACCCAGGCTACTTCTCTGGATCCAAGAGAAGACTGCAGCTTTCAGAGTCCACACCATGTGAAGCAAAAGGGAGACGCTTGTGCTGAGTGTACCTATAGCTCAGGTAGAAAAATGTAACCCTAGTCATAGCTCTAGAGTTCTTCTATTCCCTCATAGTTCATCTGGAATGACAGCTCTCCTCCTCAAAACAAATTCAACCCTGCTGCCATGGTGTGAAACTGCTGCTTGAATGTTTTTCAAATATCTGTGGCATTTCTGAGTGCTTGAAATGTCTGTACTGTAGTCCTTTCTTGCCTGCAAGAAGGTTGATACTCATTCCTTAACTTGGTAGTAAATGTTAACTGAAAACGCCCTTGGAGATGCATGGGACAATTCGAACCTTTCACTGTAGTCTTTATTCACACTGAAATAGTCGTCCACTGGGACTGGAATAAAATAGATTACCATGCTGGATTTTGCTTCTCTAAAGGTAGAGTTCTCTTGGGGCTCAGACTGTTTCTCAGCTTTCCCCAGTCTCACAAATTGCCTCTTTTTTTCACATGCGGACACAATGTGATCAGTGTGGTTGGTGAAAGGCAGGAGCATCTGGGACAGTAAAGTGAATCAATTAACTTGTGAGGTATAGACAAAGAGGAGTAGAAAAAGCAATAGGAAGGCCTTTGGCATCTTACAGATACCTGTGAAACTGTGAGATTGCTTGTGCAAACACACCTAACTCTGTAGAATTAGATTGGATGTTCAAAGGACTTGCTTCATGGTTGTAGAAAGCACATAGTGACCTGTAGCACCATGGCTGGGCTGATCATCTAGAACATAGCTAAGTATTCGTAAGACTATAGAGCCTCTCAAGACGCAGAGAATCATAACCATTTTTGGTTTTATTTAGATGGTCTCTGTTCCTGCAGATATTGTTTGTTATGATGTATGACTTTGCTGAGTATGTTGCAGCTGTTACCTTGGAGATTTGCCAGTGATTTTTTTTTAATATTCTGACACACTGTTCCATTTCCAGTGGGGAGAGCAGACAGATAGAGATATTGAAGTATTTCTTCTGTTTATTTTTATGGCTCTTTTTCACTACTTCAGAATTACCACCACTGATTTAAGAAGCATAGTAGGTGTTGGTTGGCCTAATGGTCCTTATATTGGTCTATAGAATGTGTTGGATATTTAAACTTTCTAAAATGTGAAATTAACAGCTCTTCTATATTTGTCTTTATTTTTGTTTGGTTTGTTTATTTATTTTAAATTTTATTTATATGACAGATCAGGATAATTTTCAGGATCCAGATTATGAAAGTTTAATAGAGTTCCAGGATCTGAATAGAAAATGAGGTACCATCTGCAGTTTTAAAGTATTGTTTTTCTGTCTGTCTCTGAAATTTCTCTAGCTTACTGGTTCCTGGACAAACAAGGCCAAAGAAGCACTACCATTAGCACTAGGTCATGAAAGTACATTTTGATGATTTTAATTTTAAATGTTCTTTTACAATTTTAGAATGCTTTAGCTCATTTCATATTAAATCTCATTTCATGGAAAGTCATGGAAAGCTGCTTCTAGCAGTTCTTTCAATTAAGGAGTTGAATTTGTAGCAGCCATATGTTTCCCAGCCTACCAGCTAATAAAAGTGAATTATATAACTGGTTAAAACAAACATCTACCTTTAAATAGTTAAAATGTTGTTTGTTCAGCTTGTTAGTTCTTTTTTTATCTTTAGCCGATTAATAATTCTTTACAAGCTCTACTGTAACACTGAAGGCATATATAAATATGCTTTGTTTTTTTTCTTGCTATCCCATAGCAACTCCCTCATTAAGTCTATAGACCTGTACACAATTTTTCAGCTTTGGTTTACTCACATTCTGTTGTCTTTAAGAATAGGTAATTTTATTCATCCCAGTCCAATGATTGAACTTGTTTAGTTGTAGCTTAGAGATATTTTTTTTAACAGCCAAAAGCAAAGAAATAGACATATTTCAGGATAGGTCTTCTTCTGTGTGTGACTGTCTTTCTAGATTTATTAAATTAATGTCTAGGATGTAGTGTAGGTCTCCAGGTGCCTTTGAATATGCAGTCTTAGGAAGTTTGAAAGCTTGAAGATAATTTTCATTTGGGAAGCTGTAAAAACAAGACAATGACCTTCTTAGATCTCCTGCCAGACTTTTTTCTAGGCAGGCTTGTATAGGTGCCTTTAGGTATTAAGTTTTTGTCAAATACTTCTTGTCTTCTGGTGCTACTATATATACTACATGAAAGCATGCTGACAAACTAAAGAATTCATACATAAAATAACCCATTTTAAATTTTAGTGGGTAGTCTGCAGTACTAGTCTGCAGGTGAGCTGGTTATAACAAAGATCCTGACTCTGCACTTCCTTGCAGTCTGCATGAAATATTTCTGCTGTATTCAACAAGGAGAATGCTGCTGAAATTGGAACTAAAATCCTGATTGTGTTCACTAAACAGTTAAAAGAAGAGAAAGTGAAATCACCTGACTGATAGGGGTTTGATAGGAAAGACTGAAGAGCCATGGTTGTGTATCCCACATTAGGAAGCTGTATCTCATAGATCTGCTGCTTTCCCCTTTCCTAAGGACTTTGACAGCCTGACTGTACTAGCACATCTCACATCTCTGAAACAGCACAGATGAATTCTCAAGATCATCCCTGCTGATGCATGATGCTGAGCTGTCCTCTGTCTAGCCACAAATCCTACCTGCAAACACACACAATAGAGCCAAGCAGGACAAATCTGCTAAGTTCTTGGTTATTAGAGTATCTTCTTGCTGCATTCATCTAGCAATATGTATTAAACAATACAAAGGAAGTTCATGCTTAAATAAACCTAAACCAATTATGATTATTTAACATCTTACTGTTCGTGAAAAAATACTATCAAAACTAGTACATACTTTTAAAGAAAAAGACAGCAGCTTTTATATAGAAACAACTAGATGGTGCTCATCTGCTTTTGAATTTGTCAGGGCTGCAACACAGGTGATTTAGAGCAGGAAGATACGATCTCTAGGAAAACCTGTGTAATCAGAATCATCCTGTTTATAATGTTTGTTACAGATGCCTAGAAACACTTGCTGGCTTACAATTAAGGTTGTAATTTAGCAAAGATGG
This sequence comes from Bombycilla garrulus, assembly GCA_013400315.1. Classification (NCBI taxonomy): domain Eukaryota; kingdom Metazoa; phylum Chordata; class Aves; order Passeriformes; family Bombycillidae; genus Bombycilla; species Bombycilla garrulus. The sequence continues at coordinate 736,886 of VXBU01002811.1, read as the reverse complement.
AAAAATTGCTTTGCAAAACATTACAGCCTTTTCTTATAGTAGATCGAGTGCTTAGAAGGGTAGTTATCCACACACATGTAAGTATAATACATAGAATATGTACCAGTAGCATTTCTTTTAAATACAATACAATAGCATTCATTTAAAAAATAAAAAAAAATTATTTATTCTTAAGGGATTTTAGCAAATTAATTATATTACCTTTTAAAAGCAATCCTAGTTGCAGTGACAGCCACAAAGAGGGGAAAAAATCCTAGAACAATGACAATATTTGAGTATTTGAAGCCAAAAAGTTAAACTATCTTTAAGTGAAATATGACATTCAAAGAGAGGCCATTAACTTCACAATTGTAACTCCAATTTAAAATTGTGTATCTCCTAAAGTGTTAGGACATCCTAAGATGAGAGAACAGTTTTTTTCTGATTTCTGATCATTTAGTATATGCTCCTGATTATGAGTTATATCTAGTCCACATTATGACTTGGGAGGTTGTGCATACTTTCTCAGATTTTGCTGATATTTGATGGCAAGATTAACAGTCAAGATGAAAACCAGATGGGCTAGGATATTAAAACAGACTGATGAAAGGCAGTAGAAAGGGACAGACATTCATGTCATTGTCTTAGCAATTAACAACAGCCAATTTCTTTTTTTTTTTACATAGTAGAAAGATAATCATATCTTTTGGAAAGAAATCTTAAAGAGAAATTTGCAAAGCAGTTTTCAGCTGTTTTTTTGAGAAAGCTGAAATATTTTGAACAAGTGAATGAAAGTTACTATGTCAGTGTAGGTATCTTAGGGCGTGTAAAAAATCATGGTAATGTGTTTCATGTGTAAGGCATTGCCTCTTCTTTCACTGATATCTAAGAAAATAATTTAGTTTGTATAAATTTTATAGCTGAAAATTGCCTTATCTTCTTCATATTTTAGCAATTATTTACGTACCAATAATAAAATTTAAAGGTCCTGAAAATACTTTGAACTATCATACATTTTATCTACTTACATTCTTGTAATACGAAGCGCGTTGCTACTTTTACGCTTTGGTATCATTTAATGTGCACAGTTCAGTGGAACTTGTTATTTATCATGCTGAAACATAAATACATCCCCCATATAAAAAAGGAAAATGACAAAATGCTACTGTATCACTACATGTACTTGAGAAGTGTGTTATTTTCCAACAGAAAAGGTTAGCTCTGTATAATTTTACTAAAAACAAAAGATGGTGAATTTTTCAAGCTGCTACTGAGGCAGTTTCCTGTTTTTACTGATGATCATGTCAAGTAATCATGTTCATAAACTAGTCAAACTCAAATTAATATCATCTTTCCCTTAGTGACCCCAGAGTAATGGCTTATAGTAGTATGTGATTAAGTAGTATATTAAGTTTTTCTGGCCATACTGGTCATTTGTCACTGCCAGATACAGAGTATAAGGTAAACTTCAATCTTTTAGGCCCCTCTCTTGGTACTGGGATCCAGCATTTTTTTACAAATTGAGAAGCTTAGAGCTTTGCAAATAACACATAAATGGTGGGCATTCCTTCTCTGGACACTTGACTGTATTACCTGCTGATTCCTTCTTTATTAAGTAATTTATTGAATTATCAGGAGACTCTTCAGCTGATGAGGTAGGCTTTATGAAAAACAATTCCTATGCTTTTTCCATGGTGACAGGCTGCACCAGGGCATTATCCAGCTACTCCCCTCACTTTGGAATTTTGCCACACTCGTAATCTTCTGCAGTCTGCAGTCAGACCCTATCTTTTTGATCATTTTTTTCCTTAGTCCCAGTCTTTGCTTCTCCATTAGTCTTCCTGTTCTTCCTGTGTCTGCATTCCTGCAGCCATGGCGCAGTATGTAACTTGTCCCAGATCCCTCTAGTGGCAGAGCTCCTCCTGGGATCTGTACCACTGCCTCACCATTTGCCCTTTCCAGATTCCTTCCCAATCTCAATGTCCCAATGCTTCACAGCTAATTTTGCACACTAACCCTGCTAGTTCTTTGTACTTGCATCCTATTTCTGTTCCTCAACTCCTGGGTTTTTTTCCTTGTCTTGCCATGTTTTCTAACCCAGTTGTGGTTTCCCTTTCTAGTTTCTACCACTGTGTGATTGTTATTATTTACAGCACTTCTAGTTCCAATTTTGAACTGCTATAGGTGGGCTACTTTTTTTAGTCCTAATTTGCTCTCTCATGCCCGTTTAGGTTCATCTTGTTTCTTTTCTCATTTTGAATGTCCTCAGTTCCTCAGTCCTCAGTGATTGCAGAGAGTGCTCATGATGTATGTACAGATGAACAGAATTTTCTCCTAGACTCCTCATGGTCCACAGCCATCCAAACTATCAGAAAGTGTTACTCCATGCTGGCTGAAGCTGCCTCACCCAGCAAAGGCAACATCTACACCAACCCAAAGCTGTTAAGGTCAAAAGTTTCTACAGAGCATGCGTAAATGGCAACATTCCAAGTTTTCCAACCTGGAAAATTTTAGATATATTTGCATGAAGTTGGATAGGACATATTTTAGAAAAATGTCTCAAGTCAAAGCATTTGAGTATCAGATCTCCCCAGGACAAATAGCCCTCAAAATACTTTTTTCTTGAGTTTATAATATAACTTACCCCCAGGAGAAGCTGATTAAACTAGACAAAGACTTTTCCCAAATAATTTATTCTCTGAATTAGAAACTTTCAGTTGAGACTAGTAATATTCTGCAAGATTATATGCAACTAAGTGCAGAATACTAGGAAAATGTCAACCAAAGTGAATAATTAGCAGACCCACTATTCTTATCTATAAAAATGCAAGAAATTGCCAAATGTAGATGAGTAATTTGGCATACATGTATATTCCTTTAGTGTTCGATCCCCCACACTAATGTTACCTCTCTTCCTTGTCTTTAAACTGTGAAGATGCTAAACACTATCTTGGACAGTGATGGGATTTCTCCTTGAGCCAGGTGTTATGAGCTCTCGGAGCTCCCATCCCCATTTGGGTTTTTGTCTTACAAATACCCATTGGCTTAAAATGAGCAGGCAAGACACCTCGGGTGATGTTGGAAACAAAAAGGTTTATTAACTTCCAAAATAACAAACTCTAAAGAGAAAAAGCCACGCCAGAGACCACAGGTCCATGTCTCTGCTATAATACCCCCAAAATGCCACGCGGTACCCCTATTCAGTGCTTTTTATGGTTTAGGTGGGGCCCTGGCACTCGTCCAATCCAGGTAGCACCAGGGGTGAGGTGATGTCCAGGGAGTCCAATGAAGTGTCTTGGTTTAGAACATTTCCAAATTGGGAAAGAATGCCTGGGCTCTTTACCTTGTATGGGGAATAAAGACAGCTTCACATTTCTTCTTGGTCTGGGCACTCTACCTGTAGGAGGTGCCACAAGGCAACAGGATAGTCTGACAGTGGCCTCAGGGTTCAGTGTAATACTAATAGAGGAGAATAATACTAAATCTGTTAATCACTTGGGACGTCATAGAAAATACATTGCCTAGTCCTTATTTTGATGTTCAGGACTAGAAGGTGTGTGACTAGCCATTTATTTTCCATTCTCCTTTAATCCATTTGGATATAACCTTAGGAATTTTTTTCCTTCTCTCTCCTTTAGACCTAATGATAATTAATTTAAAGTTTTGAACCCTAAGGTGTAATAACCATTCAGCAGCCACAGTACCAATTTTATACTAACAGAGGTGGGTGTTCTTAGCACTTATGTTTCCCAGGTTTCCCTCAGCTTTTGTTATAGCTAATTAAAAGGCTTCTTTTATGGATGGTTCAGTCGTACCATAATTAAACTGATTCTGATTTTTTCACTGAAGAACTTTATTTTCTCCATTGATTTTAGAAAGAATCCACAGAGGCTTTTCTCACTAAGCTTTTAAACTCACTTTTTTAAAGAATAATTCATCCCTTATTTGATGCTGAGTGGATTCCATGTTGTAATACAGTGATTATCATAACATGGAATATTCAAAATTATTTAAAATTGTAATCAAATACTGGTCAATTAATTTCTTTTTGCCATGTTAATTTAATTAATTGCTATATTACCCCAGTGCTAAATTACGGAATATTTGCAGCTCTGTAATTGCCTTAAAGCATGCATAATAAGCAAAATATGCTTTTCTATCCTGTAAATTTAATGGTATTCTATACTATTGCTCACTAAAAATGTATCTCCAAATCTTTACAGGTTTGAAATCGGCATTGTTGTTCTTCCTAAAGACAAAGACACAGCTTCTGATGGAGTATTCAATATTGAATCAATTTTTAGCCTTAAATGTTAGTAATTTCAATATACCAAATACTGCACTAATGAGGCTGGCATTTCAGCATTTTTCTTTTCCTATTTTGAACACAAAGATATTCCCGTCACATGGATGCTAGTTATCCTGTTGCTTTATCTTTGCAAAAATCATTCTGCATATCAAACTTTAATAGATAAGCAAGAGTCCATGCAAAACTGAAGAAAAAAGATATCTTTACTGAAATATCTTTTCACTTCTAACCAGAAATTTTTCTTTTATGTGGAGAGAATAAACCCACTACTTGCTACTGATTTTTTCTTTGTAGCTTTTTTGTACTGCATGAAAGGTCTTATGCAGAGTCATAAGTTAATTGTTATTTGTATGTTATTTTTATTTGCCATGTGTTTTTTCAGTCTTATCTGACTTGCATTTATTTATTTATTTACAATCAAATTAAGTATTATGGGATTGTTTTTAACTTTCTTTTGATCATGCCTTATCCAGCTCTTTTTCTCTTTTGATCATGATGAGAAATATAAAACAATCTATTTGTGAAATCCTTTCAAATAAAGATAAAACAGATACATATCCAAAATACCTTTCCCAATATGGAAAGCACAGAGGGAATGCATCACCTCTTTCTTAACCTTGTACATATTCAAGAAATGCAAATAGCAAAAAAAATCCCAAGAGAGTAAGCAAAAAATTGTCTTCAAACTGTTTTCTAAAGGACCTTCAAGGTGATATAAAGTGGTTTAGGCTGGGTGTGTGACATGCTTAGGATGCTCATACATAACATCTATATTATAATTCTGTGTAAACAAGTTTCATTAGACATTTGGCTAGCTTATCATACATCCAGCAGAATTTTTTTTTCTGCTTTAAATTCTGATTTAGAAAGAATCTCATTCTGTGGTTTGTATCTAAGCAAAATCTAAATGTTTATTTCTTGCCTTCATAAATATCCTAGACTGAGTTCATCCGAGATGTTTCTTGCAGAATGGAATAATTAAATGGTAAATAAAGGTCAGAAAAAAGGCTACTTCTTTTAAAGTAAAGAATACCTTAATATTTAAACATTATCATTAGTGCTTTTTCCTTTATTCATTAGTTTAGGATTCCTGCTAATGGTCAAAGAGAGAAATATGGAGGTAGAATAAATTTATATTCTGCTTTTATCTTTGTCTCCTCAACCACAGGAATTCTTTCTGATTTATTGTAATGTCATCATGCATCTCTTGAAGTTCAAAATTCAAATTTACATCAAAGAAACTTTCCTTCTCTGCCCAAGTACCTTTGCCATATTCTTATGATAGTGCAATTATTTGATCTACTTTTGTATAAAGACATAGTATCAAGCAGGACATTAGGGGCTATTTACAATGACTAGCTTTACACACAGGAGGCTAATTCCTCTAGACTTCCTCAGTATTTAGTAGAGATCCATTTATGAAGTACTTCAGAGTGGGAGCCTAGTTTAATTTGTTCTGATGTACCTTCTAGAGAAAATGTTCTCCCTTGTTTAAAGTCTTTTGGCTACTGTATAGCCTGTCCTACCCTCTGTCTGTACTTGTTAATCTGAGGTTATGTTTCCAAATCTGTACTTTGCACTGGATAGACTTTCAAAAATTTTGAAAGCCCCAAATTAATGTTGATGAACATTTGCAGATGTTATATTTTCTTAATAGACTTCCCACCTTGGTATACATGGTCATATATATAGTTTGGGCCCAATTATGATGCATCAATTTTTTAAAAATTATCATACAAATATTATATGTTTATTATAAGAAGCATATGCTTCAATATTGCCCATATTGCATATCTTAAGCAAATTTTAACCACCACTTGGTCTTCATATTTAGACTCTAGCCCAGTCTTCTAATTTTAGGTCACAATTTTGAAGAGATGAGTATATAGTGATTAATGATCCTCTCTCTTCTCTCTACTATTATTACTTTAGTAAATGTATGAACAATAAATAGTAGAAGGTGCATGAACTTATAAGTATTTTAAAAAGTAAGTATGTACTTCCTCAAGTTTTCCATTTTTGTTTGAAAATGTCTCTCATGGGACCCTGCCAAGCAGATTCATGACAAGCTGAAATTTGCTTTCCTTAGATCTAGGGTTGTGATTCTACTATTTGCCTTGCTCACTTTTTCTCTGATTTTTAAACTCCACAATCTTAAACTCACTTCAGCCAAGGCTGCCCTTGACCTTCACATCCTTGTCTGGTTCAGCTCTCTGAGAGTACTAGGTTCAGGAGAGCATATCTCTAGTTAGCTGATCCCCTTCATTAGGAGCAACTCAACTTTTTGACAACACACCCCAGAAATCTCACAGATTGTTTCCATGCACAGATGTTTTTCCTGCAGATAGCAGAGTGGCTGAAGTCCCCATGTTACCAGAGCACATAAAAGTGTTTTGCCTAAAGAAGCGTTTGTCTTGGAGTTTCTGATGGGGTGATATGTAGCAGATATATACCACAATGTTATCTGTCTTGATCTGTCCTCTGATGTAAAAAACTTGCACAAAAAGCTATTGCAACACAATCATGGGAGCTGTTCCACCACATTTCTTTATCTGCTCTAATTTCTCTACAGATACACAAGAACTGGTAATTTATGTTTCTCATACTTGAATCCATTGTGTAGAAGCACTTTTTACAGGCCCGCATTCATGATACCCATAGCAGCAGAGTACAAGAATTTTCCTTTTCATGTTTTCTTCTGGACACATTATTTTCTTCCCCCTGGCTTTTACTTCTCTTCATATTGTAGTAACTCAGGTTAGGTGTTTAGTCATGGACTAAAGAGAAAAATGTTCTTTAGATGAAAGCAGTAAAGACAGAATTAAAATAGAGCATCTGTACTCCTATGAAGTAAGCAAGCATATGGGCCCTGATGCAGCAATAGTTATATATTCCTGTAAAGAATATTTTATACACATATTCTTGTAAAGGGTTTAACCATATGATGCAGAGTACCTAAACATGATTAAAATACTGGAAAATCCATAATAAGAAACACAATTGATTTTTAGGAGAGAGATTTGTAAACTGTGCTATCACTGTTCATGTCTCTGCAAATTAGGTCTTATATCTATCAGTCCAAGGTCTTGAGTAAGATGATAGTTGATAAGGGATGTTTTCCTTTTTAAAGTATTAAATTCTGAAAATATGTATAGTTCACGATTAACCTTCTAAATTGTGAAAAATACTTGGATCAATTCTTGATATACCAAGGTGCTTCAAATTCAGTGCTTATTTGAGAATTCCAGGGCAGAGTTGTAAACCAAGAGACTTATTTGGTTCTCTGTTTGCTGTTTTTAAGTGTTGATGTAAATAAACAAGATTGCATTATCAGCATCTCCTCACACAGACAACCTGCAAGTTCCAAAGTCTGGCTTAGATCAAAAAAGAGGTAACAGTATATATTTATGCAGAGTGAATAATACATGAATTCCTTGCTCTCCAAGTGTAATATTGTGTTCTTTAGAATGTCATTCATTAATCTATATGGCACAAACAGTGAGAGCAGGTCAATATGTTTGAAGATAATTAGGAATTGATTAGCACATGAGAAACCAAATAAAGGGACACATTTTTGCCAATGACCAAAATTGTTGAATAGACTAGACCTAGATGCAATCTCCTTGGATAGTAGCATGCACCAGCTGTTTATGCTTATTTGGTAGTTTACTGTGATTCTTACATGCTTTTTAGTCACTAATTTTCAGGATACAATCTGTCATACTTATGGGTTTTACCTCTACTCTTGGTTCCTGCAAATAGAATTTTGCATTTTGCATTAGGAAATTCTACACTGTTTAAAAAGAAGCCAAACTTAGCAAGTGAGAGAGACTGTTCTGCGTGATTCCTTTTCCCCATTGTTATTTATCACTCTGCTTACTGTATGGTTCTGTAATAATTTTTAACTAGCTCACTAATTAAAATTTTGAATTTAATAAAGTCTCAAACCAGTGACTTTGGGACAGCCTGAAAAACACTCCCAGTCAATGGAAAACTCTTCAGTGAGAAGAGTTATTGAAAGTATTTCAGTAAGGTAGAACCCAATACTGAGTCTTAACCACATTGCCATTGCATCCAAGTTCTTAGCTTTTTCTGTCAGTCTTTTAGCATGATCAGAGGAATGGTCTAACCCCTTTTCAGAGACTCCCTTGAATTTCCAGGATGAATTGGACTTTGCTTGCTTGATAAGTTATTACATTTTCAAGAGGTATTTCAAGCTCACTTGCATAGGCAAGCTTTGCATATTAAAAATTTCCAAATATAATCGATTCCTGGAATTTTCTCACACTACTTAGTCTGTCTTTGTCCCTCTGGTTCCACTTCATGAAATATAAAAACAAAAAGAACCCCAATAAAGTCTAGCCGATAATCTGGGTGGCTTTGCTGAGTGGTATGATATATAGCACAGACCAGAGAGAATAGTGCACATTCTTTTAGATGACTCCAGGAGTCATTCTAGTATTCCAAGTATATACTGTTCTTGGTAACCTTTACATTATATACCATATACTTCATTGATAGCATATGATGCTCATTTATTAATCACAGTGCATGCAATGCATGTCAAATAGTTTTCAAGTTTATATGTTAAAGGTATACAAGTCCATTTGTCGGTCTTATAAAAGAATGAAAACACTTTTGTTTGAAAAGGTCTGTTTCCTATAAAATCAAAATTCTTGGCATTAATTGTATTCCTTTCTTCAGTTTTTGTATTTCTCCACAGTTTTTCTTCGTTATGATGACAACCTAGTTATTTGTGTGCTGAAAACTTTTATTTCCTTAAGCATGTTTCCTTAGCTGATCACATATCTGTTCTGAATTTTCCCTACTTCCTAGTGTTTCTAATATGAATGTAAATCATACCGGCTTTGTCAACTAATCATTTTAGGACTCCTAACTACAAGACATGCCAATGTAAGTCTCTTTATCAGTCTCAGATGATATGCAAAGTACTGGAAATTCATTCATTCTATTTGATCTTCATCTGCGCATTCAGTATATCACCATTAGGGAAGATACTAGTTAAAATGAAGAACAGCAAAATAGATAAAAATGCAGAACTGGCTAAAGGCAATATGACAACACACTGGTTGAAAGAATAATTGTGATGAAAAAAAGGTTGTCTGTAGATTTCCTCATGGATTGGTTTTGGAGGTTGATCTCATATAATAGTTTAATTAAGGATCTTGGCAGAAGTAGTAGGAATGTGGTAATGAAATTCACATATGACAAAATTTGGGAAGTATTATCAATACAAAGAAGAAATTGGATAACCCAAAAGACTGCAGTAATAGAATAGTATTACATTTAATAATGAAAAGTGCCAGGTAATGCATTTAAAGACTAATAATAAGAATTTCTTCCAGAAGCTAGGGACTGATCAGTTAGAAATGACAGAAAAGGATAATGATCTGGATCAGGCGGGGTATGGCAATAGGACAGGTCTGTGGAAAGGAAACAGCACAAGGATGTGTCTGGCAACTATTTTTCAGTAGAGAAAGCGAAGTATTAGTGCCACTGTGCACTACACTGGTGAGACCTTCCTTTGGAATCCTCTTAAACACCTCTATCTATGTTCAAATTTTCCTGTGCTTTGTAAAGTTAGCCTTTCTGAAGCACTGGATGTAATATATCAGTGTGTCTATCTTGTGTTTTCCTGTTGCTAAGCAACCTGTTGTTCCCAGTGTAAGAGTTAACTTGCCTGGAGCCATCAGGAGGTGATATCTTTTTGAATGATGAGTTTCTCTCTCTTTGGGACCTATGTGCACTTTCTTATGCAGTTCTGCTGCATGGAATTCAGTATATTGTTTATATGTAGATAGGTCCTAGTCTGTAAAATCTTTATTCTTGCACAATCATGACACCATTTCCCAGAGCATTTTCCTAGAGAAACTGGCTGCTTATGGCTTGGACGGTGCCCATTGTTTGCTGGGTAAAAAATTGGCTGTATGGCCAGGCCCAGTGAGTGGTGGGGAATGGAGTTAAATCCTGCTGGTGGCTGGTCATTAGTAAGGTTCCTCAAGGCTTCGTATTAGAGACAACCCTGTTTAATATTTTTATTGATGATCTGGACGAGGAGATTGAGTGCATCCTCAATCAGTTTGCAGATGACACTAAGCTGAGTGATCTGCTGGAGTGTAGGAAGGCTCTGCAGAGGGATCTGGGAAGGCTAGATCAATGGGCTAATGCCAATTGTGTGAGGTTCAACAAGGCCAAGGTCCTTTACTTGGGTCACAACAACCTCATGCAGGGCTACAGGCTATGGGCAGAGCGGCTGAAAAGCTGCTCATCGTAAAAGGAGCTGGGGGTGCTGGTCAACAGCAGCTGAATGTTAGCCAGTGTGTGCCCGGGTGGCCAAGAGGCCAATGGCATCCTGGCCCATATCACTAATAGAGTGGACTAGTGAGCTAGTCCAGCTCAGCACTGGTGAGGCCATACCTTGAACTCTTCGTCCAGTTTTGGGCCCTTCACTACAAGAAAGTCATTGAGGTGCTGGAGCGAGTCCAGAGAAGGGCAATGGAGCTGAAGAAGGCTTTAGAGGGTAAGTGCTATGAGGAATGGTTGAGAGAGCTGGGGTTGTTTAGCCTGGAGAAAACAAGGCTCAGGGGAGACCTTATGACTCTCTGAAACTGCCTGAAAGGAAGTTGTACCCAAGTGTGGGTTGGCCTCTTCTCCCCAAGTAACAACCGACAGGATAAGAGGAAATGACATCAAGTTTCCCCAGGAGACGTTTAGTTTGGATAGTAGGAAAATTCTTCACAGAAATGGATCAAGCAATGGATCAGGCTGTCCAGGGAAGTGGTCGAGTCACCATGGTCAAATACCTGAAGGTATTTGAAAGATATGACACCTAGGGACATGATTTAGTTGATTAGTTGATTTAGTTGATATAGTTGAACTTGACAGAGCTAAAGAGTCGAAATCAATGATCTTAAAGGTCTTTTACAACCTTAATCACTATGATTCTATGACTTTATGTCTCTTGTACTCCTTGGTTTACAGGAGAACTGAGTGAGGACAACTTTTAGTGCTTTAGAAATCAAGAAGCATACATATTCCACTGAAATCACTAAGAGGCAATATATAGTAAACGATATTTTTTGCAAGTGCTTATCAACATCTAAAATCTTCAGAAACTGATCAAAGCATGATAGATAGTACAAGGTTGCAAGAGTCTCAGAAGAATAATGGTCTGGCATATGGTTTTTAGCTCTGTCAGCCTTGTTCCCAGCTTGACAAAGAACACTGTCACCTTGGTTTCGACCCAGCAAAATGATTCATTAGGCATTCTAACATGGTGAACAATTATTTTTACACTTGTTTTCAGAGAGGACAGCTTGGGAAACCCCTTTCAAATGAAGAAATCCTGTTCTAATTATCTGGACTCTGTAGGTACTGAAATGCTTGGCTTCAACTGTTCCTTTGAGTTTCTCCAGGTTCACAAATTCCCTCCTGGAGGTGTGGAAGTCTTGAGTCCCTACTCATGAGCTCTGTGCTGTGAACTGGCACTCACCAACTTGAGAAGTCTGGTTGTGATACAAATGCATTGTCATGATATTTGACCCCAGGCCTGGATACATAATAAGGTCTTTTGCAGTTCCAGGCCTGGAAACAGTAGAATCTCCAGTTTTCATAAGCATATTGCTAGCCTCTTAAAATCATTAAACTTGTGGTTCTAGGTCAAAGTTGAGTTTAGCTCAGAAAAGAATGGATATCACAGACAGGTGTTACTCTGCTCCAAAGCCTGGCTATGTTAGTGCTGTGCATTTATGAAACCAGAATACCCATAAAAATATTTTTATTTCAGTGAATTGTCATTTTTTGACAAAATCCTTGCTTTGTGTCTGGAGTTTTTATATATTGAAAATTCTGCATGATTGGGCTTTAGTTTTATAAGGATGGAAGGAACTAACATGGTGTCAGGGTTCCTGATATCATCATGTCTCAAAGGAAGGTTGCCATGCAGTTTTGAACTGCTATTACATATCCAATAAAGAGTGATGAGACACTGATGAAATGCTGCAACACAACATAGACATTTTGCTTCATGTCATAAAACGCCACAGGTAGCAATCACAACCCTATTCACATTGTTCCTAAGGAAGGGAAAAAAAACCCCCTCCTACATGCCTTTACAGCTGAGCTGGCAGGTAGCTTTAGCACTTGCTCACAGATGTATACTGGGTTTTTTTAGCCACAGGATTTACTCCATCATTGTACTAGAATACAGATTTGTGCATCTCTATGTGTGTGTGTGCATGTGATTGTGGATAGAAGGATGGATCAAGTATATTATCTTAAAAAAAAAACAAAATAAAATACTAGTGAGGGCTGTGAGGTTTTTAATGTTTTCTGACATCCATTCAAAAGCTTCACAACTCCAGAGGAAGATTTTAATTTTCTGCTTTCAAGAACAATGGTTCAGATGCAGTTTGTCTAATGCTTATCACTAAGCTTCTGTCTCTCTACTCCTAATATGAGCCAAAGAGAAATAGATGTGGCAGATATATGCCTTTGTCTGATCCCCAACACTTTTCCTTGTAAATCCATGAAGCATGGAAAAATGAAGGACAGATTAAAGCAATAGCTAATGCAGTTTTTGTGGAAATGGTCACAAAAGATATTTGAAACATGATAGTGAAATGGTCTTAGAAGAAAAGGGGCAAGGCAATAGATACAATGGTAATTCTGAATTATATATTTTTGCAATATTTAAAACTCCCCAGTTATTTTTGTTAGTATTTACAAAAGATGTAAATCAGGGATGAGAAGTAATCCGAAAGAGGAAGTAGTACTTTCACAAGTGGTTTAAGAAACTATTTACAAAATTGTTTGATATAGATAGGTCAGTTGAGGAATATACATTTGAAATGAAACATCAGTTCACTAACTGATGTATTCACAGAGTATGCAGGTTGTATTCAGCTTGAATTCACTGAGAAGCGTATGAAGAAAGCATATCTTTGATTCACCCAAAAGGTTAATTTTTCACTGTTGTCTACCCAGTTCTTAGAGGCTTTCTTCCAACTTCATTGACGGAATAATTTTGTCAAAGTGTTCAACTAAAGTGATTCAGCCATTTTGCCTCTCTTTATCCATGTGCAAATGGGGGAGCCGTTGGAGATGGCTTTCTGGGTGTGAAGAAAATGTCTGCTGTGCCAGCATCTTCCTCCTCCTCCTGTCTTGGACTATGGCACCTAAGGGAGAACACTGGATACACAATGGAGACATTCTCAACTAAACCTTAAGAGATCAGCATGGAACTCAGGATGTGCCACAGCAGATTCATAAGGCAAAAATTGCTGTTTCTGGGAACCCAGAGAAATACCCTGCTATGAAGCGCTGCTACCGCAGCTTTCCTTGGGTTTCACACCAGGGAAAAAGGGTGTGAGTGATATTCCCATTTTTTTTTTTTAGTGGAATGAAGCCAGGAGACTATGCTGCAACCTGTTTGCTGATTCTTTTGGATTGGTCCCAGCTGTCATTGGGAATGGATCAGTGAGTGTGATTACCAGCTCCCAAGGAAGAATCTTGATCAAAACAACTACTTATTTTTTTAATCTATTGTACAGCCAATCAGTCCCACAGAATGGGAAGCGATAAATTGGCTTATCTTAAATACTGTATATCAGAGCTTATCACACTTTTAACACTGGATTTCTTTTTCACTTATTCTCTCAATAATTAATATTCTCTCTTAATTAATGCAAATTAATTAATCTGACCAGCAAGAGAAAAATAACAAATACCTAGGAAAAAGTTTAAAACAACTCTCATTGACATTTGCAATAGAATGTAATGCCAGTAGTTGTTTGCTAGGAAGGGGAAGGGAAAGGGAAATGAGCAAAGATAAGATGACAAGGGAGACAAGCAGCAAGAAAGGAAGATTTACCTTTTGCAAACTTGGCTACCTGACTGGTTGAATTGACCATAAAAATAATTACCAGTCTTCTAACTCATAAGGAGAAGGTATTGCAGCATCATGAATTGCAAAAGCTGCTTTTGGAAAACAGCATCTGAGAAGCAACATCTGCTGTTGCAACTCCGATGATTTGGAAGCAGCCCTGCATTCTCCTTTTATCATTAATACTCTTCACCACAATTACTTATGTGCCTTCTCTTAGGGAGCAGGCAAGTGGACAGATTTTGTTGAGTTAAATATTGTCTTACTCATAACACTTTTAGCATCATCATTAAAATAATGTGTAATATCACAACTCCAGGTTTTTAATTTTACCTAATCACAAACCAGAGATGACCTTAACAACTGAGCATGGGTTAGTGTGCTGAGTGTGGGAATAAAATGATAAACCTGTCATACATACATTTATGGTGGATGTTTATATCATGATTTTCTCACTCAGGTTATGGCCACTGCAGAGGATTATGGTTTCAATGTTTGCTATGCCACGTTGCAGAAAGAAACTATTTTATTGATGCTAAGTTATTTACTGAGGTTAATGTCAGTCCCTCTTGGTGGCCAGACTGAAAAGAATATTTATACAGACAAGGAAAAAGGCACTTGGTACTTAAGATAGAGCAGTATTTGCCATCAGGGTATTGCAAGCATGAAGAAAAGGAAAAGATCAACAAAATGGAATATTTATTTATTGAGTAGTAATTAAAATAATTTTTGCATGCTTTCTGAGATAGTTAAGAAGAGAATCTTGTTTTCCTGGAATCACTCAGGCATAGAATGGGCAAAGTTCCAAGCTACAAGAAGAAGAGCTCTTTTTAGCAAATGTCTTAGCAAACAGAACTCCTGAGGACACTTTTGGAGGATGTTTTCAGTCTAACACAATGACTGACTTAGTTCTTGTGTTTACATTCTTCTTTTCCTAAAAATTTCTGCCATCATGTGCACCCCAGGCTTAGTTGTACTTACGAAGTTTGATATCTGTAGAAAATAATACACTGAGCCTGGTGCCACTCCACTATTTTTTCAATAGTTTTGCTATATCATCACAACGTCAAAGGTCCACCACAGCTGGAATTCTTCTAATATCATGTTCCAAAAAAAGTGGTGAGGTACCCTGGTGTTTTGAACATATCAGAGATTTTCAAGATTTTTTATGACTTTTAATGATGAAAAATTGTTCAGATAGTGTATAGAACCAAATCTATGTGCTTTCTTGATGTTCTGTCCCAGTTTCAGGAAGCAAATTTCTTTCATCTTTATCTTTTTATGCAAAAAATATTATGAATTACCTAAGATAGAAGATGCTTTTATCTAAAGCTTTTGTAAGTGCTTGTACACCAAAACAGACCTTTCCTATTATAACTTGAATAAAGCAAAAAAATTTGCACTTGGCTGCAAAGTGCATGTGTGCTTTGCATTCTGAGTGGAGTGAAAAACTCAGTGTACCTAAGCATTATAAAATCAGAATCAAGTTATGATAAGTTCAGGTTATAGGAATAGCAATATTTCCTTCTCTGTTTGTTTGTTTGCTTGTTTTTGTTTTTGGTTTTTTTAATATTCTTGCACAGTTCCAAACACACCGGTTTTCTGATCCAAGTGTAAGGTTCCCATATGCTACCATAATAAATAAAAGAAAGAAACGACTGTTATTTTTCTCATTGATTATTCCTCTCTTATGCTGCCCTCAAATATTATTTTCTTTTTTTTTTCTGTAAAGAATGCTTGATTTTCTGAATATTCCATTTAGGAAAAAAAACCACAACCAAACAAGGGAGCTATTATTTTATTTCTGTAGAAAAATCTATATAACATATATGTAAAGTAGGCTTCATGGCAAGTAGGCATCGTGGCACATCCTTCTTCTTATTAGGGACCACTATATGTCTAATGGAAATTAATGTTAAAAAATATATTGCTCTGATAATCTCAATAATTATTTAATTATAGTATTTTCTTCAGTTTAAGTTGAGGCAGTTAAATATTTTAAGTAGTTCTGCACATAATATTTTTCATGTTTTTTCCCCCATTTTATGACCAATTTTCTTTTATGCAGGTATGACACTGCTTTCAGGGAAGAATATTTAGAATGAATCTCGGCAAGTGGGCTTACAGGGTGAGTTTATGAATTTTTAAACACTAAACAAAAATGCCTGTATTAAATGAGCTCTTTATGTTCCAAGTCCTTTGGTATAAAGGTGGAGTAATCATTGTGGAAAAATTGAACTTATGGGGAAATTCTATGATAGATAAACAAAAGAATTCTTTTTTTAGAACTCCCCCCACCCCTCTGTTTCTTGTCTTATTGTCTTGAACTTTCCTTCCCCTTGTAATTTGTAGGTTTACCTGACTTAAGTCGAATGATTACCATAAAAAGACTTCAGGATGCTTTTAGTGATTCATCTGTATTACCAGCTTAGTGGATGGCATTCTCCTTTTTCGGGTTGATACTGATCAAAAGCCTCAGTGGTGCATTGTGAAGTACTGCTCCTCTTTTACCAGTGCTTCTCATCTTGATGTCCCTCAGAAAAATTACTAATTTTTATGCTATATTATGCTCTTATTTATACATAGGAGTGCTAGTTATAGCCTGTATCTCAGGTATTATATACTTCCTAAGCAGTTTACAGTCTATGCTCAGTTCAAGAGAACTGTTTCTTAAAATGGCTGAGCGTGAAGACCCACTGAGATGATAAGAGTTTGCCTGGCTGCCAGTGGTCTTAGCTATAAATCAAAGTTTCAGTAAGTGTCTTGAAGGCAGAAAAAGAAAATCTGCAACACTCAGCAAGTTTGCATTTGACAAGGTGAAAATGTTGTTAGAAAATGAAGTAAATAGACAGTGCATCTGACCTTATGGAACAATTGGAGGTGAAAGTCATCCCAACCTGAATGAGGGCACTTAGGTCAGGAGTGGGGTGGAGCTTTAAAGGGAAGCATAGCCTATGCTTGAGGTATTACAAAAATACAGGAATGAAAAATGTTAGTCAGTTATCAGTGTTACACAGGTAGTGTTCAAGGCATAATTGGTCTGACTTTTACTTTTGTTTGCAGGCAACACTACAGACTGCTGTAGGGTCAGACAGCACACAGTTTCAGCTGTATTCTCAATGGCTTGTATGCCTGGAGGCTTTGCAAACACTGCAGAAACCTCTTAAAGCAAAGATGTTTCCAGAAACAGACTGCAGGTAGTATTTCTGGGAAAAAGTACCTGTCCTGGGAATAACTACTTTAAATAAATGTTTATGTTTATTTGAAAACATTTCTATGCGATTTCATTCTGTAATCTGCAGAATAACATATGAAAGCTTGGACCAGATCTATATCAACTTTTTGATACAGCTGCTGTTATATTAAGCATAAAAGTGGACATAAACCACATACTTAATTTTCTGCAAATGCATATTAAAAAAAATAAAATCCCAGTGCTAGGTACTGTTGCAGATCTGCGGCTTGCTGCTGGAGAAATATTTTAATCAGAAAAATGCCATTTTAGTTTACTATGTGACTGTGACATTGGAAACAGAAAGAACATGTAACAAATTCTGACTTTTAACCATGAAAATTTGAGGAGACCATATTGTGACACTCATCCCTGACCAGGTTCAAAAAAAGTCAGCAGTATCTGCACTGACGCTACACAGAGCCCATGGATGGCTTCAAGTCTAAGTTTCAGGTGTACTGGCAAACTGTCTCTCTGAGTGCTCAGAAGAATGCTAAAGCAGTGATCTGACTCTTCTGTCCTACTCTCTTAGTTTTTTCCTGTTCCCTCCTGTTGCATTGCACCTCCTACGGGCAGAGTGCCCAGACCAAGAAGAAATGTGAAGCTGTCTTTATTCCCCATAAAAGGTAAAGAGCCCAGGCATTCTTTCCCAATTTGGAAATGTTCTGAACCAAGACACTTTATTGGACTCCCTGGACATCACCCCACCCCTGGAGCTACCTGGATTGGATGAGTGCCAGAACCCCACCTAAACCATAAAAAGCACTGGTTAGGGGGACCTCATGGCATTTTGGGGGTGTTATAGCAGAGATATGGACCTGTGGTCTCTGGTGTGGCTTTATCTCTTTAGAGAGTTTGTTATTTTGGAAGTTATTAAACCTTTTTTGTTTCCAACACCACCCAAGGTGTCTTACCCGCTCAGTTTAAGCTGCTGGGTATTTGTAAGACAGAAACCCAAACGGGGATGGGAGTCCTGAGAGCTCATAACACCTGGCTCAAGGAGAAATCCATCACTCTCCATGTTCATTTTTTGACAAACCAGGCTTTAGTGTTACATTTAGATTTCTAAACAGTGGTTCAATAAAAGCTGCAACTGCAGCCAGTGAGGCCAAGTATCATTATAATTCCAAGAGATCAACTAGACATGACTGTTTCAATAGGTACTTTTGTTTTCTCAGCAATAAGGATTTCTTTGAGCTTAACAAACTGTGAAGCAAATGTGGTTGCTGCCCTGAGGAAGGAATGTAGGTATATGTATTTTGAACAAGTCTTTTCTGCATGATAATATTTTAAACAAGATTCTCTGGCAGAGAATGAATTCTGGAGTATTTGTTATTTGAAAGACACAGTTTGCCAAAGGTTTGAAACATAATTCTTAATATTTTGCTATGGTCAAAGAGCTTTAAGATCAGTTTGTGTAGATCTAGAATAGTGTCTTCTTCCTTCAGGAATTCATAAACACAATCTCACATGCAGGTTGTGACTGGTCAGGGAAAACCTATCATACTGCTTGCAATTCACTCTGAAGCATATAAGCAGTCTCCACTACCACTTAAGACAATTATTGTTTTCTAACCAAACTAAAATACATAAATTTTATGGATTCAGAAATGGCTTTTTATAGGCATTTGTATGGATGAAGCTTTTCTTATTCAAATGTCCAGAAAAAAGAGTTGTAAACACAGCATGAACCTTGTGAAGCAGAATTTAATTTTTGAATTAAAACAATTTTTGAATTAAATAATGATTTTTTTTCTGCATTTTGAATTAAGATTCTAGAATTATGCATATGTGAGAACACCCAGGATCTGCCTGGAACCTGTCTCTCCACTGGGAGAAGGAACTCTGTATGAATAATACAGCCCTGGAGTGAGTTTCCTTTTAACTGGCATAGTTGCAAAATGAGCTGCTTGCTGATGCACTGGAATGACAAGGCATATTAATGATTTTATATCAGCAATGTAAAATTCATTGTGCTAATTGATTAGGAAAGGTAATATTATTTCCATGATTAAATTATGACTGTGCATCACATCTGGGATTTCACAACAATGTATTAAAAAGGTAGCTGTAGTTATGGTCTTACTAGTAGGTTTTCATATTCATGTATTAGGTGACTTTAAATTTACTGACTAAGAATACCATTATTTTCTTTTCCCATATGAATAAATAAATTTTTTGTGCCTTCTCTTGCATCTTGAACTCTTACATAGTGAAAAATACTGCAGGACCAGATGAAGACCCAGCAGGGATAAGTCTGGTTGTGTCAGTGAGAATGCTTTTTATTAAAAAAGAAACTTTTTAGTCATAGCTCAAGACTGTAAGCAGAGCTTTAAATATCTCTGTTCCCTCATTTGTCTAGTCATTAGGGGTCCAGACCTAACCTGGCCCACCTTCTGACTATTTGCTGCTTTCGGCAGATCAGTTTTGAAGGCAGGTGGCCTACCTTGCCCCTCACAATAACTGAAAGCCATATGGTTAATCCCACATCTCCTGGGATGAGCTCTATTTTCCAACCATTATGTGAGTTCTCTAAGAGCTAGCCATTATACAAATGGTGTACAACCTACCATCACAGCAGACTAAATTAGCTGTGTTGTTAAGTGCAACAGATTTTTCAGGCTTACCACAGCATGGGCAGAGATTTGGTTCCCACATGCTAAACCTGGTTACCAGTGGCCCATTTGGGAAGAGAGAGGTTCATATATTTTTGGAAAAGGCACTCTGCCCATGTATTAGTGACTTGAATGGAGCATCTGGGAAATCAGGGTATTCAGTAAAGAAAGACTAGTGTGCTTTTGGGGACTTCTGTATTTGGGTCTTAGAAATGGGTATTAAGCAATTATGTCAGAACTTAAACAAGACTGAATAAGCATTCTTGTGTGGAACTTTAAGACTGCTTATCTTTGTCTGAGAGTTATTTGAGTATGTATGAAAAGTGGCTGGATAATAATAATAATTTGAAAGTAACTTAGATACTCTTCTAGAAGTACTAGAAAACAACTTTTTGAACGCTATTGGATAGCAGTTTTGCTGAATGTAGATGTCATTACTACATCCTGAAATTCTAGTGAGGGGTCTGTCACATGATCAAGACTCATGAGAAGGAAGCATTCCTAAAAGTCTGGTACATCGAAAGATCTTTTGCAATTGTGAGTGCTTCTGTTTCCTGCATTGCTTTCTGTATTTTTAGCATGTCCATATTGGAGATGAGAAACACTTCCCAGTAGTCTCATTCATGCTAATCCCACAAAAACCTTTCATGAATAGTCTCTCTCAAATAATAGAAGTTTCACTGCAAAATTCTAACAAGCTTGAAGTTCCCTGATTTATTTTAAATATTTATTTACTTAGAAGGCATTACAATGGATTACATTACATAAATATGATGGGCACTCTGCTGGTGAATATAAATTCTGAGGAATACGTTTATCATTCCTGTGTACATGTGAGCTTAATCTTGAGCTCTCAAAGTTTTGTCCAAGAATATGGCTGGATGACTTCTACAATTAATGACAATTCCTTTGTGAACCATAGTTTAAAGGATCATGCACATACATATATGTATAGAGGCTCTGTGTTTTCTATTAGTAATGTCCAACAAGTAAAAATTTTATGCATAGAGTGATTGATGCTGCATTTTATGTAATGTTAATAAATTCAGAACATGAAGAAACAGCATTAAGTGTCAGCAGCTCTTCCTGTCTGTGGCATGGTGAGTGTATGTATCACTTTACGAGAGTGATGCAAATGCAGGAATCTTGTTTGGGACATGCAGTCTTATGTTTAGAGGAAATACTTTGTTCTGATTTGCCTTTGATGTTAATTGTATACCAGGTTTATGTAATGGACTTTTTCCAGTACAAGCAAGAGGGCTTTGAATATGAGCATGAAAAATGTCAGTCCTTGAATGAGCAGAGAATAATACAATGAACATTATTTCATTTAAAGAGCAAGTAAATTTACACCATCAGGAAAACTCCTTCTTTATTTATGGACAATATGGACATAGTGTTCAGGACTGAATGTTTGAAATTAATTTCCTGACATCCCCCACTTGCTTCCTTTAGTTCACACTGTGGAGCGGCCTTAGTACACATGAATTGGATTTTAGATTAAATAAAATCTGGAAGCTGAAGTCCACTTGCAAATGAACATTTGGGCAACAGGACTAAATTAAAGCAAGTGCAATATATAAAAAATCATGGATATTCACTATCTAACACTGACACTATCTAACACTCTTTCACTGTACTGACCCTCTGTTTGTCTTAAAGACTTGCTAATTTGGACAGAATATAGTATCCCCTTTGGAAGGGGATTAGTTTCCAGTGCTGTCGTGCCAAAATAACTGTGATGGTACAGAATCTGTAAAATTGAGCAGCCTTCATTAGGAAAAAACCCAATCATCCTTAAATGTCATCTGGAGGCACTGCAGCTGTAAAAAGAAGCTTCTTATCACACATTACAGGTCAAACAGCAAGCCACGTAACAGGCCTTTCACTAGTATCAGCAGCCATATGAGAACTGCTTTTCTGTTTGCTCTTGTTTTCATGAAACAATAGTTGAAGACCTTTTCAAAACTCTGGTCATGGTTCTAGTAAATGCAGGGAAGCCAGTGGACACTTCATGCTTAAACGAACATAGTCTGTTTCTCACTGCTTTGGGGCCAGGTAGTGGCAGTTTTAGCCAATTCTGAAAGTAACCTGATTTCTGATTAGATCAATTCTGCTGAAGTAGTCTGACAAATAAGATATTTATCAGAATGCTTTATAGGGTTCCAGTTAATTATATTTTCCCTGTATCATAGAGAACATTGGCTTTCTGAGGGGGTCATTTTGAAAGTGCTCTTTGTGATAACACTGAGACAGTATAGATTGCTTTCTGTGACTTTGGTTGCTTTGTGTGCTCTATTTAGAAAGGAAAAACTACATTTTATAGCCTCGTATCTGATTTGTAGCACTTCAGACGGGCAGAACCTGCACATAAGACATGCCACTAAATGGTATTCTGGGACCAGTTCCTTTAAGCAGACCATTTTCGGGTTGCTTGTAGATTAAATATTTACTTACAGCAACATAAGGTCTGACAATAGCATGTCTTATCTCTTGATGTCATTAGTACCTCTGGAAGAAGAAATCACTATAAAATGTATTATGTAAAGTGTGTGCATTACATTTGAGAAGATGGGAGTAACAAAGTCCAATGTGGGCTTTGTCTTTCAACTTTTTCTCTTGACTAATGTTTCACTGATCATTAAACTTCGTGTGCTTCCAATGACTGAGAAAAACTATTAAGTGCCTATAAATTCTGATTAGGTTTTGTAGATAAAATGTTGTCCTTTTCCCCTCCCACTGTCCCAACCCAAAAAAAAAAAGATTTGATTATGGGAAGATCATTGAAAAGATAATTTTTTTTGTTCTTTAGTATAAACTTTTATTGCTAGCACATTAAAGTGATTTCTTGGTACTGGGTAATGGCTGTCATCTCCAGGGCACATGTGATCGCTACTCTGCTTTAGTTTAAAGGCACAGAACCACAGAACCTTAGGCTGTGGTTCAGTTGTCCACTTCCAAGTACAGGTAACTTTGCATGTAGAAGTGTGGTTAGCTAACCAGTGTGTCAGTGAAATGTAATAGCTAACCACACATGTAACCATATGAATGCACCTTGAATAAGGAAAACAACCAGTCTGCATAACCTTGGTCCTTCCTTTTGTCAGATGTCGCAGAGCCAGGAAGATGTGATGGCATTCATTCTATCACCGTCTCTCTTACTGCTTTTACAGAGCATCAGAAAAGTTTCAGGAGCACAATTGTTTTGGTTTCCAATGCTCTTAATTATTTTTAAATAGTAAAATTTCTATTTATTTTTAAAAATAGCAATAAAAAACACCCCCATCAAACACCAGTGACTTATGGAAACTGTTTCTGAATCTGAGTATTTTATGTCATAATCAGTTTTCTGTAAAGAAATACATAAATAAAACAAATGAATCCAATATTTCTTTCAGACTTGCTTCATAAAACTACGTGGGCCAAACTATTGGACTTACAGTAATAGTCATGGAGTTTTATGTCACGATTATAATCAGTGGTAGAGGCAGGGGCTCTTTCTTACAAGTCAAAGTCTTATTTCTGCAGCAAAGTCCTATCTGGAACAGGTGAAAAAGTATATCAAGAGTTAAGAGTCTGCTACAAGAGCAGATCTAATTTTCTTTTTCCCATGAACTAAGGTGGAAGGAAAGAGAATAACTGGAGACACAGTGTTTATGTTCTTCTGCACATTCAGTCAAGTGCTTAGGATTTCAGTGTCTGAGCTGTGCATCTTTGAATAGGTATTAATAGCAGAAATGATACCATGGTAAGCTCCAGAAAATATGAAAAACCTGTACTTTAGATCTTTTCTCTCGCCCTGTCTTATATCAAAAGAATGCCTATTTTAGCGGCCACTTTTAACTTCAACTTTAAAAATTCTGAAGTGAAATAGAGAGTTATCCTAGGTACAAAACTCATATTAGCTTCTATTTGAAACTTCCTGCATCTTCTTTTTTCAGGTCTATTTTTTCCCCAAAGTATAAATAGAGCTGTTAATAATGCTTCACACCACTGTCACTGAAAAGGTGTAGTACTTTTTCATTATAAGCCTACCTTCCATGTTTTATCCTAAGAAACCCTTAGAAACTGCTCTTTCTGCTTCAAAATTTGCATGCAAGGTTGATGGCCAGGGGTTAGCTTTTGACCAAGTTTGATAACATTTAAATCAGTCTTCTAATTTAGTTTTTAATAAAAGGCGATAGCAAAAGGTGACATAATGATGGATGCCTGCACTATGGTGTGTCAGGGCTTCTCAGCTGCCTGTCCTTCTGCCAGCAATTGGACATGCTGTGATCATAAGTGCCAAGGAGCTACAACAAAATGACATCTCTATTTCCTAGTGCTGCCAAAACTGAAGTGTGGATGCTCATAAAACATGAATGATCAGCATTCCTTAATACCTGATTTATTTCAATAACTAGCTTTTGATACATTTTAAGATATTTGAAAATTAAGCAAAATAAAGCCATAAACTTAGAGAAATGAAAAACAATTCTACTTTCCTATTGCAGGCTTTAGAAAGAAAACATAGTATTGCTTTACAGCAGAAAGTGCTGATGTCTTGTGATCTCAGAATGAAAGGCACTCAGAGTCTGTCAAGTGTTATTTAAGATCCTTTTTTTTTAGTATTAACACTTTAAAGGAAAAGAGGATGGTGTAGATAATCTTATGTACCTTCAGAAGCTGAGAAACCGTAGATGCACTGCATCAAACAGGTCTCCAACCAGGGCACAACACACTGTGTGGATCCTATCCACGGGAAATACATTCTTTTTTGATCATTTTAGGTCTTACACATTGTTATCAAAAGAAAAAAATTATATTAATTTCTACTGTCAGAGAAAAAGGGTGCTCACATGAGGCTGTCTTGCTGCACTTTTTAAAGGCAAGGTCACAGAGGTGATGTAAATGCTGGTGCTGTGTGGGAGCTGCATATGGACTCTGCTGTGACAATGAGGTTAACCTGCAGCCATGGGGTGTATGCAGCACAACAGCCTGAAGACCAGGCTCGACAGGCATGACAGCAGAGCACAGACCTGCACCTACTCGGGTTAAATGTTGTTTGGATCAATAATTCTCTGAGTTACAATGCATTCCAGGGCAAGATCACTTCAGGGATGCACTTGTAACCTCAAACACTAAGGGCTCCAAAAGTTTGGTTGGTAACTCTGCTGGTTTTTGTAACTAGGACGTAGAATCATAAAATCATAGATTCATAGAATGGTTTGGGTTGGAAGAAACCTTAAAGATCATCTAGCCCCCAACACAATTAATTCCTGTTTGGAAGTGGGCTGTGCTCAGTGTTTCAGCTGCCTCACATCAGCCCTCTTGTATGGTATAGGTTCTTTTAATTGGACTACTTCTTTTTATAGCATTTAGTAGTGCCAAACCAAATGCACCTGTGCCTAGGCATACAAAATACTAATTATGACTCTCATCTCCCACAGGTTGAGGTCATCTATGAGATCACAGCATGAGAATTACACTGGACCTATCCTTAACCATGAATGTATTCTTACTCCCAAAAAACCTGCAAGAATTTTCGGAGTTTTTGTGTGATGTTCAGAAGTGAAAGATATCATGTGTTATGATTCAGAAATTCTTTGAAAAGTCATGCCCTCTTGCCTTTTACACATCTCTCTCTGATGACATCTACACTTGCTCTGGAACTTATGTCTAGAATTTCTGAAACTGAATCACAGCAGCAAACAGATTAAAAAGTTTTTAGGAATTTGTCTATTATGTATTGCCGGAGAACCGGCTTTTCTTCAATGGCTCCATTACTCTTATTTTTACTCCAGAAGTTCCTCCTAGTATGTGAGTGAAGTGATCTTAAAGCCTGTATTTGGGATAACATTCTCATCTGGGCAGAATTAGGACTATCTGGTGGTCTGCAATGCTAAACAGACCTGGGAACAGAACACAGGAATATGAAATGCCTGACAGCTTGGGGGAATAGGAGGTAAAAAAAAACTTACATGGGACTGAAGAACAAAGGAATGAGAGCTGTTGGTATTGTTATTAACAAACTCATGGCTGGGGTGTGCTCAGCTAGAATAGTTATAGGCACAAAATTTTTTTCAGTGGGTGGAGTAGTTCAAGGATAGTAAAGTTAAACTCATTCACTATAGAATACCTTGAAATTTGTAGCTTCTCAGGCACCAAGGAAAAGGTGACAAGAGATTGCTTTGCTACATATATCAGTGTGGTGTTTCATTTCCTGTGACTGGCTGTGGTGATGCTCAAATACACGGGAGGGTACTTACATCTCAGCTATGGCCAATACCGGTCTTTAAGCTCTGTTTTCATTTCATCATCTCTGATGCTTGGCTTTGGGTAAAAAATTCCAAAGTTTTACTTCTAAAGTTTATTCTCTGTTAACAACATTTCAAATTTGAAACTCTTTCCTTATATTTTATTTGTTAATATGTGTAACACATGGAGTTACATCCCTATGAACCATGAGTAGAAAAGCTAAAAGAATTTTCCAGTTACTCACATGGTGAGAGCACTTCACACTTAAAGTCTGTAAAATCCTCTTCAGTATTTAAAAGTGTTGAATACCTGTTTAGTTATCCTGAGACATTTGTCACACTTGGTAACGCACAGCATTGCTATTTGAATTTCACTCCCATTCTCTAACAATTCATTTATGTGAGGTGAAGTGTAATGTGGAGGGTTTGATTTATGCAGGTTGATAGAGAGATTACACTTGAAATTACCCCATGGATTAAGAGTGCAATATCTGTAAGGCTTGAGATGTATGCAGTTATAGTTATTGTCAGGAAAATTATCTTTCAACAACAACAAAAAAAAAAGTAAAAACATTTCTAAATCCGAGTGTTGGAGAAGGAAGAAATAGAGATAAAAATCACAATTTTTTGTAGTTCTCTGCTCCAGCATCACATGAGTCCAAATGCCATCATGGAAATATTGGGAATTTCAGGCTGGGAAGGATGGAAATATGTTTGAAACACATTCAGACTCAAAGGCTTGAAAATGGTAGTGTCTCATCTGGAAATTTGATCTGCTCAAAAGCTGACCAAAGAATGACAGATTAAGACAGGGTGACAGCCTATTTGGTTGTGGAGGAAGAAGAACACATAGATATATCATATTTCTAGGTATATATACTGCTGCATAGAAAGTATGAAGGGTATGCTTTTTTCTATTTCTGCTCAGCTCTTGAAATAGCAACCATGTTGACTTTTACAATACACAAATCTTGTGCTGGCCAGAAGGTGGTTTTGCTAAATGTAATCCAGAAATGAAACACAGAAATGGTGCAGATGCCACTCAAATTTCTTTTAAAATACGAGTAAATAGTAATGGAATTAGTTAAAAATATTTAGTTAGTTCTAACCATTATTCTTTCCACTGAAGCTTACAAATACTTCAAAACATGAATAGGAAGATAATAATATTGTTAATACGGTGAAGTTTTGCTTTGTACATTAACCTAGGAGGAATGTCATTTGTGCTTAATGAATTCAGCTTCAGTTGCTGTTAAACAAGCAGAAAATGTGTAGATTAGTTATAATACCCCAGTTATATCTGCTAATTGATAAACGTCTGCCAAAAATGTACCGTTTTTCAGACAAAATGCATAGTTGCTTGATATCCTTGTATTGAATTCCAATGTGACTGAACTAATGGCATAAATATATGGAAAGCATGTGAAACAACAGTGTTACATCTTCAAAATGTGTCTCACATTCTGCTTCAGTATGAAGTAAATAGTGGTTTTATAATACTTCTTAAGACCTGATTGATCAAGGACAAGGCACTGTCAGGAACAAGTGGAGCATCTTGTAAGTATGAATGTGCAGAGCTCATCCCAAGGAAGCCTGGTTATGGATGCGTAGCTCCCCTTTGACTGGAAAGGATTTTCATGGTAGTGCGTACACAGGACAAAGCACAAGCTCTTAGTAAAATAAAACTTTGTGTTTCAGTACATGGAGAAAGGTCAGTTTTGCCAGTCCTCTATCTCCAGAACCTTTGGGCTACACCAGCATTCTGTCTTCCTCTGGGAACCTGTGAACTTTCAGTGTGACAAGAGCCTTGATGCTGAAATAACTCCATGGTGAGGAGCATGAGTATGACTTGTAAGCACTAGGTTACCTGTTCCTGAGAAGGTCCCTTGTGTTCAACACCTTTGTTCCAGTACCCCACATGATGATATGTTACATGACAAAAGTGCTAACATGATGATAGCGTGGTCTCTCCTGGGTAAGTCATGTTAAACCAAGTCAGTTGGGATCTCATAGGAATAATGTATTTGCCATGCTTGGAGACTACATTTCTTCAGTCAATTGATGGTGATTTTTTTTCCCAATTTGTCACTTAAAAACAGATGTACTGATGTTGATACTTTTGGACTTAATTCTTTACTGGTGTATAATTTAAAATATATTTTTGCCTCGGGTACAGTCAAGGTTAATTTATATTTGTAAATTTTAATGCAAGAAACAAAGTGTATCTGTCCATCTGTGAAATGCCCATTATGTATTTTCTACTTAACTCTAGCAACAGAAACACTTAGCTTTCTGAATAGTGTCTTATTCCAAATGGAATATGTTTGTGTTAATATTGTGCAACACAGCTGTAGGTTACCTAAATAGGCATTATATCCATTACTGTTATTTTACATTGTTCAATACGGCTATTATGTTTCATAAAAAATAGGAAAACAGGGATATTATAAGTAGCAAGAAAACCAGCAGGTTGATAATTGCTCTATGCTCACTAATGTGAATTACTAAATGGCTCATCTATAATTGTAATTAACACCTCCTGCCTCAGCTTTGCAATTAACTGATGTTGCTGCAAATTTTTGTTATATATTTAATCTTTATGTTGTTTCTCTGGCCTGCTCCTGTATTAAATTTATCATTAAACCTACGAGCTGCAATACATTGATCTACCATGGCATCTCCTCATTAGTAACATGAGGCCCTTGTACAAAGGCTGGCTGCATCTCCAGGGAATTCGCAGTCAACACATTCCATTCTGGCTTAGTAAATGTACCGACTGTGTCTCTTTTCGCATTTGCTGTGTCTGTTTTAACTTAATTTGAATTCATGTTGTGTGTGAGTTTTCTGCTCTCATAGTCACTTCATGAACTTTTCTTCTAGATACTGTATTTTTGGAAAGTCACAAACAGAGCGGGTAAGAAATTCTGGGGCAAAATCACTTTCCTCTAGAAAGGTTTTGAGGGGAGCAATCCCAACAGGCCTGGTTAGGCAGAGAGGTGCAACCTGTCACCATTCCAGCCTGGCTGTTTCCCAGCTGCCAGGCTCAGGAGCCGCACAACTCTATGGCGACCCCCAGAGTGGGTGGCCATCAAGTCTCTCTCTCTCTGCTCCTTAGGCCCAGGGCTCTGGGAGCACAGAGCTGCCCTTCTCCCACAGCCTGCCAGCTGCCTGGAGCCCCCTGCTCCTGAGGAACTGCCAGGTGCCCAGCCTTGGCAGCCAAGCAGCTCTCCTGTCTCAGCAGGCAGGCAGGTGCTTGGCTCCAGGGCTACCCAGCTCTCCTGCTCCTGTGCCCTGCAGGCTTCCCTGCCAGATGGACAGACATAAGGCAGGCTCCATGCGTGGCCACCTTCCTATGCAATCTGGGAACCTGGGATCTTGGGGAGAATATTTTGGTTTTAAAAGAAAATGTACATGGGCAAATTAACATGTGCAGAGGGGGAAGACAAATTTTCGGGCTGTTGCTGGAGCTGCTGGTTCTTTGGTGTGCACCCAGTGTCTCTCTGGTGTGCAGGCAGTGTCTGTCTCTCTTAGTGAGTTCTCTGATTCCATGCTGGGCTTGCCCACAAAAGCAAAGCAGTGCCCTGAGTGCATCACCATAGCCTTGCTCACTGTGGCTTTTCTCTCACTTCTAGTGCAGAGAAGCCCTATAGCATTTCTTCTACTTCACACTGTGGAAAAAATTACCCATACTTAAAGTTGTGCATAACATTGGGGGAATTTTTGTCTGCTGTCACAAAAACCCAAGCTCCCTTTTGGCTCTAAATTCTGTTTCAATAAAGCAAACAAAAGTATGAAGGATTCTTCCTTGGGCTCAGTATAATGAAAAATGCATTCTGGGCACCTTTCCTGTATGGTTTGGTTGTTTTGAATGGAGGAAATAAAGGAGCATAGATGGAGTTCGGTCTGGTTCTTTTCAGCTCAGAGATAAGAGTTTTTGACACTAGGTGGTACTACAGACAAAGGCCAATATTTGCAAACTTTGACAGTAAGGAATCGGGAGCTCTAAACCTGGCATCTAATTTGAAGGCTTGATTATTGACTTCCACAT
The DNA here is from genome assembly GCA_013400315.1 of Bombycilla garrulus. Taxonomy (NCBI): domain Eukaryota; kingdom Metazoa; phylum Chordata; class Aves; order Passeriformes; family Bombycillidae; genus Bombycilla; species Bombycilla garrulus. The sequence goes on along the minus strand of VXBU01002811.1, from coordinate 706,563 downwards.
CTCATATTATTCTGGAGATAAATACATTCTATGGGATCTGCTTTTGGACTGTTGTGCTTTTAGCTCTTTCCAAAATTTATTATCAATCCTGTAATCTTTCAAAAACTTGTGAAATTATTTGATACAGTTTTATGGTAAATGTAATACTGGATATCACTTGCCAGTACAAAAAGGTNATCCTGTAATCTTTCAAAAACTTGTGAAAATTATTTGATACAGTTTTATGGTAAATCTAATACTGGATATCACGTATAATATTTTTGAGCTTTCTGTATTCAATTCTGGGATAATATTGCTATTTCAGCTGCCCCCTCAACACTTTCCCCTTCATAATATGTATTATGGCTTTATTTAGAGCATGGAAATCCATCTATGAAGGACATTTCTGAATATATTTTCCTTCCATCTAACATCAACTTCCACTCTCAGGTGAATGAGCCTGTTATTTCCCCTAAATTTCCCTCCTATTTCTGAATTTCTCCTTTTTCCCCTTTTCTGTTTCTCTGTAGCTACATCTGTCTCATTCACTGCTAGATCAAGACTCTCTCCTTCCTGTAAGTTCTGTGCTTGTTTAGAAATTCATAGTCTTTCATTTGTTACCCAGGACTGTAGACTCCATTAGATGTGACTTTTGCTTACAGGTAAAGGAGGATTGAAACTTCTTTGGATGGTGAAATACAGCTGATGCCAGATGCAAGGAACTCTAGCCTAAAAATAATCTATAACTAATTTTTAAACTTTTTTTTTTCCCCTGTGGTATCCTGGCTTTTAACTAGCCAGTTTTTCACTGTGTTTATTACTGCAGAAGTTAAAATCAATGTGTGTTAGCTGTCTTTTCACAGGCATTTCAATGAACTGCCTGCTGGTCCTGTGTGATTCAAATCACCCTTAAAAATGCTTTATGTATAAGACAACACAAAAGTGGTTACAACAATACAACATGGCTGGGTTTTTTCTAAAAATATATAAGCTGCTCTAAAATTACACTATTACATGTACAAAATCTGTCATCTACAGTGGATGTGATGGTGAGAAGATCAATTTTTAAATACATAAAAGTATGGAGAAGCAACTGAAGCACACTTTTGTGCACTGTTGATAAATAAGTTAAAAACAATATTTTTTTTTGTTCAAATAATTTCAAAAAATAAGAAAAAGCAATAAGAATTCTGCAGTTTTTTTTTTCCCTGAACCAGTAATCTTTTCAGATTTAGCTGTGCTTAGCTGTATATACACAAGCATGTACACTTATTTAACAGTTAGCTTATATTGAGTTAAACTGGAAATGAATGCAATTGGATTTTTTAAAATTGTTTTTGTATTATATAAATATACTCAACTGTACATATAAGAAAAGGATAAATAGAAGTTGACATGATATACTAAAAGTATTACTTCAGTACAGAATTATGTACTCCACCATGAAGTGTTTATACTAAAGAATGGAAATCCTCAATAGTATATCTAAATTAGAAAATATTTAGTCTAGGTATTAAAAGTGAAAGGGAAGTGGACCTAGCTGGGGTTACACTTCTGACAATTAAACTCAAGGTTTGAATTCTTTCCTGACCAGTTTCTAACTACGTGAGGCTGCAAGATCAGGTATAACTTGAGCAGGTGAGCTTTGTGTGGTGAATCCCAAGCATATGTCACAGACCTAAATATCACTGGTGATAGGCTGGAATTACTAATGATAAGACTAACCCATTAAGGTTCAGTTGACTCATCATCTTCAGAATAAACCTAAACTCACAAATACTTACCAATAAATTGTAACTTCACAACTTTTCCAGCTTTCTGTGCATTGTGTGAAGAGAAGTTCTTGTGGCAGCTGATGGATGCATTATCCAAAGTCAAATGCAATGTCCCTGAAGGAAAGAACAGAGCAGCGACAGCTGCCACAACCCTTCACAGCCAGCACCATGCTTCATGAGATGACGAGGTAGGGCAGGTGGAACCAGAGCTGCACTCCTTGCTCAGGGTGTCCAAACATTTCTGCTGGTTTTGAGTGCTCTGGGTTTTATTTCCTGAGAGCAGAGACTATGCTCATTTTTGCCCAGATGCTAGGATCTAGGGGACAGAAATGAACCACACATAACCCTTGATTGCTGAGGTCATCCCAATTGCACCTTGATTAGGTTTACTGCATAAATGGTTAATGTCTGCTTTTATCTGTACTGCACTCGATTTCTCTTTTCCTTTTATTTAAAATGAGATTAAGTGTCTCCTAAAACACATGTATTAATAAAAAGTAGTATCTGGAGAAAGACTCAAGAGAGATATTAAAACAATTTACTTAAGCAGCAGATTATAAATCAAGTCTATATTGCAAGACAGTAGTCTAATTGCATTTTAATTGCATGACAAAATGCCTATCCCAAATTAGTCAAAAACTATAGTGCTAAACTCTGCTTTTATATAGAGAAAACACACTGAAAACTCGTAACATCAGCTGTCTTTTCTATGTGGTTCCTGTTCTTGAACAGGTTTTGCACAAGGAGGGGGCTGAGGAGGTCTCTGCCAGTACTCTTGGTGCTGCAGTGTGGGGCTCATCAGTTAATTAGAGACAATCAGGCTAACACCCAAATTGTTCCTCTAAGGCTTGGCACAGGTATGACACAGATTATTATAATATCCTAACAAAAAATTTGGTAAAATATTCTGAGTAATAATGACCAAGCTGTAGACAGTACTGCTGGAGTTACCAATACTTGGATGGTGATCATTCCTTTTCACTTGTTTGAGAGATGTGGGAAATAGCCTACACTGCTGGGACTGTAGAGGAGGCAGGTGCAGGAGACAGGTCTTGAGGAAACTTCTGGACAAAGCTTGGTCCACCTGCCAAACAGACACTTAGAGACTGTAATTTGGAGAGACTTTTAACTTCTCCATGTCTTGGCTACTGTGCTGATGTGGCCTCTTCCTTTTCTCCACTGATGACTTAGCAAAGTTCTGAAGACAGAAGTCACGGAAGATGAGGGACTCAGATCTGTAACTGTCACTGAAGGCCTTATCAGGTTTTCAAGTGGGGATATTTTTTGGTTAGTTTTATCTTCTGCCAAATGGTACACAAATTTCATTTGCTCATTCCCTTTGGGGCAGTGTGCTGTGTCTGCTGAATACCCAGTTCTGGTATTACCTATGAAGAAATGCTGTAGTGATGCATTTTTTTCAAAGTAATGCTGAAATTTTAAAAGTAGCATACTATTTACGTGTTAAATAACTGGAATGCAAGTGGGGATATTTTATAAGGAGAACAAACACACCTGGATTGATAAATAAAGTTTCCATTGTTATCTCCAATGTTAACTTTCTTTTGTTTTCTCCATTCTATTTTCTTTTAACGCTGCAAAATTGAGATATCTCAGCTACAAATGGCACACATTAAAAAATTAATTGTCTGGGATTATTACTAAAGGCCTTTTCCCCTCCTAACTTATTGTTTCCTTGGCAGTTATAAATATGTTGCAGAAAATGGCAGACATGCAAATCCATCAGTATACCCTTCAGTTATTCTGCATATTTACACTGAAGTCAGGCGTCATGGCACTGCACTCTGCAAAGTGAAAACTCTGAGTTTCAAATGCGTTTAGGGAGCTGACTACATTGATTTCAAGTACTGAATTATTTTAGAGACACAGAGTTTTAGGAAACTAACTCTCATTGACTTTCAATAATGATCTTCAGAGCTAAATCTAGCAAAATGCTGAGTATTCCTAACATTCAGTGAATAGCTGCAGCTTTCCCTAAAAACAATTGGGTTCGAAGCTCTCCAACACTTTAGAAAACTGCTCAGCACTTTTCCAGGTCAAGCTTTTAAAAATGTTTCTGTCAGGTTGTTACTATCAGTTTGAAAATTCATGGCCACTTTTGGAAATGCTTGCAGGTCCTGAGTGTGCAGCTTCAGTATGAGATATTAAAAGTGGTTCACTAACAGGAAGACTTTATAATAGACAACCAGACGTAATTGCTTTATTATGAGGCTCTCCTAACAGCTCGGAGAAAGCTTTGTTGTTCTCTAACCATTTATTCACATTTAAAAAGTGATCATTCTTTTAAAGCCTCTTTTAAAGAACTAAAGCCTTCTAGTATATAAATAGTGCTTTGAGTGTTACAGGGTATTGACTCCACATACCAAATGCAGCATTATGTCAACCAGGTGCCAACAGCAGTATTAGTCACATTTTGGTATGATAAAGATCCTTATGAAATCTTTTGTATCTGCACGTAAAGAACCCCAGTGACTCAAAAAATTATTTCATCCTACAAGGAATATATTATCTTCTGTCAGGCAAATGATCTCATTTGAAAACAAAAAAGAAGTCATTCAGTGAGTTCTGAAGAGCCTGAATTTTCACCTGCTCCCTGAAGTGTACGCCATAGTTGGGTGTCAGGCTGCCTGAGCTGAGCAAGGAAGGGTTTGGGCATGGCAGAGCAGGATTCCAGAGAGTGGTGTGTCAAGTAGATTAGTGCTCCTAGCTCTGAAGGAGCAAAGAAGTATGAGAAACCAAAAGGTTTTAACTGCCTGAATCCCATCCTCTTCTGGGGACCATTTATTTCTTCAGATTCTGAAAAACAAAAAAACCAACCTGCACATCATATAGACAGGTACTCTGATCCTAAACTACATTCAGAGACACCCTGAGAATACTTTCTTAATGAATACAAGCAAATAAATGCTTCTTTGTCAGTCTTGAATGTGCACCAGGATAATGTCCAGAAAAGTAATTTGGGAAACTGTTAACTAAAATGCAAGGTACATTGACAGTTTCTTTAGAATTCTGCAATTTCATGATTGTGCATCATCCACAATGTTTTCAGGACTGCACCTTTCATTTCTTTCTATTTTAGACATTTCAGCTTTTTTCAAAACACACCAGCAGGCATGAGATTGTGTTAAACAATAATGGCAGAGAAGGGTAAAATTTGCATCAGCAATGAATAATTTAAAAAGTAAAATTAGGATGGATTTATTACCAAATATTTAAAAATGTATTTTTAACTAATGATCTAAAGGCATTTTTAAAAAATGGAAAATTTAGCCCATTATAGATTTCCAAATTGCTCTATCATTCTTGTCAGTTCACCTTTATTGATTAAGAAAACACTTAGAGGTAGCTTTATCCCAAAATATTGCCTGCATGTGGATTTACACAGAGGAAATCAGTGCAACTAGAACGGAAACTGCTTTTTTAAGGCAAATACACAAGTAAACCTAACTCTGACACATTTTGTTGGGTTTTCAAAGTTCTTAAGGAATACAAAATCTATTTCCAGCTTCGGTTTCCAGCTTCAGTCTAGAGCTTTTGTTTACTGCTGGCTTCCATAGACAGAAAAATCATCATCAATATCATTAATTCTAGTTCTAATTTCTGGTTTCCTATGACAGCAATGTTTAAATAGCAAGTGTTAGTAATTTTTAATGTTTTTATTACACCTTGAAAAACTTTGCAATGTTCTTTAATTCCTTCTGGATTTGTTCATGGTAGATTTTTTTATACAGTAATCAGTCTGAATTGCTAAAATAAGCATTAAAGAAATTTTAACAGGCAGACTTAGCTTTTAGTTATGAACACCTGGGATAAGTTCAGATAATTTTTGGAGCTCTAGAGGTTATTCTAAATATTATAGTTAAGGCAAGTTTGTTTTGGCAATGAACAGGAATTGCACAGTAATACAATATTAATATTTATAGAGAGGTCAAATATATTTCAGATGATCTTACTAATATCACTTTAAAATTGTATTACTTTGTGAGGTACTACCTTAATATCAGATGCCTTTTAATAACAATCTAGTTCAGCTTTTTCATCCCTACTGGGAATCAAGCAAGCCCTTTTCTTGTGAATTAGTGTTAATAAGTCTTCAATAGATTCAGCTGTGGGGTAATGAATGACTCACTAGTCCTTGCCAGAAGAGTTCAAGTGGGCTTCTTGCAACATGCTGAGCTATTATTCCCTGGTGGGGTCATGCATCTTGTCAGCCACTTAACAGCAGTGGCTGCAGGACAGATTTGGGCGTTATATAATCAGAATAACCCAAACTTTTAGACCTTGCTTGTAAGGATTTCAGTCTTCTGCAGAGGAACAATTGAAAGACAAGTCACAATGTACTTACACTGATAAGCATACATGTAAATTGGCTCCCAAGTCATTGAAGTTCAGCTTCCTTTTCTGCAAAGTACAGTGATTTATAATCATGCTAGTGACTTTCTTGTATTTATAGTCACCTTATGAGCATTTACAAACATGCAGTATGTAAATCACAGTGGTAATTCCTAGCGAACAGGTGGGAAAACCCTTCCTACTGCAATAACATTATTTAGGTGTGGCTTTCCTGGACCAGGAAGGAGCTGTAAGGAGAGACACTACCATAGCTCACATTTCGTCCTTTTAAAGCACATCTTAGGGTGTGCTTGGGTGGAGAGTATGCATGGTCATCTAGTTCCTCCTTCTCTGCTTCTATTTAGTTGTTTACTGCATTTGATACTTGTAGGAAGCCCTTGTATCATGTTGATACAGAGGTGTTCTCAAGCAGTCAAGACCTCTGAGTGAGATGTTAAATATGCACAAAATAAAACTTGGTCACGGTGCTGTAGGCTGTGTTAACAAATATACCTACAACTTCAAAGGGAATTCTTGAAAGGGTGGTAGTGTTATGTCCTGGAGATCAATTCACTTCACACCACCTGTATTTGTCTCCACAATGTATTCCTTCTCTATCATTGAGCTCTTCCTGCAAGGAAATATCTTAAATTTATCCTGAATTTTATCCCTTTAGAGAGTTTGTACAAGTGCTATCCCTCCACTTGGCTGGGCTGCCATTCCCTTTTCTAAGACCTGTTTCTGTCTTTTGGGCTTTTCCTTCTCTGAGGCTACTCCTAACTGCTACTTTTCTTCTGACTCTTCTCACCCTCTCCATCTCTCTTTGGACAACATAGCCCTTTTCTACATAGCCTTTGTATTTCTCTTCTCTAAGCTATCCCTTAGATTTTAGCTGTTTGTCCTCTCATTTTTTAGACATCAGCTGGGATTTCTTTTAAGGAATGAGATAATTTCATACAAGCCCATGCTTTAACTCCTTTACAGACACTATATTAACAACATGTGATGGCAGGAGTGTTTTTGTAAAGATCAAGTACAAACATGCACAGAAATGGCTTTAAGTTTTAGATCTACTACTTTCATTATCCCTTTCTGGCAATAACTTACTTTTCTACACTTTTAGGAAAAGCTTTTCTGTCCCTGTCTTCTCCCCTTTCTTATCCTGAATTTCTCTGAGACACGAGAAAAAGGAAGGAGGAAGACTGCAACATTGACAATGTAAATCTGTTTATGAACCACCTAAGCCAAAGTTTATCACATATCAACAATATGTTATCCCCAAAGACGTTTTCCTCAAGCACTGTAAGCCCAAATCTGTGATGGATTCACTGATTTTCTCTATTTGTTCTCTTAAACATCTTTTGAGCTGAACAGAAGACTACACTTGGTGTGGTGAATTCTTCCTGATCAGTTGTTGGCGAGCAGCAGGTTCCATGCAGGTTGCATTTACATCCATTTAGAGCTATGGCTGAAAATATTTAAATAGTTGTTCAGATTACTCACTGTCTTAGGTACGGTGAGAAATACAAAAATGGTGTCCATTTACTGAGCTGCTCTGTAAAAAAGCTCACAGAACAGTCTGCCAGCTGACAAGCAATTTAACTGGGAGGCTGCTGCCAGCTACATCAAATACATGCTTTTCTTTTAAACTGCTGAGATCAATAATTGTACATCTGATGGCAGAATGAAATCAGTGTCCTGAGCTGAGCCTGTACTGTTCATTTTATCTCACTGAACCTCTTCCCTGACTCATCAGCAGAGCTTGACTTCCCTTGTTGGATTGCTTGTTGCAGCAATTTTTTAGCATATGTATTGTAGTTAGTAGCCACACAGAAGGTTAAGGTGACTTATCAAAAAAAATTAATTTAAACAAATATTTGAGTGAAAGTCTTCAATGGAAAAAATGTCTTGTGTTAAAATGGTTATCTGCATGAACCCTTCAACGTAAACCATTTACAAAGGAGCATGTGATCACTAACTGCTCACCTCTGAGCAGAATATCTGAAATAACCCCTTTTGAGAAGTACACTTGAGACTATCAGTTGCCTCATGTATCACACTCTTACATTTACTTTACATCTGGAGATACCATGCAATTGTTGATGTATTTTATTTTGGTAATATCACTGTAATTATGCTTCTGTATAACAACACAAGGCGAAGCAGAATAAATGAATCCTTCATCCTTGTTATTAATCTTCCCTCTCTTTTTCTTCAAGTGTGCTATCAGTCTAAAACAGACATCTCTTAGCTCTCTCTCTCTCTGCTGTTTTCCTCTGTGTTCATCATGCAGTGCTGCAGTAACTAATGGACAGGCTTTTTAGATTAGATAGTAGAAAGGAAGTTACTTGAATCATATGATATCATAATGCCCACTTATATGCTCAGTAGATATAAAAGTGATTGAAAGCACAGAGGGACAGGCAATTACTGGGTTTCCGTTATACTCAGTGCAAAGAAATGACTGTGTCTGGTATGTCATTGGACCTAGATACAGAGATGTAAAATAATTACTAAGCAATATATTCTGAAGTGTTTACTTGTTTATTTCTTCCTGCTGCCCATAAAAGACTAGGCAAAACCACTTCAGACTTAAATAATACTTAGCTAATGCTAATGTTGGTATTAATAAATATGTTCCAAAATGGAATTCCGTTGCCTAACTTAGGTACTGACTGTTCTCTTGAGTTCAAGAAATCCCCATCCCCATCTTTCTTGCAAAGATGTATGTTTCTAAACAGGCTTTGTGCCATTCCTTCTAACTCCATGTAGGTGGTTTAGACATCCTGGAACATCTCAAATAGGTGTAGACATCCATGTTTAGATACCTAGATTACTTTTCATATGAAAAAGAATGTGGGATTAATTATACCCACAATATCAATATTATCTTTAGAGGTTAAACTGGTTGCATCAAAAGGACTTTTAGCTTTGAAATAAAAGATCAGTGGAATCTGTCTCTCAGATTTGACTAATGGGCCACCATTACATAATGAATGCAACTGTTTAGGGGCTGATTTTGTTATCACACAGAAAAATATGAAGTGCAATACCATTGATGTTTAACTACAGTGATAGAGGCTAGAATTAAGGCAGAATCAGATACCACAGAGAATATTCCCAACTTCAATGATAAAATGCAAATTATTTAATAATAAAATGCAAATTCCTTTATTTGAGCTTACAGAAATTTATGACTTACTATTTGTGAGTACAGAGCAATGGCTCATTAAATTGTATGCATTTTAAAGAAAAACCCCCAAAACTCAGTACTGTTACCACTGTTCTCTTAAAACACCTTAACTGATCAAGTGTGTTTAAAGAGGTACTTTAAACAACTGCTGTCATTCCGTATAATTATTTACACTGCATAATCAAGTTTTCAAACTAAGAAAAGCAATTTTTGTTTTATTAAGCATAGACTGCTAAATTAAATATAAACAAGTGTGTTACAGATTGTCTATGTATAAAATCTGTAGCCATTATGAAAGATGTTGCTCTAGCAGAATGAATTTACTGCAGATTTTTAGTGTAATTATTAATTAATTAAATGTAAGATTTGTGGTTTATATCTTTTTTTAAAGACTTCAGATGACTAACTAGTAAGTAGCATTTATATACAGGCATATAAACCAGATATAGATATTTCTTTGCATGTTTATGAACTGTCCTTTCGGAAAAATGAAAAGAAATATGACCTAAAAGAACTAAGTAGAAAAGAAAAGAAATTAAGCTAATCAGGACAATTTTTACAAAATTTGGGTAGTTCTGATAGAAGTAGCTATAAATTTAAAGAGGTTTAAAGAGGACCATGTTTATCTGCAAAACAAACAGAAATAGATTAGTCACAGCTTGTAAGCAGTTGAAACAAGCCTTATATTTTGACTTTGTGTGCGGACATGCAATAAAAGCATGTTCATATATTTTCTTTTTGTTTTGTTTAGGCAATATCACCTTCAGCACTAGGCAGAAAGAAAAACAAAGATGTCAGAGAGAGTTCTTATATTCAATTATCCATAGGCGTTACATATTTGCCCCTATTTCATTTAGAATATTTGTACTATGCATTGTTCCTTGAAAATCAGATTTTATGTTAATTAACATCAATATTTAATAGTAATCAATAATTAATGATAATTGATTTTTAATATATGTGCATATTTGAAAGACTCACATGCACACAGAATCATGTAGGTTGGAAGGGACTGTGGAAATCCATTTAGTCCCATCAGGTCTTGAAAATCTCCAAAAGCAGGGGTAGCACATCTGACAGCTTGGCTGTCCCCAAAGCTCCTCCTTCCTTACCAGCTGATGGAGGATCCCAGCCCCAGCAGGGGGATAGGTTCTGGCCAGCAGGCATTCAGGCACTGCCTGCTCTTTACCTGCTATGTGTGTACCCTTTGAATCAAGGAAAACATTTATTTACATTGTCCTGGAACACTTCAGTAAAATTCATATCTTATTGAATGTTTTGGGGGTTGGTTATGCTGACCTAACAGAGTGAGGGAAATTCAAAGGAATTCATTTGATAGCTTTAACAATGTAAAAAACTTTCTCTTCAGTTATCAAGAAGCAAGTGTCCCTTCCCTCTCTGGTATATGGTCTTTATTTCTCATATCTGGTTGTACAATGCTTATTCCAACTGCTTCTCATGGATTGTGTCTTTCCATTCCACATTTTCTCCATACATTTCACCAGGCTGTAGCAGTGTAAGGTAATTTACTCTGTTTTAAAATTGATTTTTGGAAATATAATGAGACATAGTCCAGAACTTACAGGAGATTTGATTATGGTAATTTCTTAGCAACTGATTCTGGAAATTTAAATTATTCTTCTGACCTACTTCTTCAATATGCTCTTTTTATCCTATGTAATTCTCTTTGCCTTAAGACACATCACATTTCTCTTCAAGAACACGTTTAGGGTGGGTTTCATCTGAACAAATGTAGATATCTATAGTACTTTGTGAATTACTCACCTGAAGCTCCCTTTATAGTCATTGCAGAGAAATAGACATCCCCAGGGTGTGATGTGTATTATCCTACAATACACAGTGGAAACAGATCAATTGAATGACTCCTCGGACGTGCCTGTTGCTCTACATCAGTTATTTGGGAAGGACATAGGGGGAAGCTCAGATGTAAATGCCCATACTGTAGCTATTTGAACTTACAAAAAATGAATTCTACCCAAAGATCAGCTGCAAAGTTTATGGCTAGCGTTTTTACACAAAAGACATTTTTAATGCAATTTAAATTTTATTTAATTTTTATTCATGCCTCTCCACATAATAAACAGAAATTTTCACATTTGGGTAAATCCATCTCTAGCTCTGAAGCATCCATTTTTAAGGCTACTATTTTGAGTCAGATAGAACACTCTTACTAGCAGAATGTGCATTACTCATGCTTCATATGGTATCAACATATGCATATATTAGTCCTGTTTCTACAAGCAACAATTTAGGACAGAATTGTATAAATATTTTGAGACAAGATTTTCCAGTGCCTTTTAAGTAATATTAATGATAACAGAATAAAAATATAATAATATTGAATTATTATTATTAATACCAACAAGGGATGAACATTTGTGTTTTAAAATAAACATTGAATGAGCTAAAAATTCAATGGTNTTTTTGACTCAGGCAAAATCGCTTTCATTATGTTTCTTCACCTGAACTGGAGAACACATTTCCTCTAAATTCTGTCTTAGTTTGCGAGCCCTGCAATGTATGAATTTTGAAAGCAGGTGTCTCACTCTTTGGGATCAGTCCTTTGTGCAGCCATCAGCTTTGTTTTATAGATATTTATATAATGTATTTATATATTATATATAGTATATGTACATAATTTATTTCTATTTTATTATTTATTTTTTTTTAGAGAAGACACTAATTTGCTTGGTGATTTTATTTAATTTCACTCCATACTCAAAATTTTCTGTATATGCCTAGTTTTTATGAAGGGCTGAGGTTAAAGTTTTTAAGGCAATTTATGGGAGAACAAAGAAAATAAACTGGCTGATGCCTTGTTTAGTGCTGGATTAACTCAGGGAGTGTTATTATGCATTTGCAATTTGTTTGTTCTTGTTGTAAGATATAGTCCCTATTAAGTTCTCATGCACCATGTGTTGAGTCCGAATTGTTCATTCCTTGTACCTGTAATTCTTTAGGCACTCATCTGAGCATATGTAGCACAGCATGCCCTGTGCTGAGCAAATCAGCACCTGCCTCAGGACGAAGTGTGGTTAGGATCCAGAGTCAGGTTGAATAGATTGCAGATTGCTCAACGAGCCTGTTTTGATAGGCTTTTGCAAAGCCTTTGTACCATGCACTCTCAGTGCATGGCTAGCAGTGATTTTATGGTTAGTGTGCCATCCTACTAACCTGAAAATTGCTCTTGCTTTAAAGATAGCACTAACTTCATGTCCCACCCACATCCTGGCAGAACCTTTTCCTTATTGCATTTTCATCATTGGATGCTTATGACAGGATTTTTTCTAGTTGTTATTAGGAAAAACAAATTACAAACAAACAAACTCAATCACCACCAACAGAATATCCAAACCCAAAAAGCCCAAACTAAAACCCAGAAAAAACCTGCTAAGTGAAAGGAAAAAGCCCGCATCTTCTAGTTAATTTCCTAGAGAGCAGAGTCTCTCTCTCTCTCTCCTACCATTCCCTACAGTGATATTGTGCACAGTTATTTTGCTTTGGCTTCCCTTTGATGGGACTCCCCTCACAGATTGGAGAAGCATGTATGTGCAAAAAATAATTTTGAAAGACAGTAGGACAGCCAGAAAAAGAAGACACTGGGTTCCCTGCTGCAGAGAGGCACTCCAGCCTTAGGGCAGTTATATGATTTGAAATGTGGAGCCACCAAGTACTCCTTTGCTAAAGAGTGTCCTGGTCAGTATGGGCTGCATGGGCGAGTCAGTGTGCCATTCCCTAGCTCTGGGTTCTGTTCTCTGCACAGATGTGTGTGATATTTAACTGGCCTTCATACAAGTCCTTTGTTGCTTCTGAATAGAATAACTTTCAAGGACTGCATAGCTCTCCATCTCCTAGTCAAGAGGAGGCACTTATCCTTCAGCTGCTTGCTAATGAGATGACTTTTTGTCTTGGCAGCAGGTATTTGCTAGTATTTTACTATCAAGTGCTTTGCAAGCATTTTAAAATTTACTTGCAAAATAAAGCAAAATGCAGTATTTGGAAAGGTGCTTGTCCAGCCATCCATCCTGCATTATGCACAAGTGAAAATTCTGCAGTCAACAGGAGCACTGAATTCCTCCTACTGCTTTTGTCCAAGTGCTGCATTCTCCATTCACACATAGTGCCTGCAAGAGTGAAAAGGTGCTCAATTTTCTATTTACAGGTTCACAGAATCATTTAGTATTATGGGTTGGAAGGGACCTTAAAGATCATCTCATTCCAACTCCCCTGCCATTGGCAAGGACACTTTCCATGAGATCAAGCTGCCCAGGGCTCCATCCAACCTGGCCTTCAACTCTTCCAGGGATGGGGCATTCACAGCTTCTCTGAGAAACCCATGCCAGTGCCTGGATATCCTCACAGCAAAGAACTTTTTCCTATTATCTAATGATTCCTATTATCTAATCTACCCTCTTTCGGTTTAAAGCCATTTCTCCTTGTCCTAGCACTACATGCCCTTGTAAAAAGTTCCTTTCCAACTCTTCATTTTATCTGTCTATTTAGTCTTTATTACTTTCTGACCCTGTCTTGAAGAGGTGGTAAAGTACAGATTTACATTGTTGACTTCGGGCTATTTTCTTGTGACCATTAGGAATTTCTTTGTGTCAACATAGCTGTTATACCAGTGGGTACTGAGCAGTAACAAGCTTTACCTACTGCCACCTTAGGCTAACTTTTGCAATGTTATATGCTGTTTGTCTTCCTTGTTTTGTGCTCCATTCTGTATCTGTTAATTGAGGAGATCATTTCCATGCCAGTAAAAGAACAAAACAAAACAAAATACTGTTTTACTAATTTTTGGGTAATTACTGAGACATTATTTATACTTTCCTGCAGGTCTTCTCTTCTTTCTCATTGTATTTACTTATTTGCCATGGCATATACATCTCTACTTTAAACCAGAACTTCTATTCAGGTCCATAATTGATATTCTGTGCTGCTGAACCATATTTTGCTGCCACTTTGGCAACTGTTTGTACCTTATCAAGGCTATGTTAAAGGCTTTGAAATAATCATTATATTGTTGACCAAATTCTTCCCTCCACTTCCTTTTAGTTGTTGGGGAATGGCTCCATCCCAGGGCTCTGCAGAGCAAGGATTATATTTTCTTCTCTTTATATGCTGTCTCCTACTTCAATTTTTCACAATCACAATATAATGTTCTTTTGCTTTGCTGATGGCTCCCAGCTCCCTCTCTCTGTTCCCTGATACTTCAGCTGCAGCCTGTGTTTTGTCGCAGTGTTTGGCAGAAATTCAGAACTGAACACCTTAATTTTAAAGTGAATTTGAACAAGATGGAAGTAAAACTAATTATCTCACGGCAAAAGATTGCAACAGCCCCTTCTGCAACCATGTAATTTAATAGTCTGGTGTTCTGTCTCCACTTAAGATTTCAATATTGTTTTCAGATCAATGTTTTTAAAATAAAGAGCAAGTAATGTATAAATTCTGACAAGAGATGGGTTTATTACTTAAAGAGTCCTGCTGGAGAGAAACCATTTATATTCTGCTGCCAGAGTGATGATGACACTCAGTCACTGACAATGTTAATCCTGTATTTCTCAAAGAGTGTGCTTGTGCTGATGTTAGGAGAATACTTAGTCCAAATTCTTCTTCACAATTTATTAAGTTACTCCAAATTGCTAAACCAAACTGCTTTTCTCTTGATTATTCAGTGTTCTCTTTTAAAATTTCATTTTAAATTTAAAAGTTATTGTTGACTTATTTCTTAAACTAATCAGAGACCCTTTTAGTGACCTTGCCAGTGCAGTTTTTCTCTCAAGGAGAGCAGAATATCACATTTTTTCTCATGGAATTTGTCACTCCTCAATGATTGTCATGATCGTTTTGACTGCA
This sequence comes from Bombycilla garrulus, assembly GCA_013400315.1. Lineage (NCBI taxonomy): Eukaryota > Metazoa > Chordata > Aves > Passeriformes > Bombycillidae > Bombycilla > Bombycilla garrulus. The sequence goes on along the minus strand of VXBU01002811.1, from coordinate 691,389 downwards.
AGTTTATTATTACTTGTGTGAACTAGTATCTGACCCTCTGATATTAAAATTGCAGTTGAAACCTTGCATAATTTACTGTGTTACAAGGAAATACTTGTGATTTAACAGACTCAAAATTGTAAAGGAAAGAGTTGATTAGGAAAATATTGATTCTCCACTAGTTATTGCAGTACAATTTTTTCTTTAAAAAGTTCAAACTGCTGCTGAAGCCCTGCTGCTGGTTTTCTTGACTCTGTATTTTCTGTCATCTTGTTGCAATAACAGTTCTTATGCTCCAAACACTTCTTTGTGGCTTTGATTTAATTGTTCTGATGAACAGTTGCTTTGATCACAGTTGGGTTATTCAAATTGATGGGGCCTAAATGCATACAGTGCTTTATACTGTGTTTGCTTCAGAAAGAGCCCGGGACGTTTGCAAAGGTTGTGTTTCTCTCACCTCCCTCTTCTTTTATTCCTTCCTTTCATGTACCTTTAGCTTAGATTCTTAACTTTTCCCCCTATTCCCTCATGGTCAAATAAACCTTTTGTTTGAAAGAGATGAATCCTTTATCTCTTTATTAGTCAGATTTTGAAATTTATCTGGGGACCTAGTTTCTGCCCTACCAGATTAAGCAGTTTATGTTGCTTAAACAAGAAAACCTGTGCTGAAGTCCTTGAAAACTTATTAAGTAACACTTTTTTATTATTTTGCTGAAGAGGGAATAGAAAGCACTGATGAGCTAAGTGAGCTTGTTGACAAAATCAGAGAAGCTGACTAAATAATAATTCAGTAGTACTAGAAGAAAAAAAAGTGCAGAAAGGGAGAGGAAGCAGCCTGACAGATCTCCATATGTAGAGTCTGCTGTTTGTTTGCCTGCTGTTGTAATTGTTCCCATTCATGTTCTTTGCCTGCCTTTATTTTATTAAAGAAATTTAAATTGCGAAGAGTATCATGACTGTGTTGGCATTGCTTATTATCAGCAAATAGACCCCTGAAGGAATTTAAATGTGCTGTGTCCCGTGTCCATGACATATAAAGTGCCTGGTAAAATTACTGTTTCAGATTTACAATTAAGGAAGATAGAAATTCTCTTTTTCACATTAATGTGTAAAAAATAAAGGTTATTTGCATTTCTATTTCGTATACTTTTTATGATAGTGTCTATGGATTACGGAATCTCTTCTGTCTTTTACTTAGGAATAAGTAAGACCTAAGTGCATCAGCAATCAGAGACTATTGTGCCTTCCTGAAAGGAATCTGCACACCAGAGGCCGTCTGTCTCCAAGTAAGTGCACAGGGAGTACTAAGCCATTGGTGGCAGCACCCTGAAGTCTACCCAAACACTTTGGTGTCTCCCTAAAGCACAGCTCTCACTGGTGTCCTTTTTCAACATTCAAGAAAATAAGAAGTTGTTTTCCCTGTTTCAGGTCTAAGCTTCAGTACCTTGTCAATTGATATCTGAAATTAGTCTTTCAAAGAGATTTGCAGGGGGAGAGGGGTGTTATTTGTTTGGTTTTTGTTTTTAATTGATAGTGGTGTTGCCTTATTTATTATTTATAGTAATTTCTGAAGCCTAAGCCCTATACAGATGAGCCCCTTTACCCAGTTCTAGGGAAGATCCTTGAACCTGGATTCTGTGTGGGTGATATTATCTTCTGAAGCCCTAACTCTCCAGCCTGACACTGGGAGAGATACTTGTCCATCTGCATTTCCTATTTCTCAGAACTAGACAGATATCTTGGGGCTCGGGCAGAAGAATTCCAGATATCATATAGACAGTGAGAAAATCCAGGCAAACCTCTGGGAGCAGATGGGAACACAGCATATTGCTGCAGACTGACTCAGGAAGAGTAGTTATTGGTGCATGAATCAGTAATTGACAGTTAATAGATGGGTAAGTTATACTTGCATGACTTGAACTGAAGCAAAGACCTGGTCTCCTGCACCTGCTTGTCACTGCCCATGCAAAATCTTCACAGGCCTGCCTGGCAGAAACAGAATATCCTGAGGCATCCTTGTCTATAGCTATTGAAAACCAGTAGGATTCCTCTGGGCATTAGGAGAAAAGAGGATGGGACATGAGGAAGTTGAATTGTGCAACAATTCTCATGCCTGCTTAAACAAATTTGTAGCATGAGCAACCCATACCAGAGGTAGGCTAAAGCCAAGTACGAAGCAAGTCCTCTGGCAGAAGCAGTTTATGTCCCTCTACATATGTTGCCTTTGGCCTTCAAAAATAGCAAGAGAACATCAATTGCTGGGAAAAAAAAGGCTAGTCTGTGTCCCAAACAGTAAAGTCATTAGGTACACTGATAAGTCCATTGGTTTCAAAAGTACTAGTGTCTTGTTTAAAGTTAATATAATGCATATTTTCACATATCCAATGTACATATTTTATATGCACACTAAGATGGGGATCAGGTACTCAATCTACCCTGAACACATATTCTATTTGGATTCTATTCAGTATTACTAAAACCAGTTATCCCTGGAAGAACTTGCTGTGTGCTTGTCAATGTCCTCACACTTACCTTTACTATGTGCAAGAGCCTGAAATCAGTTAAGGAAACAGGAGCTATGTTTAAATTATAATCTGTAAGTCAACAGGGGCATCACATTAGTCTGACCTTATGGAAGTTATTCCCTCTGTGAGAAAGTTGCAGACAATATATTTTCTATGTGTTTTTGACTGCAGGCAATTGGTTTTAAGAAATGTCTTCCATATATTTTGTCAGTCCCAAAAAGAATATTGTTGCTTAGGTAAAATACATTTTTTTCCATCTCATACTTTAGTCTTTTGAAAAGAAAATTAAAGAAGTGTGCTTATCCAGTTTTTATGGTTTTAGGCTACCTTTAGTAAGCTACCATTTACCAAAGCATACCTCAAGGTACTGTCAAAAACCTACTAAAATTTTGCTTGAAGTGAAATCCATTGCATATTGATAAATTTTGCTGTCGTGCTCTGATTGCTGAGAATTTACTGTGATGGCATACATAAATGGGTTTGTTCTTGGAAGATACTGAGATGCCATTAATGCCTCTTTCTTCACAGTATGGGGTGACCTTGCTCATTTTTTTCCTATAGAAACAACTGCTTGTTCTGTATATGTGTCTTGTTTCTTTGGGAGAACTCATTCAGGACAAAAGTGAAAAGCAAAGCTAATGCAGGTCAGTGCAATATGCAGTACAGAAAGCTGCTGAAATACTGCATGACAGACTCAGCTAAACCTTTTAGGTATGCTTTGCTCAGTCATGTATATCCTTTTGAGTTTTAAATTACCTTATTCATATGCTTTCAGATAGTTCTGCTTTTGCGAAGTCCTACTCATTCTCAGTGCTGAGACTACTCTCATGAAGGTACCATCAGCGTGAGTTTCCTACTGTTTGTTCGCTTGTGGAATCAGCATCCCTAATTTTGACAGAGATCAAAATACTTCAGTCTCCTCTGCATTCCCAAAGGTTTTTTTGATATATATTTTCTGTACCCAGTTTTCTCTCAAGCTCATGAAGTGTCTAAGTAATGTACATATTTTGACACCTCATGACCTATCTGCTATTTTCTTGTTGGTTCCTTCACAGAGCTTTGATTTCTGCTCTCTGGCCAGAACAGCTTCCTTACTGAGTAATACTTTGGGTTTAGAACTCTTTTTGTCTTTCTGTTCTTCTTTTATAAAGGGTTGTGCCTACCTCCTGGGACTGCTAAGCAGCACTTCAGAGAGTCACAGTAGAGTATTAGGCCTTTTAATTTCCTTTGTTTTGACTGTACTATGTTCTGATCCTGGTTTTCTGTCTCCATGCCCTTAGTAGAGACTCCTTCTGATTTGAAGTGTATCTATGCTAACTTTGCATGGCTTTATTCCTAGAATTTGCATGCTTGTTTGATCTTGTTGCCACTGGAACATCAGTGCAGCAACTGGAATTGTGTGCAAGTTTTCTTTAACTTTCTGCACTTTCCAGTCAACTTGCTCATACTCACACAAATAAATTGAAGGATATGGAGAAGTGTGTGGATTTTTTTTGTTTTTAGTTTGAAGGACTAAAGCTTTCAAAATTAATTCTCTTTGTTTCCTGAATATTCCCTATTGTGATGCTGATTACTTGCTGCTGAAACCACTTGTTTTTACTATTTCATGCTAGCTTGCCTCTGATTCCTTTGACATTACCTGTTTACAAAGATCCTGTGGCTGCTAATTATAGGATTTTGAGAGGCTCCTATTCCTGTAGTTTAACTATGGCCCAAACTTTTTAGAACTTCTGTCTGTTGAGAGAAAATTTATGAAAACTAACTCAATAAAATTCATTTCCATTGTATCAAAGTTGGAGGGCAGTGATTTTGTCAATCTGCTTCATGAAGCGAGAAGTTTAAACATAGAAAAGCATTTAAAAATAGTTTTCCTTTTTATGTTTTGAAGACTGTAATAAATAACAGCAGGAAGGAAAAAACCAACAATGCAAACCTAGTAAAAATATGTGTCCTTTCATATTGCAGTGCAATTTGTTTTTACTTATCATCAATCTTAGTGACCACTTCAGTTAAAAAAACCAAAATGCTTTGCAAAACCATTGTCTACATGTACTGATGGTTTGACCTTCATTTAAAGATGATTTTGATTTGTAAAAGGAAGTTTAGAAGTGATATATTTTCTTCAGAGTCTGTACCAAATAAGGTCAGGATTCTGCACCTTTCACAGTGTTGACTTAACCATGGAAAAGCTAGTTATGGTCAGTTGCATCTTCACTGGAGCTAAAATGCTTAGTGGAAAGGTTTTGTCTATAGATTTGCCTCTTTTTATCACTGTCAGAAGCTCAGAGTTTAATCTTGCATAATAAAGCATCCACCTTCCTTCTAAAATGACTGCTTTACTATGTTACTGTTTCTCTGATCTTACTGCTCTTAGTGTTAGCAAAAGAAATTACCTGACTGGTCCCTGAAATAGCTTAATAATTCAGATATTTTTTCATAGTGCCTTTGAAATGTTTACCAGCAGGATGCTTATTGAGAATCTTTATTTTTCCTTCTTGGCAGTTTTCTAACTACTCTCTTATAAAAGTAAATCAACATATGCATATAGTAAACATTCTGGCAAGCTAATACAGCCACAACTAGGCAATATAGAGTATTAATAAATCACTGCAGATCAGCCACATATTCTTCACATTGTATCTCAGCTGCTTCTGGAGGCTGGCATGTAATATTCCCTCCTCTTCCCCAGAGCAACTATTTACGTAAAGCAATTACTAATTTGAACTTCAGTATTTTTAAGATATGTGTCTCCATTAGGATGTGTATTACATTGCCAGGCATGGTATATTGAGAGGAATTAACTCATTTTTATGAAATAAGAATCAATCCTAACCTTGAATCAAATCCAGACAAAACATTCTTGAAGTTCAGAAGAGTTTATTCTTGGCTATTTAATCTGCTTCACTACTTTGAGGATATAAAGCAAAATAAAAAAGGTACATACAGGAAAGGCTTTCTCCAAAGGTATACTTTTAATAATATTTCCTTAGTAATACAATTTGGACAGCTTAAGAAATTATAAAAAGCAGTATAGATGCTGATTCTAAAATGGAGAATCAATCCAATGGCTTTTGGATATCTATCCTTTATCAATACCAGTGACAAAGATTCAAGTAATGAATTAATCTATGCCAGGTTGAAAGAGAAATCAGATACTTGTTTATTTTGTTCAAGTAATACTTTGATGTATTTGGTGATTTGATATACTCTTAAAAAGTATTTAGGATTTTTTTTTTTTAATTCTCAACCTTCATGAAATGACTAGCTTAATTCTTTCTATACCAAGTGATCTTTAGCTGGGGTAATTAATATTCCTGTGTTATTATCTATAAATAGCATTTTATTCTGAGCACAAAGATGCGTCAGTCACAATTTAAAAATATATATAATTGCGCAGTGGAAAGTAGTTAATACTAGTCTGATTATTTTTGTAACTAGTCTTTATCACAGTTAATTTTATGTGGAAGGGGTAGAAGTTAATTTTCCTGTTATTTGGCATTGCTAAGCATTTAGAATTAGCAAGGACATCTTCAGTTTGAATGACAAATTTTATCCATGATTTTGGGTTCCATGATGATGGATGTAAGACAATAATGTATATTATCTAGCTCTTCTGGTGAATAAAGGATGTCAATGATGGATTCATGAAATCTGGATTGAATTTTGAAAGATACGTAAAAATCTTTCAATTGATGGACTTGAATTACTTGCACCTGATATATAGTTTGAAAGACAAGATAAGAGTTGGCAACACTGGCAACACAGTACATGAATCTCTCCACTTATGAGATCTTTTTTTCTCTGACATCATGTAGAGAATTATTTCAAGCTGAGTAACGATTATAATGCTCTTCCTGAAATACAAAGAAGCTAACTAAAAGTAATAATTTTTAAATTATAATTTGGGGAAGATATTGTTATATTTTCCTTAAGTAATAATTAAATAATACATTTTTTGTGGAGTCAGATGTTATTTTAAAGTAGTTGTCTTTCCATTACTTATAAAAATGACACTGTAGGTGTTGAACTACGCACATATTCTTCACTGTTGCAATGACCTATCAAAAGCTGAATGTAGAATGATCTGTGAGCAGAGAAAAACTGGAGATCAGAGGAGCATCTATGATGTAGTATCATAATGATAGGGTAGAAATAAAAGAAGAGCAAGCAGGCTTAAAAATGTCACTATTCTTTAGTGGCAGCCATTTCCCTCTTTGGTCTGGAAATAGAAGGTTTTGGTCAAATCCTGTTGACAGTGACTCCTCCTGAGGTTGATCAAAATGTCTAAAACTATCTTGCTCTTTTATGTTAATATTTATAATGTGCAGCAGAGAGCAGAAAATCTCCAGAAGATATAAGGAAATCAATGCAAATCTCAGCTGCTGACTCCCTGCAGCTGCTTCAGGCTGACATTTTCTAATAAAAGTTGTCTAGGTCGAGGGAAATACAAAACGCAAATAGCATGACTACCAGAAGAAAATAATAATTGTAAAATCAGCTTGGTTTTACTAATCTGTCTGTAATTGTTCTTCATAGCAGGAGTAATGAATTTTTAACCTGGAAATAACTTAAGTATAGTAATTCACAGCATCATTACAGGATATTTATAGACAGGAGGCAGTTTTATGTCTACAACAAGTTCCATACTTATGAATTTTAATTCTGTGCTGGATATCATTCATTCTTTCATTATCCAGCTGTGAGAACAGTGCAGAGCATATAGGGTAACTGTAATGCTTCTACAGTGTTACTCACACAAGATGAAAAATTTGTGGTAAATAAGAAATTAGTGACATTCTGAAGGCTTGCAGAAGAAACAAAATGATCAATTTCTTCATACAACTGAAGAGCATCTGTGGAGTGAGGTGGGGGGGAAGTGTAAGTGTTCCACTTAAAATAGCAGCTGGTTTCACATCACTAACTGACAAATCTGAAATGGTGATTCACTGGCTACAAAACTTTGGCATTCTAAACCTACTATTAACCTTCTGCAGAGGGCAATTGAGGAAAAAAAAGAAACACAGGCAGAAACAATTCAAGTGCTAGCAGCAGCACCATCTTCAGAAGAAATCAGAAAGCTGTACATCAGCTCAAGTCACTGCTCACCAGACCATAAAGGCATTGCCTCTTGCTCCTCTTAATTATGGTGCTGCAGCATTTATTCATGGGCATAACCTGCGATTTGTATCTGTTTGGGAATATGACACCTCACTAGTTGATTATAGTGGTACAATTGCTATTTTTCTACACAAGGAAAAGGTGACATGTCAGGCTGAAAATCATCAACACTGTCTCTTACCTATTCTTGATAAAGTGCTAGCAAAGCTCTTGTCATTCAGATTTTAAAATATATGTTAGGTCAGTTTCTGCCCAAGAGTCAAAGCATTTAAGAGCAGACTGTGGTTCCCAGATAAGATACTGTGGTTCCCAGATAAGATTTTTATTTTATAAAATAATTCCATGCAATTAAATACAGACAGTAGCAACAGAAACACAGAGCTCTTACAGTCTTAAAGAAGAACTTATCAGAAAACATGGGAGATCTTATGAAAATCATCATCATCCATTTATTACTTCAGCTTCACTTCTGAGATCCTTCTGCTCCAGTATTCTTTCTGATCACTTCAGAGAAGGAAAGCCTCTGATAGAATTAGAGAGCAACTATTGCCTTTCAAAAGTTTAATAAACCTTTATGGATTTTTAGGAGATACTGAGCTGATTGACAGGGTCATGTTACTCATCTTGCTGAATGATTCAGAAGTCCAGCTATTTCACCCAGAGGAAAACTGCAGGGTTTTATGAAGTAGTACTGAGCTATATCAACTTCCTTATCACCAATAAAACTTCACATTAGTCAAAGTCAAAGTGATTTTTTTTTGTCCAGGAAACCTTATACCAGACATTTTCTTGAAATGACCTTCAGGAATGACAGCTTCAGATTAAAACATCTGCATTTATTTGTCTGCAATGCAGGTGTCTACACAGAGGAGTGGTTATGGTCTGAGTTCCCTTGGGAGTCACTGAAGACCTCATCAGCACAGGCAGGGATGGGCAGCCAGGCCCGTTTCACCATCCCAGCTCCCAGCTGGGAGCAGAGCAGCCAGGGACACCAGACAGCAGCAGCCCCTGATATTGGACACTTCCCCAGGAATGAGGCTGGGCAGAGGCTGGGCCCAGCTTAGCATGGCCCATAGCCCATGGCTGGGCAGGGCTGGGCTGTGGGAAGCTGGAGACCAGCCCTGCTGTGGCATCCGGGGGGCAGGATGGCACCGAGGGACTGCTGTGGGGCTCTGTGCTGTGGGCACAATGAGGGGGAGATCTCTGGAAAGTTGGGCAGAGATACTTAGGATCCTGGATTGTTTCAGACTTATGAGCATTTAAACAACATTTTGATTTTCACAGCTCAACCCAAAGCAGTCACAAAGACAGATGCAGAATTAATAACTCTAAAATCACTCACACTGTCTTTACTAAAGGGAGAATGAACATGTGAGCTACCTGCACAGATTCAAGGCAACCTTGTTTTAGTAGAAAAATGGTTATTAGGTGCTTTCATCAATCTCTTTTCTGTTTTTCCAGCTCTCTTCACTTTCCCTGCTGAAAGAAAGCATCAGCAAAAAATGGCAGAGCAGAGCTTTCCTGATGATGAGGAATCCTGTCATGGGGATAGGGGAGTTGGTGCTTGTGGTGGGGACTGGGGCTGTCTCTGGGACCTGCAAGCTTCCACTGCCCTCAATGACAAGCACCCCCTGTGGGACCAGCCATGCAGCAAGAGGTTTTGAAACAGAGAAGAGACAGAGAACCTCCTCCCTATCACAGGTTGCCAAAACCCCAGCAACTCTCCAGAGTATTTAATATTATTATAATATTGGCTTGGCTGTATTATGGTAATCACCAGCTTAATAAATATTTCTGATAAATAAAATTTTGTTTTTTTTCCTTTGGTTTGTTTCACTGTTTTCTTCACTAAAGAGGCAAGAATGACTCTTCATTCTGCTTCCATCTAAGCAAAACATTAGGACAAAGATAATTATTGATCCAGCTGTAACAATTGCCAACAGAATAGCTTGTTACAGAGTTGTGAACAATAGCCAAGAAAACATTGAACTTTTTTTGGGACTGAGAACACATTTTATATTTGGCCTGGTTGAAGTTATTTTTTGTGTACTTTGAGGTTCAAATTAAATAAATTGAAATTGGAGACTGAACCCTCAAAACGTACTTATCAACTTCACTTTGTAGTAAAACTGGAGATGGGATTAACTATTTTTCTCTCTCTTTTCCTTAGGGAAGCTCATAACCCTTTCTTCTCTTTTTTTTTTCTCACAAAAGATAGTGCAGCTTTCCCAGAATTTTAACCATCAGAGTCAGTAAATTGAACATAACTATGTAACGCTGAAATTATGAGTAGAGAAATAATTGCAATACAATATGATGTGATTCAACCCAGTTTTTACATTTCGTATGAGGAGATAACTGGATGACTATTCCCAAGGCCGAAAACAGCTCCTCCCAGCCTTCCCTCCTACACCTCAGCCCTTGGAGGTCCTTTAGCAGTCTCATCAAATCATAGAATCATAGAATGATTTGGGTTAGAAGGGACATTTACAGATCAGCTAGTCTAACATCCCCTTCAAGGAGGGACATCTGAGCAGGGACATCTTCAACAAGCTCACATTGCTTGAAGCTCCATCCAGCCTGACCTTGAATATTTCCTGGGATGGGACATCCATCGTCTCCCAGTGGACAACCTGTTCTGCTGTTACACCATCCTTATAACTGCTTGTCCTTTTACAACAGGTTCTGCTAAAATGCCTGTCCCCACCTTTCTCACAATCCCCCTCTAAGGCTGCAATATGGTCTCCCCAGAGCCTTCTCACAGCCAGACTGAACATCTCTATCTAGCTCAGACTCTCTCCATAGGGCAGGTCTTCCAGCCCTCTCTTTATCATCATGACCCTCCTCTGGAACCATTCCAGCATGTTCCATGTCTTCACTGTGCTGAGAACTCTGGAGATGGTTGCAATATTCCAGTTGAGGTCTCACAAGCGTAGAGCAGAGGGGTGGAATCACTTTCCTTGATCTGCTGGTCACACTGCTTTTGATGATGGATGCATGCTCTTGCATCAACTACCAGTACCCCAGGCCCACCTTCACAGGGCTATTCTCGATCTGTTCATCCTCCAGATTGTACTGAAACTGGGCATTTCCATGACACAAATGCTGAACCTCGCACCTTGGATCTCATGGGGTTCCCATGGGCCCACTTCTTGAGCTTGTCCAGATCCTTGTGTATGGCATCGAGCCCCTCAGCTGTGTCAGCTGCACCACTCAGCTTGGTGTCATCTGTAAATTTGCTGAAGCTGTATTGGGTCTTTATCACTGATAAAGATATTAAACAGTTCTTACCCTCATATGGACCCGTGATGGACACTGCTTGTCACTGATGTCCATCTGGACTTTGAGTTATTGACCATTACCTCTGGATGTGACTGTGCAACCAATTCCTCATTCACCAAATGGTTAGTTCCTTAAATCTATAGCTCATCAATTTAGAGAAAACCATGTTGGAGGGGAGTGTGTCAAAGGACTTCTTTTTGTCTTTCCCAAAAGTCCTACAAATGGACTAATACTAGTAAGCTAAAAATTGATTACACGAGTTTCAGAGAACTATCCAGGCAGCTGCTTGTGATTTTTTTATCCAAGAAGTTTATGGGTGGCAGCAGACTAACTTTCAGTGGAGTTCTTTAACCATTATTTCAACAGCCTTTTGAATATACCCTTAGCAGCTGTAAAAGTCACAATGACATGAGTCTGCCTATATTACTGTTTCATACCACCATCTTTCCTGAAGATTGCTGGTAATTCTGCAGTAATTTTCAAATTTTAGTTATGGAAATCTTGCCAAAACCTCTGTTAAAAATAACTGAAAATGGCCATATTTGAAAATGCATTAATTTCTATTATAAAGTGAAAAGGTTTTCTATCTTGGAACCTTTGGAAAACATTCAGAAAATGAAGAAACACATGTAAGCTCAAGTTCAGATTACTGGAATGTAACTCACAGATACATGGACAGCTGGCAGATGTTGCTGTGTTACACAGAATAGAGATAACAGGACAAGATAAAGCATATGCACAGGTATATAGTTTTTGTCAATACNTTCAAATCTTAGTTATGGAAATCTTGCCAGAACCTCTGTTAAAAATAACTGAAAATGGCCATATTTGAAAATGCATTAATTTCTATTATAAAGTGAAAAGGTTTTCTATCTTGGAACCTTTGGAAAACATTCAGAAAATGAAGAAACACATGTAAGCTCAAGTTCAGATTACTGGAATGTAACTCACAGATACATGGACAGCTGGCAGATGTTGCTGTGTTACACAGAATAGAGATAACAGGACAAGATAAAGCATATGTACAGGTATATAGTTTTTGTAAATACAAAAAAAAAATGAAGCATTTTCCAAAAAAAACCACACAGCATTTTAAAATTATAAAACTTTAAATATAAAATGCCTAAAATAAATAAATAAAACCAAAAAACATGTCTAGGAGTATGAGGTACTTGAAATAGGCTCCAGCATATCAAGACTGTAAGATACTGATTCCAACCCAACCCCAGCAATGCTAGGAGTTCCTCAGTTCTTTCAAAGACTTATCTTCACTGCACTCCTCTGGGCTCCTTCCACAGCATCTAACCCTTTCTTAGATGTGCTTTCCTGAGCTGCAGTGGAGGGCTGGAGAACAGGTGCTCATCAGTGAGACTTGCTGTCTCTGATGTCTTGCATCTGATCTTCCTCTTGGAACTCTCTAGAAAAAGTAGTACATTGTTAATCCATTGTTAAATGTGAATAAACTTGTAATAAGTCTCTGCATCTCTGCAGAGGTATCCCACCCTCTGCAGCCTTCCTCTCTCCATCCTCATCTCTCTCCTTTGAACTGAAATCTAATCTGCCAAAAGAGGTTATTTTTCACCTACATTGTGTCTTTGAGACAGTTCGTGGAATACATATACCAATGTTTTTCCCTTGCAGAAAGGAGGAGGTGTGGCAGCAGGAAAACAAGGATCTTATAAGGGCATGACTGATTCATGTTAGATTACAATGTATACTGAATTACTTTCAGCCTCCTATTATACTTTCAACCCATCTTGAAAAAAGATGTGTTGAAAGTATAATAGTAAGAAAAAAGTAATTTTTCTGCCTTTTTTTTCCTCTTTAGTTTTATTTTGTTTTACTAATTTCAGATTGTTCTGTAAATTAAGCAAAAAAATTCTGAAGGTAGCTGCTTTTCCTAAAGTGCTTCCTCTCACCCAGTTTGCTCTTAGAGCACTCCAGCATTCAAGTTATTAGTGAAAGCCCAGAACAAACCTATAAGAGAATTTGATAGGTGCAGCCAGAAACTACTGAACACTACTCTTTAATCGGCTTTATTGTCCAGTCTTTTCACTGTTTTAAGATAATCCTAGCTGTAGTGCATTTCCAAAATAAAATGTGAAATACCTTTTGCTTTCTCTGTTGACTCCACACTGTGGAAGATGAGATGATTTTTACAGGGTATGGTTTTGTGCTTCTTTTTCGGATGTTTCCTATTGCAGTTCCTTCAGGGGCTAGTTGAATAAATGTTCAATACTTTTCCACAATATCTTTTTGGGTTGACTATATCGAGTCCTACATTTTCCTTATTCTAAAGACAAAAAAAGACTAAATTTATATTTACCGTTCTCCAGCCCTCCAGCTTTTACTGACACCTCTGTCTCTTTCCCTTCAAATTATCTTAAGTAATTAACTGCAAATGATTCACAAATCACTTTTGCTACTTTCTTTAAAGTTGTTGATTAAAATTCATCTCATTTACTGTCTTGAATACCTCCTATATTTCTAAGTATTTTGTAACCTGTTTGCTCACCTGAACTGCTCTATTATAAAGTTTGTGTTACATGCATGGTTGCTATTAATCATTTTGTCCAAAGGTTCACGCCAAAAAGGCAGTAAATCTTTTGACCTTATTAATATTATTCATTATTTATTCACTCTTCCTCTTAAAATTATTGATCTATATTTCCCTCAGCTTACACCAAATGTTGTATAATGTGCTTTCATTTCATGTTGCTTTTTTTGTGTAAATCTCAAGCCACATCTTCTCTGCATTTCCTGTCTACATTTTTTACTGGTTATTTAGAATCCCTTTCATCCATGTGTTCAGCCTTCTGCATTTTGTGAAGTTCTGTGTTACAAACTGGTAGCTCCTTTGTAATCACAATATTGTCTATTTTGAAAACAATACAATACAGAAGATAATATTCAAGACCTCAGAATGCTGCTATGGGGTTTTCTGCTTTACTTATTATCTCCTCCCCATGTCACATTGCCGCTGCCTGTGAAATTGCCTATTTAAAAGCTACAAGTCCTGTTACCTTTCTTCTTTTTGTATTCCGTTGATTCACCTCATTATTTTTCTGCATTGTAAAGATGAGTCACTGTGGACTCCCACCTCTCTCTCTCTCGGACTTTTGCTTCTTTTGCTGGAGTCGTAAGAAATTCTATTACAGAAAGATCTGTAGATTTCTCCTCATAAAGGAGAAAGAGAAGGTAGAGATATTAATATATTCATTAATGAAAATATATAGAAACAGATAACCCACTAGACTGGTGTAAGTTTCTCAGTAAACTATTTTTCTGTGTCAATTAGTTTTGATTTGGCTCACTTATTAATAAGGTTTTTTGTAATATCTTTTAATATTGCTTGTGGACGAGTTGTTTACTCACAGCCTATCTTGTAATCTGCTTGTCTCTTGTAATCCTTCAGTTACATGGTTACTTGATTCTCAAATGCTTTTCAGGGCAGCCCTTGGAAGTTTGTCATGCATACACATATTCATGTTAGTTGTGGACCCATCACTTTCATTCATGGCATTTTTTAATGAAAAAAGTAGTATTGAAAAGTAGACTCTTTTCTCTGAATAATGAAAAGCTTAATGGTAAAGTTAATTGCTAAATAAAATCTTAGTGTTTATGATTCAAAACAAATAAAATTTATGTTTTTATATCTGCCTGAAGGCAATACAATACTCAAGCTTCCCTAACATCCATGAGGATTGTATAAGTGACCTCTGCCAAAGCTTTTGAATTGTTAAACTTGATTACTTATTAAACTACTCATACAATCTTCATTACCCTCACTACATGGACTTATTGTGGACCAATATTGGACCCACACTGCAGCACTTGCCTTTTAGAAGTCAGTCCCTGAAATGCTGCTAAAAAATTTTATCTGTCCCTCATTACCTTAATCTTTTAATCCCTTTAGTAACTTCTTCTGCAATTCCAGTAGGGTTCAATTTTCTCATATTCTAGTCTTTGACTTTTTCCTGGTTTCAGACATTCTCTGTAGCCTTAATCCAGTACCACTTAAATACTCTCTTTGTTTTTTTGCTCTTTGTATTTTCTTCTTGGACCTCACTTCCATCTCTAGAAAACCTGTTTCCACAATTCCCTTTGAAATAGTTCTTCCACCAGTTATAACATATTTGTCTAAAAAGGGAAATGGAAAAAATTCATAATCCTCTTTCTTGTCAAATATGCCTTCCAAGTAAACTAAATACCCCATCAACAGGATTTTTTTTTAAGTGCCTTATTTATCACATCAGTTTTTAAGATCTCAAATTAATGCTAATAATAGGAGGTTACTTAAATTCTCAACAGAACACAAATGCTATTTTGCAGTTCAGAGTTTCAAGTTTAATTTAAATTAAAATTTAATTCCCTCTTTTTCTTCTATCAAATGAACCAGATGATTTCCATTACAGCACTAGTGTATCTCCACCTTGCTGGTGCCAGAAGTCCATTGAGGAAAAGATTTTACTGGAGGAGGCAATGGCAGGCTGCTATGCTGCATGGAATGAGTAAATGGTTGGCTTAAAATGGTAACAAAGTGCTGTGATGTTGGGCCAACCACCCAACAGCATAGCAGTCGAGAGGAACTTGGAAACAAGTCATGTTGTTAGCTCTTTTCCTGCCAGAATTTAGGATTTATTCATTTATAGAGACAAAAAGCAGTATAGTTCCCTGTTAAGGGGGAACCCATGTTTAACGGCATTTCTTACAGGCAAATGGTTGACAATTCTGTGGAATCATTTTTTGCACTTTTTTTTATAAGACAGCAGAAAATGGCTATTAGAGGTGACCTTATGATGAGGAGAAAGAGTTCTAATTAGAACTAAATATTTGTTGCTATTTGCTACTACCTAGCTTTTTTTGAGCTATGTGAGGAAGTTTAATTTGTTAACAATAAAATATTCTCCCCCTTCAGTTATATAACTTGTAGTCTGATCCAGGTTGTAGGAAAGTAAATGATAATTCTCCCATAGAGGGTAATAACAGCAGGATACATCCAGTAATTCATACAATAGTCTGGGAACAGACCCAGAGGGGAAAAGAAATGGAGAAAAGTATTTGTTTAAAAACTTTTTGTTTGTTTACATCTGACTCTTTTAAAACCAATACAGGGGCTGGGAAAGGTAATGAAACCCATGGAAAAGTTTCTGGATAGGCCATACACATTCTCAAAGGCAGGGACAATGCAAGGTTATCATTAATAGTCTTTATATGTGAATTGTTTAGTAATTAACAGACTTGTGAGACCTGAGAGACAAGAATTCACAAAAGAGGAAAGCAGAAATGCAACTGAAATGCTCTTGTGATACTTTGAGCTGATGTACATAGATACAATACAAAGCTATGTAGATTCTATACAGCTGATAATCACAAAGATAAAATAACTGGTAATTATTAACTAGGCTGGGATCTTGTACTTGATTTTAGATTACTTTTTCAGATCCCAAATCAGAATTTGTATTTTGGGGATTTCGAGTGCATGATAATAGGAAGAAGTCAAAGAATACTTGTTCTGCCCATTTGCAGCGAAGTTCCTCAATTTCTAAAATCTAGGAACTGACTTTTCAGTAGTTCTCTCTACCCTTCATCACATTTGAAATGATTTGTGTCACGAGTCAGTAATTTTGCCAGCTAAAACTTGGCAAACTTGAGAATAATTCTTCTTGGCATTTCCTTTTTTGTCTACTGCTGGATTAAAAGCACTACAAAACATTAAGCTATGTGTATTTAAATTTAGGTGCTTTTCTAACACCAACATACATTGCAATTGTAGAAAAATTCATATCAGTTGAGTTATAGCAGAGATGAATGTGGCTGAAAACACTTCAGCAGGGGTTTAGACAATGCTGAAGATACTTATTCCCCTCTAATCTGTCCAAATATAATTGCTTTAGATAACAGTTTGTACAGTCATAAAAGTAACAGTGGTTTGATATTGTTAAAAAGCTCAAGGTTCTTGTTACGTTTCAGCAAATAGTCCGCAATTCTCCATTCCAATGCATGGGGAAGTCTGCACAAGCATGCCCAAGAAAGTCGTAGACTTTTCCTTTGTCTAACATCCTGTATAACAATGATCACAGAACTGCAAAAATATCATTTACCTAATCTACTTCCCTCAAGTTTTAGGTTAATCCTGACAGGTGTTCCTGGAAATATGTAGAAATAAACTAGCGACCAGTGTCACTATGGTTACACAGGAAGTCTGAATGCTTCTCTAGTATGTTTTGCTCAAGAGTCAAAAGAAATGGCTTTTTGTTTATTCATAAGAACTTATCCAATTCAGCTCTTTGGTAATTGAATTGGATATTCAGCCTCAGAGAGAATATCCAAAAGAATCATCTGTTCCCATCATAAAAATAAAAAGTGCCCAAGATCTCTTTTTGAAAACTCAATTGAAAGTTTTTTTAAATTTAATTTGCTATTGAAATGTTTCCCTGTTACAATCTCTGTGTAACTGTGCTAACAGCGTTTAGTATAATAGAATACGTTTCAATTTCTAGAAATATAAATTTACCATTTATTTAGCATAGTGCTTAGAGAAACTGTAGCAGCATTTCAGATTTCAAAACTGTCCACTATGGAAATATTTGTGCAGTTTTATTGAGTGCAAAACACAAAATCTGGTCTTTCTCCTCAAAGTTATTTAGCCTTGTACTAGAAGATTCTTGAACAGATTGCGGTTTAACATTTGGATTTTTATATAATCAAGGAATTAAGATTAAAGCTCAGCTGTCAAATGACTTTCACCGTAAAATCAGAAACATTACCAAGTACAGTTTTATCTTCTTTCCCCTTTCATATTGCTTTTTTTTCCATCTACTACAGAAGTCTTTGATGGACTTACTAATTTGCAGGATGAAAAAAATTTCTCTAGCAATGGAAACAGTTAAAACAAATACATAGTTGAAGTTTTCAAATCATACAAAGCACGATCATGACATCTTAAAGCAGGGGTAAAAGAATCTTAACACAGGATTTTTGAAGATGTGGATAACTTTAGCTACATTTTCACAGTGAATACTTGCTGTAAAGACAATTTTACATAATTTTTGAAGCTTAATTTTTAGTTCTCCTAGCCAAGATGGTAGTAAGTTAATATTTGAAATATTTTATAGGAGTCAGTGTTTGGGAAAAACCTGCAAAATTCAGTTCAGTTCAAAGATACACTGGTAAGCTTGGATTGAAGATATGGGCTTACTCTATTGATTTAATGTTCTAACTTCAGGAATTATGTTCTGTATTGAAATTTTGTTTTCAAACACATTTAATATTTGAGATAATTTAAATCTGGGGATTTAGCCTAAAGTCCTAAAAGGTCTTAAAGCATAGCTGAAAACATAGTCAAAGAACATAGCTAGTTATACTAAAGAAAATGTCTCAATAATAATTATTTTTCCTTATGCTGACATGATGGCAAATGCAGAGCTCCACTCTTTTTATGCTTCTAGTCATTATTGCTGACAATGTTGTTACAGAACCATGCTGCTGACGCACTTGAAAGGCATCTTTTTTGCTTTGCCCGATATTCAGGACAAATGCCTCACTTTCAAGATCATATCCAACAAAATAATGACTGGCTCTTCCAAGAAGCATTGTTTGGTTCAAGGCTAAAAGTCTTTTTATTCAACAACTACTTTCTTATTAAACTCAAGCAGGAAATATAAGCCAGTTTCATAAAGGGATTATTTCTCCCAATAATCTAATGTTACTTGCCTTTTGAAACTGTTATGTGCATTATGATAATAAATCAAGCAAAATTATAGTGCCACATAGAAAAATTAATTTAGGTCACTGTGATTTATTCATTCTGTCCACGACTCAAATACATATCACAATCTGTTAAAACTGAAATGAGTTTAGAAAAAACTTCCATAGAAGGAGTGGTGTGCAGAAAGGTGAAAAAATTCTTAGAATTTTTACGCACTTTGCTCAAACGAGAATACTTAAAATCTGTTGTGCAGATATGTCTCCTTCCTGCCTAATATAGAATGTTGTTTTGAAATAAGCTTCAGGATGATTATAATTTTGCACACAGAAACAATGTGACTTCAGCAGACTTCTCTGCTCAATTTGCTCATTTGTAATGTCATCCTTCCCAATCATGCTTGTCTCTTTTGATATACTGCCTCTTATGAAAACTGTGAGCCCTGTAAATGTCTCTATAATGACTAGCTCATTCAAGCCCTGGTCGTTGAAGGCAGCTACCATAATGCAAATAATAAATAATAATAGTGTCTGTACATAGCTACAGCAAAGCCAGTGAAGCAATACATGTTCCTTGATATACAGGGATTCTAATGATATAGTGGGTCAAGGCCAAACCTTTTCCCTGTACCACATGGCACTGTGTCAAAGCAGGAGCTGGAGCTCAACTTCTGCAATCACATCCATATTTGAATTTTTTTAAGTTTAGTGATTCTTTGTGAACCTACTGATCCACTCTTCCATATTTATTGAGTGAAATACTTTATCCTTTATAATCTCTATATCTCTATACCTCAGTGGTGTTACATACATGTTATCTACCCTCTTTCCTAAAATATTAATTATTAAGCAACAGTGGAAAACATCTCCTAAATAATGTATTCTGATATTTTAACAGTACATGCTGAGCTTCTATTCTTATTTCCATTTTATTTAAATACCATAACCTGAAATTCATATGCCATAAAAAATAGCGAAGATGACTGAACAAAATTTCAAGCAATGCCTGTCAACGTTACTTAAGAGGTTCGACCCTGCAGGTTCTGAACTCTTAACAGGGTCATTAAAATAGCTGTAATGAAACTTTCAGGATGAAGTGATTGAAGGATTGTGGATTCAACTGTTTTGAATATGTGCTTCATTAGGCTAAAAGTCTAAGCTGCTAGCATTGAATGCCTCAACTGCAGTCATCTTCCATGAATTTGCATTCAGTAGCGCAGTGCCTTGGTAAGACTTCATTTTGTAGCCACATCTTGCCAGATGACTTTAGCATGGATGTTTCTATGGAGTGTTATGGTATTTAATAGAAACTGTCCTTGTTTTCAAGCTACCCTAGTAACAGAAAGAAATAATTAAATTTAATAGAAACCACAGCCTCTAAACAAAGATATATGATATGTGTGTGCCCATGTACTGCATAGTTAAAGGAAACACTAACATAACACTAGAATTAGAAAAGCAGTTCTTTAATTTCGAGGATTGGATTGCCAGCAGTGAACTAGAAAAGGAAAGTTTTTGATACAAGACTTTTTGTATGCACTGGTTCCCTACATCAGACACACTAATTTACATTTTGGAATCATTTTGTGTTCTGATTACTTGCTCTTGCTGAGCAATGGAGAAAAAAAAAGTCAGATTAAAACGTACAATAATAGAGCTATCTTGCCAAACTCATTGCGCTCAGACAACTGCAAGGCTTCCTCCCCTTGCAGTAATTTGACTGAGAATATACCCACTGTGTTGAGATTTATGCACTGGGAATGGAGCACAGAATTATTCCAACAACTTGCCAAAATTTTGAAAGCACAAGCTTTTCAAGTCTGAAGCAGTATTACTGTTGTTTAAATGCCATTTGTAGGCAATAAGAAAAGTACTGCTAATGTATTTGGTTTCAGTACCTTCACTTTACAGCAAGTGTGTTAACATATAAAACAACAGTAACTGGTCCTCTGGGAAATTCCAATACAGCACAGCTGCTATTTCTGGAAAGCTATTTTTATATATGGAACACTACTGGGCTGTGTAATATTTTGGTATTAGGTGAACACATTGAAAAAGTTTAATTGGCATGTGATTTCAGCTGTGTTCTTAGGGGAATAGTGGTATCTTTATGTAGTGATTCAGTTCACTATACCTGTAGAACTGCTGTTAAAGGAAAGCCAGTGGCTTGTTAAAGGAAAGCCAGTGGCTTGGATCCACTGGAAGAAGACTAATGACTAATTTTCCAACACACAGAACCCGAGAGAAACTCCTGAGCACCCTTTAAATGGTGTATCTGCCATTACCTGATATACTTCACTGGAGAAATTTTTACAAAGACTCTGTTTTCCACCATTTTGTGTGCTCTGAATGGCCAGAATTGTCTGGATACAAAAACTGGGCCATCATGAAATTAAGTTGTTCTTGCACACCCCTGGTGTGGTAGACCTATGTGGTAGCTGTGCTGAGGGATTCCTTTTGCTTTGCTGAAATGTTTCTGCTCTTTGGACAGAAGAAGTTTTACTCTTTCCTTCCTAGTGCAAGGACTGAGCTGGACATATGTGAAAGGCATGCAGTTAATTTATTAGTTCTGTCCTAAAAGTGCTCATGAATGATGTTTGGGGTTAAGCCTATATCTGATCAAAAATTTACTGAAAGCCCTTAAATTAAGTTGAGCTTGGGTTGACTTGCAAGATTGGCACTTGTTTTTTGGTCAAGCCACTTTTTCATGTTAAACACAAAGGATGGGCAAAATGTGGTTCTTTGTTCTTCAACTCAAATGAATAGGCTCTAGGATTCAGGTGGATGGTGATTCTGACAGCTTTCAGGACAAAAAGTGTCCCACATAGATAAAAAACTCCTTTAGATCAGATACCTTTTCTCTGCAGTCATTACATTAGGTGAACTGTTATGATTCAGTGAACTGTTGAAGCTATTTTTTCATCTACCATGCCAGGCAGCCGAGCTATTTGTCTCTATTAGGACTTTCCACACCCTAAGGAGGGTGGCCATTTACTCACTGTAATGCTAATTATACTGTGTTGTGATACTTAGTTCCTCCTTGCCTCTGTTTTCTTCTTTGTCTTCATACAAAATGCAAATTTCTCTCAGAGTGAAAAATTACTATAAATTGAGATTTGTGGGTTTTTCGGTTTTCTGTTTTGTTTTGTTTGGGTTTTATTTTTTGGGATTTTTTTGTTTTTTTTTTTCAAAACCGAGGCAAAATATAAATATGCTCTTCTCAAATTCAGCCACCTCTTAGGTGATCCCTGCTGCTTAGATATTTGCAGGTTTTTAAACTCCCTCCCTTTAAACTGTGACTGCTTACGCTGTGCCTCGTTATGGCATTGCCTTGTTAACCCCTAATATTTCATTGCTCCCCTATGCTAATTCTGCCTGCTCGTCACCTTTCCCCAGCCCTGTTAAACTTTTCTTACAAAATTTTCAGGGCTTTCTCTAAGTGTTCACACTGGGCTACATGCATGAAGCTCCCATATACTTCCAGAAGAGATGGAATAGACACTTGATATTCTAATGCAAGAATTTTAATCCAGTGATAGAGGTTAATCTGAGCATGTTAATTCTTAAAAGACACAGAGGAAGCCAAGCTGGACACAACTGGCAGACATTTTGGGCAGGAGCTCAGCAGGACAGAGAGAGTAGATTCCAAAGTAGAGTTCTAATTGCTGCTAATAACAGCAGTGCTCAGTGGTGGAAACATGGATTTCTTTCTGAAACTCGTTCCCACCATCCACTCATTACCATGATAGCTGATCAAGCTGGGATCTTAGAGGCAGTGGTTGAACCAAACTATGAGCCTTTGTCCTTGGCCAGAGCTCTAGAGGTGACAGGAAAACAGAGATGGCACAGGAGCAGAAGAGCTGCTGGTAACAATCTGAGCTCATTTCCTTCATGTCCATGACAAGCCTATTATGTGCTGCTATATAGCTTGAAATAGTGAAAGAAAGGAAACCATGTCCTGCTTTATAACTGTAAAGCATCCATGAGTCAGACAAGTTCCTGTAGTGCCCTGAATTGTGATCGGCTCCCTTGGATATAGCAGATAGACAGGGCTACCACAGTGATCACTGCCCCTGCCCCTCAGCACTTCCTTCTTGTCTTTTTGTGTGTGTGGAGCAGACACAAGGGGTGTCATTTGGAAACTTGGAGAATAGGACTGACTCTGAGAAGACTGACTCTGAATAGGCTTCTCTCTGAGAAGCCTCCTGAATTTGAGGATATTTTTTGTGTTGCTTGGGGGAATCACTGCATGAAACATGTAGCTATCCATTGAGTATCAGATAAAGAGCATTTCCTCTGTTAGCTGGCTGAAGAGTTGAGTGTCTTGTACACACTTTCTAGATTCCCTTGGGAAGAGATGGAGGGTTCTGATGGTCACTGTTTGAGACCCTGAGGGATCCTGATGGCCTATCATGGTGGAGTCCCTTCTGGAGTTGCCCCAAGTAATTCATCCTGCATGTCTTAAGCACTTCTCTGCCTATTTTCCTGCAATGGAAATAATAATCTTGGGAAGTGGACATCACATCCTTACAGTGACTAAAGAGCAGCATAACTGACTAGCTGAGCTAGGCAACTAACTTTAATATGCTTTAAAGTGCATTTAGTTTTTATTTTCCCTCTTCTCTCTCTCTCTGTTTTTTTTTTAATTCTTTTTTTTTCTTTTCTTTTCTCTCCCTCCCTCTGCCTTCCAAATTGGCCTTTTCAGAAGAGAGAAATAAGCCCAAGAGTACTACAGTTCCAGATACTGAAACCTATTCCTTATCTACCTCTCCTCTGGGAATGCTTGAGAAAGGTCAGATCTCCCAGTTTCTCTAACACTGGACAGAAACTTTAGGGATTAATTAAAATGAAAGAGTAAAAATCTGTCTGTCCTCAAGTCTTTTTATCCTTATCACTTTTCTTTGAGAAAAGTAGAGACCTTTGAGAAAAAATCTTGCCTTCTCATGGACATGTGTTTCAAGAGGGAAGGGAAAAAACACAGGGTTGCTACTGGGAGCAGACCCGGCAGATTATGTTTTCTACAAATTTGGAGTTTTCACAGTCTTTTTTCCGTCTCATTTGTCCTAAAATTTAGTGGGAATATTAAACATTAGGCTGTGAAATTTTGCAGATGAAACTGGGATGGTCTCTGAACAAAGTGTTACTAAAAATATCAACTAGTTTTATGCATATTGAACTCAACTGAGAATGCTTTGGGCATGTATTAAGGCTATAGTAACACTGGAGAAACAGTATATTTGATCAGTGTCTCAGTGGTTGCAAGGTATCATATTAAAGTGGAAGTTTTTATATTCAGGAAAATACTTTTTTTCCATGGCACACTAATTTTTCCCCTCCTGGCTTTTTTTTTTTTCCTTCAATAGAAGTATGTCAAATAGTTTTCAAATATTGAGGTATATTTTAACACATGCTAACCATACATATTCTTTGAGAGTTTTTTTTGAGTTTATTTTTTAATTGAATTTGAAACTGTAAGTATACAATTCAAGAAAGTATATTGAGAAAAGCACTTCAAAGGTTAACGAATAAACAACAATGTTAAAATAATAAAAGATAATAATTTAAAGTAGATCCTTTGTTAGGGAATACATTTTGCTTTGACACTCCACAGAATGCAAACTTTTCCTTTCCTGACAAGGTATTATGACTAGACTTTTCACAAATGCCAGAAACAATTTGAATTTCAGCTCATGTTCTTTTTAAATCTGCATGTATTAATATTCCCGGATTTAGAGTCTGGTCAATAGAGTTATACGCCACCAATAATAAGGCTGCATACAGCTTTTGTCAATCAGAGCTAAGAGCTTTCTTCTCTACTTGAATTGAAGTCTCTTTGCTATCCCTTATTAACTTCTGTTAGTCTCATTATTAATTTTTAATATTGCCTAAATATTTGAAGTTATAGGAAAAAAAAAGCCTTAAGACCTGAATAAAGTTTTGGATCTGAGTTTTACAGATGAGAACTATGCTAAACTCTGGCTCAGACTTACTGTTGAGGGTCTCTCTAGAGAAGGAGGAAAAAGAAAAAGGCATAAGGAGTAGATCAAAACTGGTAGGGTGCCTTTCCTTCTGGCTTCTCTGTTGTAGAGAGATTGTGTGGCAAATTCTTCTGCATATGGAGCACACAAAAATTAATTCTTAGGAGGTTGTGGGTCAAATTACTGACTAAAACTCTGTGTATCTTAGACATCTTAGATAGCACAAAGCCATAACAAAGCCATATCCTTTTATGCCTGAAGTGAGTGAGTACTTGGAGTGGCTTGGTAAAAATGCTCTGTGGTGTACACACTCAAACTAGGTGAGATTTTGTGGATTAAGTTAAATTTGTAAATTTACATGAAAAATTATAAACTGTGTCTGAGCCATTGCAAGATTACCCACTAAGAAGTTTCCATCTGGTTGTATAAATTAGTTGTCTAACCAGCTTTAACTGAAGAGATAAAGCTATTGTTTATGAGAATAACTTTATTTTTGCTAAAAAGTTACACCGGATATCAGCAGTTTTGTTTGTTTCTTGGGGAAAAATTACTGTCTCAGGTCCTTGATTATTTTTGAATGTTATTTCTAGTGGTTTTTGTCAGTTTTGATGGAAAGTTTCACAGAACTAGCCTGGAACGATACATTGTTTTCCAGAATTTCTCAGATTTGCACGAAACAATTTATTAGACTGCTCCCAGCACACACCAATTTTAGGTTTAAGAACATAGAAAAAACCCCTCAGGTTTGATTTATTTCTAAAGACAGTATGATATTGGAGAGCTAGAAATAAATAAACATGAATTGAAGTTGCAATACATTTTTTACAACTTCTCTACAAGGTAAATGCCTGGGGCCAGTTCCACTGCAATGGGCACAAGGAGATACAAACTATTGCTTAATATTTATGTTACTGTAGCACTCAGCTGTCTTGAGCCTGCTTAGGACCTGGAATGTCTCTTATGACAAAACTTAGTATTGCCAATAAAAATCAGATAATCATAGAATAGCCTGAGTTCAAAGGAGCCCTAAAGATCATCTACTCCCAATTCCTTTTTCACTAGACCAGGTTTCTCAGAGTCCCATCCAGACTGGCCTTAGACACCCCCAGGGATGGGGCATCCACAGCTTCTCTAGACAACACATTCATTCCAGCGCCTCAGCACCCTCCCAGTAAAGAACCTCTTCCTAATATTGTATTTAAACTTACTCTCTTTCAGTTTGAAGCCATTCCCTCTTATTAGTGAAAAAAGTCTCTCCTCATCTTTCTTGCAGGCTCTCTTCCAGGTATTGGAAGGCCACAATTAGGTTGTCTTGAAGTGTACTGTTTTCCAAGCTGAACAAACTGAAGAAGGCAAGACAAAAACCAAAACCAAACCAAACAAAAAAGAGGTAGAAAAAGAAGTTGAAAACTCTCTAAAATCTGGTATGTACTTGAAAACATTTACTTGATACCAAGTATGTACTTTTTTTTAATTTTTTATTTTTTTTTACCTGCGTGTTGCTGTAGAGAGCCCTAACACAAGATTAGGAAGAGAGCATGGGAACCTTCTTGGACAGTTCAGGGAGACATCACTGCTGAGCACCTGCTGAAGCCTTGCGTTTGGGTAAGAAGCTTAAAACTGGGAAATATTATAAGTGACCTCTGGTATATTGTTTTTTTATTTTATGAGTAGATAGTTTTGCTCCAAGAAAAAAGAATCTGATCAATTGTTCCAGTGTTCTTTTATGGTCAGAAATAATCTAATGGTTATCATTACATCCTGATTTATTAAACTCACCCCCACCAGGAATCCAGCCCATCTCTAACAGATTGGAGACGGGATGTTTTCATACTGAATCTCTTTTAGTCTGATCTTTTGAGGCTGTATTTTTCAAGGAGTAGCCAAGTTCTGTGAGTAATGTGTCTTTCAAACAATGCCTCTGAGACTGAGTATCTAAGATATTCTTTTTTATAAAAATGAGTAGAATCTGCCTCTAAGCACTCAGGCTCTCTCTGTGGACTTCACCTGGATTTCTCAAGAGATGAACATTTGCCTTTTTAGGCTAGTGCGAGAGTAAGGTAAATCTCTGGCTTTACAGAAATTTACAGTTATACTGCTTGTCTCCATCAGCACCTCTGCTATGTCCTGCTTTAAATTTTGTTAAAAATAAGTTATATGATTGCATTCTTGCATTTACTACTCCTGGATTTCCTTATAATGTTTTAGTTAGAGGTATCAGTTTATGTGAAACCACGTTCTGTTTCCTTATAGAAATACATATTTGAAATAAGAACTTCTCCAGAATCTTCTAGACTAAAACAATGTTGGTTGTAAACAGATGAAAAGACACTTCATCAGTGTCTTAGTTTTAGTTTTCATTTTTATGTCTGTAAAAAGTTTTCTTTGGTTGTAGATGAATGACAAAAAGAGGGAATAACTGTGGTTTAAAGTTGGAGCAGATTTTATGACACAAGCTTTTAAAGAAGCAGAAGCCGCAAAATGAAAAGCAGATGTTTGGTGGAATGGCACATGAAACTGATTCCCAAAGGGTTTAGTTTGCAATAGTTCAGGTGGGGCTAAACTGCATTCAGGGAATTGTTTGAGGTCTTTGCATTTTAGAAATATTAGCAATATAATACAGTTTTTTTCATTCCTGTGTCCATGACATGAAGAAGTTCAGATACACCAAATATGTAGATTGCTGATGCTACATAATAAATAGACAAATAAAAAAGACCTTTAACATCTGTGCAATTTATGTCTTTGTTAGGTAATTTTCTCAAGTGACCAATAATTCTGTCAATATTTTTAAAACTCCTAATAAAAGAGTGTATTGATCCACATCAACCTATGAAAAATGTTTGGGATTTTGAAGATCTTTTTTTATTATTACCACATGCAAATAAACTTTAAAAAAAAAAGTGCGTAAAAATGGAATTGAGAATATACTCTATATCCAGCTATTTTTCAAAATCACCTTTTTTTTTTTGCAGAATTTTGATAGTTTAACAAAAATTGAGAAATATTAGGATGACTAGAAATAAGTTCTAAGAAGTCTAAATATGTCCCAAAATCTGTACCGTAGCTGTCGATTTAAACTTGACGTTGTTCATCTACATTTAGAAAAATGTAGTGAAATATAATAATAAAAAATAATGGGGTAATTTAAAAATTTATTTATTTGATTTCTTTGATATAAAATGATATTTTTATAAATTCCTCACAGTTCATTACTGTTTCTTTACTATCTACTTTTGCAAATTTTCTGGCACAAAAATTTTTTATGAGAAAGTATAAACAGCTGAGTGAGTAGTAAATGAGAGACATAGCATTGCATGGCAATGGAAAAAGAACAGTTTGTTGATTTGACTCCAGGTTCTATGAATATCTGGGATTCTGAATTATATTAAAATGCTGTGCAAAAGCACATAAATAGCATAGAAAATGTGCTCCTGTAGTCACGAAGGTCTTTTTTGTACAAAGACTTGTGCCTCTCTCAGACAGGCCTGGGGATCTGCAAACTGAAAAAGATTGAGAAACACACTTAGCTCTACAAAGGAAATCATCCTTTATTGTGCTGTCTGAAGTTGTTTTAACCTCATTCTGGAAACAGATTAGAAACTTCTATAAAAGTAACTAATATCACTGTAGATTTTTAGCTTTGAAGGAGATTCTAGTTCGTTAAGGAAAATAAGAGCTCACAGTGGTGGAGAAGGGAATTATTTTTGCTGTTTATCTCAAGTAGAAGAGGCCTTAAGGTGCACAGTCGAGTAGGTGGGGATTTGGCGTATGCTCATTTGTCATTTCATGTGGGCTAGATTTAGTCTCTTAAATATTTATTACTTAATCAAAAAAAAGTAATAATAGTAATGCTGTAACATTCCTCTGGCTGTGTTCCCTCTGCAGGGTAATTACTTGTGATGAGTGCTTGGGGGTACACTGGTCCCAGCTTGAATCTTTGGCTGGAGAGAAAATGATGAAGATGGTTTTTACCTGTCTGAGTTCCAGACTCAGAGCTATTGTGGAAGTATTTCATTGACAGAAATACTGTAATAAGATTTCCAATCTCAGACCCTTTAATTACAAGATTAATGGCTTTCAGTCTAGCAAAAGTAACTGAAATGTCACTTTGAGTTGTTTGTACACTCATTCATTTATTCACTTGGCTAACTAATTTGAGCCAGGTACAGCACTTCCAATAAAGCTAAAGTTGTAATTTCCTTTCTCTGTGGTTATAGTCCCTTTGAAAATGTACAGTGTAGGCTGGGAGTGATTCAGCTACCTCAAACACTTATATACAAAGTGTTCTGTAGAAATACAAAGCCCATATATCAAAAAGGAGTGCACTACTTCTTAACAAATATATTTTCCAAAAGGCCAAAGTGGGACACAGAGGAAGAAAATGAAGGAATTCTCAGAATCTCCAACATGTGACAGGTGAGTCCCATTTTGGTCTCTGGTTTGACAAGGTCTGAAGGAAACTTTTCATGTTCATTGATGCTTCTTTTTAAACCCTCAGGCAAAACTACAATTAATGTGTGAAAAGAAGAAATTTTAAATCTTTGTATGAAGTAGTATCCTCCAGAGCTAAAGATGGGATGTACTACTAATCATCTCTCACATTTCTGTTCACAATGACGCGAATTATGAATATGCTGAATAGGTCATGCGTTGCCTGGAAAGCATAGTCACTGTTTTGCACGCTTCATACCTCTAGGCTATCCAGCTTCATGGGGATCAATTAACATTTTGCTCCCACTGAGTGGTGCTCCAATGCCACTTATGAGCAGGTGTATGCTTGTTTTAGAAAACCAGGCCACCTTTACTCAGGTGCAAGCCCAGAATGACTTACACAAATGTGTCTGTTAAACAAAGTCCTTTTTCTTTCCAGTTCTTTATTTGTTCCTTGTGGCAGTGCGTATATGACATAATTGGGATGGGGTATAGTAGGAGCAGAATCCCATCTATTTGAGGCATCTATAATTAGTTGCTGTCTCATAATTTCAGAGGAGTAGCTCATCTGAATGATAACCTTTTCTTTCACCACTTAAAACTGTAGTAGGAGAATAAATAATCACTGTATCTGTATCATATCTTGAATAATAGGTTAAAAATTTCAGCACCGAAAATAACATCTTCAGGATAATTTTTACCCAGATAAAAATATTAACCTGGGTAAAATATTAACCTGGGTTGGCAATATTCATTGTTGCATGCTTTTAAAGTGTATACCTGACCAAAACATAGGAATACAAAAATGAGGTTTTAATGGATACAGTTATTAGTATCCAAATGTGCCAATGCACACTTCAGCGGCATTACTTTGAAGACCAGCCTATAGCTGTAATAGCACAATGGGTAGGATCAGGGGAATCAACAGAACATTTTAAGCATGAACCCATATTCAGTCTTAAATTCATATTGCATCCATGACCATATGCAGGTATAGGCACTATGACTATATGCCTATATGCCTACTATATCCCGTGGAAAATTACAACCTTATCAGGGATTGTTGGAGCAATCAAGTGTAGCACCATCTGTCTGCTCAGTCCTTAAGTTAATCAACCTATGCAGTCACTGTTGATTAAACCAGGCCCTCTAAGGGGTTCCCAACATTCCATGCAACAAGAGTCACAGAAGTACATGGGATGCCCAAGTTCAGGCTCTTCTTAGAACAGCGGTAACTTGATTGAATTATGGGTGTTTAAATCCAATGGAGAAACTGCTACACTGAGTTTTCTTTTGGCTCTGCACTTACCAAGGTGCTGAGGCATTATATATTCCATGGACACTAACTGCATGCAGGTCTTCTTTACACTACAGGGCCAAGTATCTGTCAGGGTCTTGTACTGTAACAGGTGTTAGAGTATAACAGTGCACAATTAATCTGGGCAAACATCTCAGGGCTGAGTACTTGTTATTTTTCTGAGATGGTAGGTAAGTTCTGTACTGTTTCTGTGAGGGAGAATAACGCGTTGCGTGTAGAGTGTTTCATTATCAGATGGAGGCAGAAGAAAATTCCTTTTGGGGACTTGGAAGCTGTTGCTGTGTGGAAACATGCTGTGTGAACCACAGGCTGTGACCAACGCATTAACTTGAAATTTTCCTGCCATTGGGGTAAGACATTTATGAGAAAGTACATATTTTTGTTAAAAGCATAGCTACTTCATTCCTAAGCAATTTAAAAACTCTTATGTGTTATACCACCTGATTGGTTGGGCTTTTGTATTTCTGGTGGTGGGGATGGCTGTATTATGATCCATTATTACAATTTCTCTTTTTTCATTTTCGCTCCAGATGTTTCTAGAAACTTTGCTAGTAGACAAAGTTCATGTCTCAACATAAAACTCTGGAACACAAACTTAAGTAAGGAAGTATAGCACGCACTAGAGGGCGATGGCAGAAGGGAACCGAAAGGTAATTACAATAAAAGCTAGCAGTTGTTTAAGCTTTGCACACTGTGATAATCTTGAACCATCTGGAAATTTGTTTTCATAAACAAATAACATCTGTTTCTCTTTATTGTTGTATAACCTAACCTTTTGTAGTGTTAAGGGAACTTCAGAAGTATTCCTCCACAAGTAGTTGTCTGAGTAGTTCTTCAAGGCAATAACTAGAAGTGAACGTAGAAAGAGAATGTGAAGGAGCAATAGCCATATTAACTTATTTCTGGAGAATGTCTTTGATGACATTCAGATACAAGGGGAAATATGCTCAAATTGAAGCAGTTTCTGCAGAAACATAGACATGTGCTGATCAACATAATTTGATAAAGTGATTTGAAATGCAGCATAGGCATGAATGAAGAAACATCCCATTGCTCTTAGCATAAGGAGCTGGTCTGGGATGAAGAGGAATCTAGTTTGTTAATTCTGCTACTAAGGTCTACAAACTCATAGCATTGAAAATTGTATTTCAGGCACTGCGTCTTTGGTAGCATGAACACAGGTTGACTGGAATGGTAAGTGAAAACACAGTTATGGGTAACTGGAGAAAAGCTGTTTCAATGACCTTCCCGTTCTGCTTCATGGATCTCCCTGAGCTGCATTGTGGCATGGTCACTCTCCCACCAAATGACATAGTCCAAAGCTGTGTTTCCAGCACAACTGTCTCAGGACTGGACCTGAAGCAGCAATGCTCCCTCCTTGATGGTTTCATGAAAATGATGCTCGCCAAAAGAATTTGACAGAAGGTTTTTGACAGGAAATGTATTGTCAGATCTGCCACAGATTGCTGCAGGATGAATTGTGTGTGTTTAATTATTGCCATTTGAGAAGACCATTTGACAGTGGAAGGAAAAGGAATTTTAAAGTTTTAGTATATCTAACCCATCCTGTAAGATTCACATGAAAAGTTTAGTTTCTTTTAAAGGGTACTAGTTATAATATATTTGGATTGTTGATGATAGATGAATAAAACTTGCTATTTTGAAATGGAAAATAAGTTAATCTTTATGTTCTGGGTCAAATTTTGTATGCAAAATCCTAACTGATCATTCTGGAGAATGATATCCATATTCACCTCTGTGCCTTGATGTATGAATGTAACAATTACATCACGCTCTTTTGTATAACTAGCATATTTAATGCATCTCAAAAATGCCTTCTCATGCCAACAGGTCCTTCAGCAAAGGCAGTCTGCACATTTCAAAAGGCAAAAGCAATTTGTTTAAATGACCTCTAACCTAACATGGTTCATGCTGCTAGAAATCAGTAAGTCTGCTCTCCAGCTCACAAAGTCAACACTGAAATTTATGTAAGGAAAACATGGTTTGAGGACAGTACTTTAGTATGACTCATAATAGAGCAATGTGAAGATGTTCGACACTGCGGATGTGTATCCATTATGTGTGATTTCTTCTATTTGTGTTTTCCTTAATAGAGACATTTTTCAAGTATTTTGTTTTTGCTTATCTGTCTATAATATTGACAGACAAAATAGTCTATAATATTCTTTAGTACCTGGGGGAAGTGTCACAATCACTGGCACTTGTTCTTATGGAGGACTTCAACTTACCAGATATCTTCTGGAAATATAACACTGCAGAGCAAGAACAATCCAGGAGATTTCTGGAATATGTGGAAGAGAACTTCCTGACACAGCTGGTGAGTGTGCCCCTCCAAACCTGCTGTTTATGAACAGAGAAGGGCTGGTGAGTGATGTGGTGGTCAGAAGCTGTCTTGTGCAGAGTGCACATTGCCCTTCTCTGGACATGCTCCAGCTCCTCAAAGTCTTTCCTGTCATGAAGGGCCCAGAACTGGACCCCGCACTGGAGGTGGGGCCTCACCTGTAGTCAGTGCTGGGTACAGGGGGACAGTCACTGCCCTGGTCCTGCTGGCCACACTATTGCTGATACAGGCCAGGATGACATTTGCCTTCTTGGCCACCTGGGCGTTGTCACAAATGGATACGGGGGTTTAGATCAGTCCCTGCTTTTTGCCCAGGCCTCTGGCAGCAGGCAGTGGTTTTATGGAGGTGGCCACCACCCCCAAACCCACTCTCATTCACAAATTCTTTAATAATATTATAGAATGAATTATTTATTGAATAGACAGAAAACTAGCAGACATGAGACCTAAAACAAACTAAATACTACACAGGAATTAGGACAAAAAGGAAACTACTAGTAGATATATAGGGCAAGGTTAAAGGTACCTATTAATGTTACAGCTAGTGGAGAACTAATATAACTTAGGATTCAATATATCTTACCTTCCAGTTTTTGTGGGGCACAAATCGAGATCCTTTCCCTCAATCCCCAGGGAAGTAACCATGGAACCTGTGTCCAGACACCGGGGAGAAGTCCTGAACACTTTCAGGTTGTGTGTGATTAAGAGTCTTCTGCCTCTGTCATAATTTGTGTGCCTTTTATGGTTTGTAAAACAGCGTCTCTTAGTCAAGAGTATTTCTTTTATCTGTTCCAACATCAGCTCTCCAGACTAAGATAATAATCTTTAGCTGAAGTCTGAGCCCCTTTGGTGCCAGAGATGACCCCTTGCTGGGCCTTTCAGCCTGGGTTATCTCTTTATGCACAAATTATATGTGGTAGAGAAGGGAGGGGCTTAGACATCCTGCCACAGGCACACTGGATCATGTTTGACTGCCATCAACCAGCACTCCCAGGTCCTTTTCCACCAGGCAGCTTTCTGGCCACTCTGCCCCCCACCTGTAGCTCTGTATGTGGTTGCTATGGCCCAAGGGTCACACCACTTGGCCTTACTGAACCTCAGACACTTGGCCTTGGCCCATCGATCCAGCCTGTCTCTATCCCTTCCTACCCTTCAGCAGTTCAACACTCTTTCCCAACTTGGTCTTATCTGCAAAGTGACTGAAGGTGCCTTTGATCCCCTCATCCAGAAAATTGATAAATGTATTACCCAGCACTGGAAGTAGATGGTCTAGCAAAATAACTACTGTTACATATAAGGAAAGTACTACAAGTATACAAATATACAAATATACAAACATATATTGCAATGATCTTGCCAGGACATCAAGACAAGGTTAATGCTTCTGAGGTGAATTATGTCACTTTTCTGCATAATGCCATTTCCTTGGAAAGAGAAACTTCAGATGGCTTGCAAGTGGCTGAATTGAAAACTGCTGCAGTCTGCTGAGCCCTGGTAAATCCATACAGCTATTGAGTGAAAAGGCACAGAAGAAGTCAGTTAGAAATGATGAGGTAATAATTCCTGCTTGGCGACACCAGGGCTTGAGGAAGGAAAGCTTTGTAGCCTGTCTCCTCAAGTAATGAAACCTTTCAGCTACTGCAGTTTTTACTCTGAGGGGAAGGTAGGATCCTGGCTGAGGGAAGGAATTGTCTGAAATTGAGGGCTAGAGTAGGAAAGAGGTTGAGGTCGTGGTTTTCTTATGTCTTCCTCCCCATTTCTCCTCTTGGATATGAAAGCAGGGAAAAGCCATGCTGATGTGTGGGCAGCGTAAGAGTGCGTGTGAGAGTGCAGCCACATGGCAGAAAAAGCTGATATTAAAACAGTGCTTTTGTCTCATTCAGCGTTTTTTGTCTTCCTGCAGTAGCTCAAGTCAAACCTAGTCAAAATTATTGTGGTGGAAATCCCTTCAAACAGCTCCAAAACTAATATGTCAATTTATTGGAGAGAACTCCCCCATCCCTGTATGAATTTCCATTAAACAGACTGTTACAAGTTAAAGAATTTATATTTTTCACCCCAAATCTTCTAGATACTCCTCATTTAACATTAAACATTTTTAAGTTGCAAGATTTGTCTTAATGTTGGGTTTCTTTTTTTAAGTACAAGGAAAATCTAAGCATCAGATTACTTAGCTGAAGGCAACATCTGAAATAAACTATATTACCAAGAATAAAGGCCCAATTTCATTCTCCCTGGACATTTTTCTTATGGATTTTCAAATGTTTCTGTTAGCAGAATTTAGTTCACTTTACCGTCATGGGAAATATATTAAAAATATTATAAAGTGAGCAGAGAATAAAGAATTTTTTAATCTGGTGTGATTTAATGTGATTGTCAAACAAGACATAGTGCAGAAAAAGGAGAAAATAAATATATTTGAGATGATCATTTTACTTCTTTAAGCATAGGTTTTCAGGTCAGATATCAAGTGAATGAAAAACATTTCACTGTGTTTAGGATGGATTTAGTTTTAAACTGAAATATGAAGCTGGTTTAAAGTCTATTTCCCTCAAATCTGGAAATAACATTAAGAGGGTCAGGACTTCCTATATCAGTTTTGATACTCTTTTCCTCGTCTTTTAGAAAAAATATTTTCATCATATATATATAAACATACATATACATATACATATACATATACACATAAATATATACAAATTGAAACAAGCCAATTGTCCTAGACATGAAAAGTTCTGTAAAATCTCAGTAATAATATTTACTCACTTCACACCACTAGAGAGAAGTTCAGTTAATGAATATTTCCAAATCACAATATACTCATACTCTGCTTCACTCTCTGTAGCTTGATTTCTAGATGAATTGCAGCTGCTAAATATCATATATATTATCATAAATATGGCAATTTATGCTGAAAATTTACAGCCACATTATTAAAAACAATTATAAGAGAATAGAAAACAGTTCCATTATTAATTAACAGTTATTGCAACAGTTGTTGTATCCATCTTATATTCAACTCTTCAGTTCTCAGCAGAAGTGATGTCATAGCCATAAATCTTTCAGAGATTGGTTGGTGTTGAAAGATACCAGAAGTTATCAAACTGTTGAGTTGAATTTGGGGAGTATTTTTTTATACAAATCCTATATCCCTGGTGACTGGTACAGACTCATAGAATTGAGCTTCATGGTGTTTAAGGCTGAGAGACTATCTAATCTCCTGAACACCACAGGCCATTAAGTATCAGACAGTGATGCTGCATCGAGACCCTTAGTTTCACTGAAACTTTTCTTTCAGCCTAGTCCTGCCTTGAAAATCTGAATATGGTGAGAATCTATCATTTTCCTCTGTAGTATGTTCCAGTACCTATTCATTCTCATTGTTAAAAATGTATGCTTATTTTCTAATTTAAATTTTCTGGCTTCTGCTTCCAGACAATTGGTTCTAGTTATGTATTCCTCTGCTTGACTGAAGTCCCCTTCCCTACATGAGTATTTTTTACTCATGAAAGCGTTTATACACCGTAATCTAGTCACATCTCAGTCTTCTTTCCTGATAAGATAAACAGACCAAGCTAGAAGAAAGACATTTTCTCCAGTTCTTAAACAATTTTTGAGTTTCTGCTCTGCTCACAGACTACTTTTAAAAGATCCCTTTTTAAAATGTGGACACTGGAGCTCTATGATGGCGAGTTAAGTTCCCCTGGGGGTGCAGTTTCAGACAGCCTAAAATTAGGTTTCTGCTTTGACTTGTCTGCTCCATAATTATCCTCCTTTCTTTATAAAGAAGCTTAGAGAAACAGGTCAGGTATCCCCAGGGCTGAAGTTAATTTTTGTGATTACTTCCCTCCACTCCTCTACTGCTGGCCTTTCTTTACTTCTTTTCACCACAGCATCTCCCTAGGTGCTCGACTCCTTGGCCTCTGAAGACCTTCATGGGAACCAAGTTTAAGTCAGTCTAAAACTTTAGAGATACTAGATAGTCTTGCTGATTCAGAGCTGTCAGCTTGGAAATGAAGAGGGAGAGAAAGAATTAGTACCTTAATTTTGGCTGGGATAGTTATTTTTGTTCCTAGTGACTGATGCAATGGTGTGTTTTGGCTTTAGGATGACAATAATGTTGATATCACACTGATGTTTTAGCTGTTACTGAGCAGGGCTTACTCTGATTCAAAGATTTTTCAGCTTCTCATGCTACCCTGGCAGTGAGGAGGCACGGGGTGCACAAGGGTCTGGGAAGGTACACGTCCAGGACAGCTGACCCCAACAGACACAGGATATATTCCATACCATAATCAGCACTCTACTGAGCAATAAAACTAAGGACAGTTGGCTAATTGCCAATTGTCCCCCCAAAGTGGGACAGCCCCTTGCTCAGGGATGGGCTGGGCATCAGTCAGTACATGGTGAGCAACTGCGCTATGCACCACTTGCTTTACATATTCTCTTATCATTTTCCTTTCCCTTTACAATGCCTATCCATATCTCAACCCACAAGATTTACCTCGTTCCCTCTTCTCTCCCTCCCTCCCCCATCCCACTAGAGGGGAGTGAGAGAATGGCTTTCTGGTCTTTGGTTGCTGGCTCGGGTTAAATCCCAACAGTCCTTTCTGGTACCCAACATCAGGTTCAAAGGGTTGAGATTAAGAGATCTGACCAGAGATGTGTTTAAAAAAAATTGTTTTACATGTTCATTATATTAGTTTAATAGTTGCTGATCGCACTATTGATTTATCTGCTTTCAGAGAATTTGTGTTTGTTCTCAGGGTTATGTTATGTAAGACCTTACTTGCTGTATGTGTTCCCTGTTGTGCTCTTTATCATCCTTGGGGGCTGGATTAAGGTTATCATTTTGCTGTACTGTGTAACACTGGCTTATGATATCCTAAAATTAGTGGTCGTGAGACTAATCTGGTATTTGTACTCAGCATTACTGCCATCTCTGTACTTTGGGAACCATCACTCAGAAACTATTAACAATTACACTCCACCTTTTCTCCTCAGAGAGCCGATCTCTGGGGGAGACAAGAGGGAACACTCCCCCGCTACTTCACCTTCCCCTTCTCCTCCAGGCTAGTTACAATAGCTCTTGAGAATTTTGAATCCTTGGGATATGTTCAAACAAGTGTGTTCCTACTGCTGTCTCCTGAATGAATTTCAGGTCTTTTTTAAGGTTAAACAAATATTTAAGAATACCACCCAGAGATCTAGCTAGGGCTGGATATTTATGAGTGACAGGATGTGTGGGATAATATGGACAAGGAAATCACTGCCACATACTGGGGCCTGACTCATGAAGATCCAGCCCTGCTCAACACTCTTTAATGGGAAAAGGAGGTGGGATGTGATGACAAAATGACAGACACTGCAGCAACCACAATGGGCACTGGGGCTACTCAATGCCCTGCAACAGACACTGCAGCTCCTCCAACCCTGGCCAGTATGAAGCTGAACCAGGGTACCAACCCATGCTGGTAACAGTTGCCCCAATATACATGAGAAAAAATACAGGATGCAAAAGTGAGCTTGTTTAATAAGGGAAGAAACTCCTACAAAACAGGGAAGAAGGAAGAAGGTAAGGCAGGATTCTCTAATTGCCATCATGAGAACAGGAGGAGGAAGTGAAAGAACTCATAAGCAAGGCAGTAACCACCTGATCCCTATCTCTGAGAGAGCTATGAGATATGTGAGAAGATTTCAGCTTCATCCAGACCAGCACATTGTTACCCGATTGCTCTAGTGCTAGGATAGTAATACCAGTGGCCTGCAATTAGAGGGTAGAAAAATCAAGGAGCTCCGATCTCTTCCTAGAGAAGGAATTGACAAAGAGATTGGAAAAAGGGCACAAGACCTCTGCCTCCAGATGTGATTTCTATTAGGCAGGAAGAGAAGGTCTACCTTCAAGGAAGATGTTATGTATTCAGGCAAATGAATCACCATTGAGAAAGGTATCCAGTACCTGAGGGAATTAGCCATGCTGGAGGGGATTTATGGTGAGCAATGAGAAATTATTTGAAGATCTAGATGAAATCAAGTGTATGTCACCCAGGTGGTAGAAGTTTGTATGGAGCTCACCATTGTTATACACCAACTCACAGACAGCAATGACCTGGAAAGATGGAGAGAGACAAACAGTGGATGAGTGGGCTGTCCAGTTCCAGCAACAGGAAGAAATTCTATCTTCTCCCAATGTGACTGTGTCTCAGCTGTGGAGAAACTGTTCTAAGACAGTTCTAGGACAGGTTATGTCCTTGTTCACACATGTATGGACCATTATCTCAGCTATCAGGAGTTAGAGCTTTGCTGCTCAAGAGGGAGGATATAGTGATTACACACCACAGACCATCCTGTGGCCTCACCTCAGTGACCACAGAAAAGACATGAGAAAGTAGAGTGGAAAAATCTACCTTGACACCCTCATGGGTGTCTGATTTGCAGGAAAAACAACCACAAAACGGGGTTCTTCAGGAAAACTGCTGCTCCATTTTCAAGCAGGCAGTTTCTCAAACAGAGTAGAAGAGCTTATCTTACCTCTGATCTTAATAAAGAGAATTCCGTTTTGTACATACAAAAAGTGAGAAACCAAGATGATGATCAGAACTAGAGGGCACCCCCTGCCTCCAGCTGGGAGGAAGGGGACAATGTGGCTTACTGGACTGTGTGATTTTGATGGCCTGGTTCATCAGGCCAGCTGGAGTATAAGGGTCTAGTAGATAGTGGTGCACAGTGTATCCTAATACCACCAAGCTATAGAGAAGCAGAACCCATTTGTATTTCTGGAATGACCAGAGTGTCCCAACAGCTAATTGTATTGGAGGCTGAAGTGACCCTCACTGGGAATGAGTGGCAAAAGCCCACCATTGTGACTGGTCCAGAGACTCCATGCATCCTTGGCAGAGACTCAGAAGAGGATATTTCAAGGACCCAAAAGGTTGGGCTTTCTGTATAGCTGTCTTGCAGATGAAGGAAATTAGGCAGGTGTCCTGCTTGCCCAGTCTCTCAGAGGACCCTTGTGTTGTGGAGTTGCCGAAGGTCAAAGAACAACGGGTGCCAATTGCTACCACAACAGTGCACCGACGGCAAAATCTCACCAAATGTGACTCCCATCCATAAGCTGATTTGTTGACTGGAGAGCCAAGGAGTCATCAGAAAGACCTGACCATTGACCTTTTAACAATCCCACATGGTCAGTGAAAAAGTCTAATGGAAAATGGAAACGAACACTGGACTATCGTGGCTTAATAAAAGTCACACCATCACTGAATGCTGCTGTACCTGACATGCAAAAGCTTCAGTAAGAATTGTAGTTGAAAGCCGCCACATGGTATGCCCCAAATGTGAACTGGTATTGTTTTCTCAGTCTCCTTGGCAGCAGACTGCACGTCACAACAGAAGGTAAGGCACTTAGCCTATCTTTATGTGTTAATGATTTGCAGTAGTTTTCTCTTGCTCATTTCATGGAACTCTTTCACTGATGGGGGAAAAGGAAATAAATTAATTAACCTGACATTGCTGAGTGTCTAATAACAAGGATAGACG
Source organism: Bombycilla garrulus (assembly GCA_013400315.1). Classification (NCBI taxonomy): domain Eukaryota; kingdom Metazoa; phylum Chordata; class Aves; order Passeriformes; family Bombycillidae; genus Bombycilla; species Bombycilla garrulus. The sequence goes on along the minus strand of VXBU01002811.1, from coordinate 651,147 downwards.
TAAGCCTGCAGGATTATTTGAATGAACATCCCCACCAGACAAATGCCTTCCTCACTTACCTAAGGCAACTCTTTGATTTAAGTGGCATTCTGGTGATATATATGAGATGCATGAGATTTGGTCCATTGATTTTTAGTGAGGTTAACAAGTACCTGAACAGATTTTAAATTGAGTTTTGAAGCTACACATTTTTACTAAGCTGGTAAGTCCCTATAATGGATCCTACCAAGGTGTCTACAGATTACAGAGAAAGGAGACTTCAAAACACAAAGAAGTGCAAGTCATGTGGAATGCGCCTAAATGTGCCGTTTCAAGCCTCTGTTGTGTAAATTATTTTTCCCTTTGTACACACTTAAAATTCTTGGTATAAAGACTAAATACACATAGGATAACAGCTAAATATAACTAGCTATAGACTGTATACTTTTTTTATATATACTTAATAAAAAGGTCAGAAAATGTAGGAGCAAATTGCCTGCTAGATGCTATATTAACCCCAGTTATTTGAACATGTATTAATTTTCCCAAAGCAAGAACAGAAGAATAAACATTTCTTATATATATATTGTCATGACTCATTTATGCAAAAAAATTCTAAACTATCTGTAAAATATATTAACTAAATCCAATAAAGGACTGATTTACTCCAACAAAGCCTAAACCAAAAGCAGTGAACAAGGAGTATCTCAGGGTTAACCAGAAGGGAACACTGCAGAAAGATGCCTATTTGTGTTGCACCTTCCTCTAAAGATAAGGTATTTACCTGCAGTGATGAGCTAGTTATCTCCCTGGCCCTACATCCAGAAATGCAGCAGGTGGCTGTATGTACCATATAAATTCTTGAATGAATGGCCCAGGTTTCACTGTTCTTCAAAACACTCTTGGTACTGTCTGGCTTGCTAAAATACTGAGTCCAGGCTTGGTTATTGGCTCCACAACATGCTTACATATTTTTATTAGCAAATAATTCACTAAAACGAGTAAAAAGGTCAAAGAAACAGAAACAGATACATACTCCCTAAACACCAAAGTACTTTTTCTTCCTACCCTGAATGAGATGACTAGAGCTATACTGTTTAGCTGCATTGACTTCAGAGCACTTCCACCAATGCAGACGTCCTACCTCTGGCATGATTCAGCAGTACAATTAGTGAACTGTTCTGTAAAATGAAAATGTAGAGGGGAATCGTAGCTTGTCTTCATGGGAAAGCAACAAGATAGGGTTGTGTTGCAGGTTTTGTAGAGGTTGTATGGCAGCTCCTAATTAATTGAGCAGATTTTAGGAGTTCTCTGCCTTATAAAACATGATTTAGTCAGGAATGTGGGCTTAAATTCAGGTCTCTGGTGTGGGAGGACAGCCTGCAGATGGCAGGTGCTGGCACACGGTACGGTTTGTCCATTGTGATGACCCAAAGACAGAGCCGGGCACAGGCAATTTAATCCTCCACACACTGAAGATAAATGGGTGTGTAATTACAGAGCTGGTGCTCCAGACAATTAACTGGTCTTTTTTTTCTGGGTGATGGATGTAAGGTCTATATTAATTTAAGAACTTAGCTTCTGTTTATTTTTGTGGTAACTGCAATATTTTCATATGTTCTTAGCTCCGACGTCTCTGTTTTGTTCCATGAAAAGTCTAATGGGATAGAATAACTTGCTAGAGCACAATGAGTTTGTTTTTAATCTCACATTGCAAGTTTTTGCTGTATAGAGTTGCAAATCAACAGAAGGACACTGCAATTTACTAAAATCAATATAATTACACAAAAAAATTGATGTACTGGAAAGACCACAATTCAGAGAACTGCAAGACATGATTGAAATGCTTAATGAGCTGCTGAACTGCAGTGCTCTAGGTCTGGCATGTCGTGGAACCTGGGAACACTGCTGCCATCCTGGCTCCCCAAAACACTCCAAAGCACCATTTCATGTCAGCAGCTGCTTTAGGATGAATATGTGTCATGCCTGCTGCCATTTCAGGAAGTTACTCATGCTGAGGAACTTAACACCAAAATATCAGACTTGTACCTAATTTCTTCATGTTATTAACGCTTAGTGTTGCTCCCAAGGTGAGTGTGCAGCACTGTAAAACTCCTCTGTGAAAAGAGAACTTGCCCTTTGCACAGTTTAATGCTACTAAGAGCTGTCTGTTAAAAATATTTTGACTTTACATTGTAATGTACTCCTAACAGTCCTATAAAGTAAGCTTTTGGCTTTTTTTCTTTCAGAATTAAACTATGCAGCCAGGGCTGGAGCCTCATGCATTAATATTACCTTTGGGGTTTTTTCGTTTTACCTTTTCTGACCCAGATCTGCCATGAAACAGAGAATTAGGAGATAAGCCTGTCAAGGATGGTTTGACTCAGACCTCAGGCTTTTCCTCTAACTTAGCCCATGAGACCCAGCAAGGTGGATCCTGTGGGGGATGTATCCCTGCCCCTCTGCACCAGCTCTTCTTATTTCCCTTTGCTGAGTTTGTGACAGGACAGGACCGATGCCATGAAGCTGCAGGGGGCTCAACAATTCTTCTGCTGTGTCTTCTGTGTGGGATGCTTCATGAAGAGGCCCAACCTTCTCTACAGGACAAGACCTTGTCTCCTTTGCTCCCTGTCTTCACATGTGGTGGGGAAAGGAGACTGGGACACTGTGTCACAGCTTCAGGAGCTACAGGGACTCCTCAGGACAATGTAGGCTGGGGTAAACCCTTGAGTGTCTCACACATATGCAGAACAGCTGACACATCTACAGTGTGGAAAACATGCCACTACCCACTTACATTATTAAAATTAAGCAAAAGCAGAGAAATTTGCTTGTACTATGGTTCTTTGGGTGCAACTTTCTGCCACTTGGCTGAGATTATGAACTCTCAGTAAACAGAAAATTTATGCATAGCAAAATAAACGAGAGGCTCAATTTTTACTACTGCTGCTAAATACAACATTAAATAAGAATGATCTTGTAAGGGACATTTCTTTATCTTAGTTCTGGAAAAGCAACAGCATATCTCTTTTATTTATGCCTGCTGCAGTAGCAGTGTCTGTGCAGTGTTTAAGGGTTCATCTTAGGAAGCAACAAGAGCAGGCTAATCCCCAAGGAAGGCAAGCAGGAGCTGGGGTAATGGCAAAGTGGTAGGACAGTGTTCTCATGAGGAAAGGTCAGTCTCACTGTGCCTAAGCAAGGAGAAAGAGCAGGTCTGGTGATGGTAACCAGGGACTGCAACAGTGCAGAAAAGTCTGAGGTGAGATCAGGAGGTCAGATGCTGGCAAGGCACAGGCACACCTCCAACATGGCTCAGGCCAGAACCAAGGAGAACAGCTACAGCTTAAATGCTTGAGTAAAGCTGAGGGAGGCCTTGACAGAGTTTTTTTATGTCTCTCCTGCACAGCTTTTTTGCCAGAAGCCTGATGCCAGCTTAGCTTTTGTCCCAGCTGTGCCGTATCAGGGCTGGCCAGCAGCACAGGCAGCAAGCCCCTCGCTGGGGGCAGGGGTTGAGACTGACTGAGCAGCAGGACAGGAAGGCACATCTTCTGCAGGGTGTTGTCAAATGGAGAATGTGTACTCTTCTTCAAGAGGATCACTGTGTGCCTGAGACCCAGGGACAATCAGGAGTTCAGGAAATATATACTACAACCATGTCTGATGTTTTTTAGAGGGTAAACCAGACATGGGAACAATTCTACCATCTGTATTTCAAAAATAAAACAAAAAAACTCCCCCACAACTGAAAAAGAGGTAGATGACACAAAACAAATGCTCTGTAGAAAGACATAACAAATTTCTATTCCACTCTGGAGAGGTTTCTGAGCATTATTATCATATTGTGATGCAATCCTGCAATTAATCAGCCCTTTTAGTGATGTTGTAATAAACTCAGAGGTTCAGATTTTCAGCTTGTGTAAGTCAGTATGGGTCCATTGATTTCAATGGAACTGTGCCAAGTGAATATCTGGCTGCAGACATCAAGGGAGATTGTACAGAGATGTTTAACAAAGCAAGAGACCTGTGTTTTTACAGTAGATAAATGACTTCCCGAGTGATGCTGCAGTCTCTTGTGGCACCTCTCCTCCAAGAAGTTTTATTTTAATCATTCTCATAAAGTTCCCCTAACTGCAACAATAATGCTAAGTGCCTGGCAAAAAGCAAAGGAAATCAGATTTCTGGATAACTACTGGAATGAAATGTTGCTCCTGGGTTGCTGGCTAGGTTTTGGGGTTTTTATTCCGCTAGGATTTTTATTCTGTTATTTCCTTCCTTTTGGTAGTACTGAGAGTACTTAAAATCCTAACTTCTTTGATTCTTACGCAGCCAGACCTCCAAGTGCTCACTGTAAATAAAGCCTGTAACACATGTCATTGCTGTAGTTTTAGCTATGTTTTTTGTGATATAAAACAATGGTCTTAAGACAAACTGCTCAGTTTATCACATCAGTAATCCTGCTAAAAACATCCACTTGATAAAAACAGATGCAACTCTACAATAAATATGAAGGAATCAACAAAGTACTCAAATGCAAAGTTATTTAAATGGATTTAGTCTGCGATAGCACAGTATTCTAGTGCTTATGAAATTTTGTGTGAGAAAGTCTCATTTAAACTTTGTCTGAAAATAATAAAGCAATTAATTTAGCAGCACAAATATAGTATTACTAAAACACATAAATATTGCATAAAATGTCTTCTGTTTAACTTTCAATCAATAGGTATGGCATATTCTCAGTAGATCTGATACAGACAAACATCTTTATTTATCTATTTATTTGCCCAGATATGTATATTTGAGTCAAATCTGAGCCATTCAAATTTGAAAAAATTCATCTAGGTCTTCAGTCAAAACTGATTCTTGCTTGCACATCTCTGTATGTGATTAAAAATCTCAGATTCCTTTATATATGAATTGGTTCATTTAAGATTTATACTAATTTTCTTCCATTTGTTAGTCCATATAAGTTCTGCTCAGACTAATTTCAGACAAGTTGGTAAATAGTGCACATGGAAGCAGCTTTATTGACTTCCTAAGGATTTTTGGCATGAATTTGAATATAGTCTGAAGGCAGCTATGGCGGTAGGCACCATAGAGAGCATCAACATATCTTAGAGCAGCACCATCATTTCTATATGCAATAAAATGTACTTAATCTAAGTAGCAGTTTATAGAAAAAATCTAGAGTTTTGAGGTCCATTCAGAAACAGGGAGCTCTGATTTTGTACTTAGAGTAGGAACCCCATTGGCAATACTGAAATTAGTTGCATTTTTGCTGAAAACCTAAACACAAGACATTTAAAAAAGAAGAGCTAACTGAGTTACCAATTGTGAACAATTTGTAGTATTTGACTTGATTCATAAAACCAAAGATCCTTCTAGGATCCAAGGAATAACTGCGGTTTATTGCAGTATCCTCTCCCTCATCCTTCAAGGATCGGTTGTGTTACCTTAAGGTCTCCATCTGGGTGGACTAGTATAAGTAGTCAGAGATTGATGAATCCTATTACAACCAAACAAGCTTTATTAAATGTCAAGTAGAAATACACAGGTTGGATACCAGTAAAACTAATGAAACACTGGAAGAGACTGCCCACAGGCCCTAGCATGTTTATTTCACTGAAAGTTTTTAGGTCTGAGGAAAGAATAGCTGCCCCTTATGTTAGAGAGGTAAATGTTTAGGATGACAATTTAGTTTGTTTTCGAACTTTTACCTTACTCTCGTATGATCTGTAATGACCAGGTGATCTCTGTGTCTGAGCACATCAGCTGTAGCGACTGGAACGCTGCTGGTTTGTCCTGCAGCATTCTGCAAGGAGGCTCTGGCTTCTCCTGAATAGACTGACCATGGCAGCTACGGGCCTGCCTGCTCCTTAGCTTGACATCAATAAAGCCCTGCCCATACAGATAGCTGGCAGTCCTCTTCTTCATAGTGTAATTAGTTACCCACCTGTTGGTATTAACTGAAATATAAGCAATAAACATCTCCAAGAATTGGGAAGGGCTATGGATTTATCTGACCCCCCCAAAATAGATTATCTTCAAATAGTCACCCTCGGGGCCAGAAAGGCAGTGTATTTTTCTTTGAACTGCTGTAAAGACAGAAGTACTGTCCCGCTTAGGGTTCATCACCCTATCTTGATGTTCTGTTTCATTCAACTAAGAAACAGCATTGGTGGAATGGTAATATAAATTGGTTTCTATGGATTCATCTCGTAGTTAGAGAAGTAGTATCTGCACTCCCATAAACAAACTCATTAAAATCTGCTTGAGCTTGCCTTGGATGTCCTCAGAGAGAGAGCTTGTTGCTGGCTTCTCACTTTTCCTATTTATTATAATCTCTTCTAGTTTAGTAAACTGCTTGAGAATTCAAAGTCAATTCTCAGTGACTTAATCTGAATGATAGAGCTCTTCTGCATTCCCATAAGAGCATACCACCAGCATACCTTCCATAAAGATGTCACAAATCTCCACAATTTGCTGCAACCTACAGAAAAGCCTGAATTTACCACTTTACTGCAAGAGAAAATTTCTGTGTCCCCATATAATAATGTGGGGGCCTATGCCAATTGGCCTTTCCTTGGAGCTCATGGAGATGCTGATATACCAAGGGGCTTTTTGGTCAATTTGTCAGAAGTTCAAAACCAGCCAGTGAAGGTTTTGTAGCTATAAGATGGTTGCTGATAATACTGTGTCATAAAATAATCATGAAAGATTCCATAATTGTAACGCAGTTACAGATGTTGAGAGCAACCCTCACGTTACTTTGCCTCACATTTTAATGTGCTGTCTTAGCACAAGAGCAATCTTATGCTCTCAAAGAGAGGCTCCATATGGAACTCGAATCCAAGATTTCTCCCCTACATTGTGACCTTGACTTGGCTCATTTCCTGCAGCCAGATTTACTAAGATGAAAGGTTGGACTTCTGTGTAGGTTGACAGCATGCTACAGGTTTCATGTAGTCAAAACAGTACAAAGTGACTCAGATCTCTTTTTAGTTGTAGCTAAAAGAATCCAACCTGCTGTAGTCTCCAACTCTTTTGTCACACTTACTGAAAATCCATAAGGTAGCTTCTGAATCTGCTTCAGAAACAAAACTGCCTTCTGGCTCCATCCCTGGGCTTTCTACTCTGTATTCTCTCTAAACACTATAACATGTTAGTTCTTTTATTCTAGCTGGCTAGAATAGCCACCAAAGAGTAAAAACTAAAGATTATGGTAATTTAAAAACTGATTTAGCTGAAAGCTCTAAATATTTGCTGAATGCTACACTTTTCTTAGTACCAAAATAGTTTTCTGCTGCAGAAGGAAAAGAATGCTTTATTAACTTTAGAAAATATTCATAGTATACTATGCACTGAAGATCTAAATGATGCCTGCAAGCACTGGGCCAGGCATGTGCTTTGTTATGTGAAATGAGTAAACCAGATACTGTGGTACTAGTAAACCTCAAATAAATTATTCAAAGCATTGAAATAACTCCCTTTTTGTTGTGTATCATTCTTTGCTATGTATGCTTTTAACTTTCAAAGGAAATCTTCTGTCCTTAGTAACATCAGCACTCAATGGGGAAGACTGATATTGAACAGCTACCCCTTTCAAGTGAAATACCTAACTGTGTTTCTCCAATACAATTAGGTTACAAACCTGGCTAAAAATATAGTATGTGAACCCAAGCCCAAGCGAAAATGTGCTTGGTCAGGAAAGCTGCATGTAAGAGAGTACTCATTTAAAGTTACATTTTTTTTTTCTGGTGAATACAAGCTGTGTCTTTAGAAGTTATAATCACCTCCGATTTTTTTTATTAGGTCTAAAGTCAAGGCCAGATTGATAGTAAATTTGATGTGATAGGTATGATTAATTAGATCAGTAAGAGTTTATCAATGTGAATATGAGCTTATATACTGCACCACCAGAAATTACCGGTTTCCTCAAAAAAAATGTTCCATGTTTTCCCACATATATGGCCATCTTTTACTTAGATTTCTGATATTCAGAACACATTTTGAGTGAAGATATATTACTTTGTGGAGTGATAATGTTGTGAGGTATCAACATCCACATTATTAGTGAACCAATGCTAAGATTCACCAGTCCCACAAAGAATATATAACTTTTCAGGCAGCTAAAAGCCACTTTGGTTCCTGGCTTAAATAAATTCAGTGGTCCTTTACAGATTAAGCCTTGATAGAAATTGCCTCTTGCCTGTCAGGTATTTATGGGTTAGCCTTATCAGATACTGACTCCAGAATACTGTATGAATAGAAATGAATTTAAAGGAGGAAAAAGATCCCATTACAAACTATTCTCTTGATTTCACAAAAAAAAACAAAAACAAAAACATAACAAAACAAAACAAAAAAACCCAAACAAAACTACTGTAAATAAGGAAATTAAACAGTTTACATAGGCCTAAGTAGCTGGATCTACTTATCTGCTGATAATGGTGCTGCTTTTACAGAGTAAACTGTACAAGAATTTATAAACTGTACATAAACAGAACCACCTGAATTCGAGGACCAAGAGGATGCAGAAAGAGTAAAGGTCTCTGTTGAGGATCAACACCAGATACAAGTGTGGTGATGCAATTCTCCTTTACAGGTGTTCCTTTGGAGATTATTGTTGAAAGGGAGAAGAAGAGGTGACAGCACGGTTCAGTTATAGCTAACACAGTAGGAGAATAGTTTAGGGTCTAAGATGAGAATTAAGTCATGAGTATCCTTAGAAAAAGGCTCAAAACTTTAGAGAGATGGACATGACATTGCCATTGGTCATGTTCTAAAAATAAAAAAGGAAGTAGAGCAGTAGAGCAATTAATTTGAGGATACCTAGGAAGTTGGCTGGATGCGTAGCTCACATAGAATGTGAGCACATATTCTCTGGTATTTTAGAGCCTTTCTGTGGTATGATGGCTCTAGCACAGTCTTTTGCAGCCACTTTTAACAAGCACCAGCAACTAGAATGTTCATCAAAGAAAAAAGACTTGAAAGCTCAACCCAGTGGAACTAAGAACTGCTTAAAGAATGGGTATAGAACTACTACAACTCTAAGCCAAATGAGGCATACAGGGGCATACATATTTCTACAGTGAAGTATGCACAGTGTGAACTAAATGCATATTTTGCAATTTCCACCAAGAAAAGCAAATAAAAATAACAGGAAATATCTCAGACAAAAAGGCCCCCTTTTTTTTTTTTTTTTTTAACAACCAGAACATCTTGGGTAAAGGCTGCCCACCAGGTTCACAACGTTTTATAGTTCGGCTGACTGCATGCTTTTTCTGAGTAAAGGTGAAGTCTCTGAAGATTGAGAAAGCAAATTCAGCAGGAAAAATACTTTGATACTGTAGTTATGTCTATTCTAAAATAACAGGTTTTGTTGGGATGAAGTTATTCAAGATACTGCCCTAAATGGCAGAGGAGATTTTTCATTCTTCTGAAATATAATGTGAAGGATAATTATATTGTCAAGAAGTGATTTTAAGAGATGCCTAAATTAGGGTGCAAACAAGACCATATGGCAAAATCAATTGCACAGATTTTATTTAACAGCAAATATGAGGTAGAGAGATAAAAAGAAATGGGAATAGGAAAGAGGCAGAGAGGGACACAGTGAGACACGCAGAGAGAGATTAAACAAAAGATATCATCACAATATGGATTCATGTGGCATCCTGCTGGTTCTTCTTCACCCTGGTCTTTGGTGGTGGGGGTCATTCTTCTGGAGGTAACACTTTTATACAGTCCAATCCCAGGCAACCATGGGCATAGATGGCATCCCCACATCTTGGGCTGGCATGTGTATCCTTTCCAAGTTTTCTGCTGGGTAAGTCCTATCTTAAGTTCCCACAGTTTGCACAGTGGCATTTTGTCCAGTGTCCTAATTCCAAACCCTCATCTTTGTTAGACCTGGAATTAATGCCTTCCTGTTTTGCCATCTGCGCTTATCTCAAGTTCCTGTTGTGGTGACCTATCTTATGGGGACAGACATGCTACTGCATTCTTTGAGTCTTCACACATGTGACACAAGGGCACTCAAAACCTCAAAACTCTTTTCTGGGAAGGCTGAAAAAACCATGCAGTTAATAGCACAGCAAGTAATATTTCTGAGGTGACAACAGCTGTTAAACAGATAAAGCAAAGCTGATAATTTGGGACAAGAAACAACATTTACAAGGGGTTTTTCTGGTGCAGATAATATACTTCCTAAAATTAACTTTCATAGTTTCAAAAGATACTATGGAACTCTGAATGTTCTAGAAGAATTAAAAAGAGAGGATGAGTACATGCTCTTAAACTGAATTTTCTCATTGGTTTCCACCCTTTCCAGGTTGACTTCTGGAGAAATGACACTTTATGACATACGTTCACATATTTTGTGGCAAAAATTCCAATATTACTTCATAGCCTACTGGTCCATTTCCATTTACCTTGGTACAAAATCCAAATAAATGTAAAATGCTTTAAAATCCTGGTGAAATTATTGAGTGAAAGAATGGCAAAGGGCCCCCATCAGTGCTGGCTTTGAGGTATAAAGGCACTGAGAGACATACAGGTAGTTGTACATAGCTGTAGGGCTCCTGGGAGATCTCTATCTGTTGGCCTCTATGCACTACTGTGGATTATTCTCTGCCACTGCTTGTTCTGCTACAGTGATGGGTGATCCCATTAAACATCTCAAAGCTGAAAGGTCTCTCAAATCACTTAAAGTTGTGACATTTTTGACTTCCAGCTTCTTCTAGCCATGTTTTCTGGGCTAAAATCAGTACTGTATCTTTTGCTAAAATGTTACCGTAATAATTTTAATAACTCAATTCTGAATTTTGTGCTCCAGTGACTTTTCAGTGTCTACAGAACATTGAGAGTTTAAGTTACCAGGCTCCTTTCCCCCTGCTTTTTTTTTTTTTTTCTCATTTTGAAATCCTTTCTTTGGAACCTAATTTCTTATTTCCTAGCTGGTTATTGATTAGTTTTTCTTTGTAATGCAGTACTTAGAAAAGCAGTGTCTTAACAGTTTTAAAACTCAAAGAAAAACCCCAAAACAACATGATCCAATGTATGGAAGAAAATTTTTGAAGGCAGAATTTTTAAATGAAAATACTTCCTTTATTTTGAAAGTAAGTGTATATTAAGCATGATTAGATGGTAGAAAAAGCTTCCTCTGGTATCCAAGATGGCTATACAATTATTGACTTCAAAGCAGTAATTTAGTTAAAGATAGATGCAAACCATGTAACTCCTTTGCCACCTGGCATGTGGTCCTAGAGTTGAGCTTTCAGTACTTTGTCAAAATGTTATCAATACAGTCCTTTTTCAAATTCATATTCTGAGAAAAATTATCTTAGGAATTCTAAATTTTAAGAGATTTACATTTTAGATTATTCCATTTGAAGGGCAGCACATTGCATGCAAGTACTTATATCTGAGTACTCTCCTTTGGCATTCTCTTAAGTCAGGCCTTTTCTAAAATAATTTGACCTAAACTGAAAACTCCACATAGATGAATTTCCTAAGCGTATTATCAGTTGGTAGCAGCTAGTAGTTGTAATTACTTCTTAGCTAATATTGTACACAGAACAATTATATTTGGAGAGTTACATAACCTTGGACTGGTCTGCAATAAGCTTGCAAATTTTGAAAGCAATGAATGACCTCTGAGCATGTCTAAGACAAGAAATAATTAACAAAGAAATCTCCTGATGTGCTGTTGTATACCCCAGTTTGCAGCTAAAAACCATTATTTTCTGCTTTAAATGTTAGCAGTTACAGTATATCTACTTTGTCTTCTATGTACGTCAGAATAAAATCAATAACATTTGCAAAGAGCAATTAAAATGCAATAACAATCCCACTCATTTTTTTAAGCAATATGAACAACTAAAATGATGATGATCATTACCACCTCTATTAATTTTTCCCTGTAGAAAGCTAGATTTGCATATTTATGCCACAAACACTGCACTTGCTAATACAAGCCTCCCCTTGGCCATCTCCATAACCATGGGGGTGCACACCTGGTGCAGAGCGACTCTGTTCCCCAGCCCAGCTGAAATCTTTTGCGCCAGCACGCTCTGCTCTGCACTTGCAGAGGACAAGCACAGTGTGCCCTGACAGGCACCTGGTGTCACACACACAGGGTTTGCCCTGCCTCATGACAGGACTAAGGTGACCACTGCACTGCTCCCATCTGTCAAGCACCCCACAAGTAATGCGCAAGCGACTCCTTCTGTGCCTGTACCCAGCCTAGCACGGAGCCAGGAGCTTTTGCTGCTGATACTGTCATTAATGCTCTTACCTAAGCAAACTGCTTTTAGAAAGTGCAACGTAGGATATTCTTCCCCGTTGATAATTATAGTTTGGTAAGTATCGTGCTGCAATCAAGTATTTCAGAAAGCCTGTTTCAATAAAAGGGAATTCTGACCCTACTCACGTAGTGATGTGAGCTTAGATTTCCTTCAATGTTTCAATCTAGGAAAGAAGAATTTACTGGGCAACAAAGGAAAGAAGAATCTGTCTTGTAATCCAAACATGAAACCAGCGATGAAAAATGAAGATTTTTTGTCTGTACTTGAAATTATTCGTGAATGTTTGTCTGCATTACCAGGTAATGCCATTTTCTGTATTTCTTGGCATTAAAACAATCAAAATAAATGATATTCAGCAAAATACACACGGAAGTCTTGATGTGACATCCAATATGTTTGCAGAAGTGACTGACAGCTAATGTAATACTTCAAGACAGTATTTAAATTTAAGGTTTGCTATGAATAATGTATTTGTCAAAATTGGTTTTGTCCTGTTCACAAATTCCTGTACTACAAATATTTTTTGTTACATTTTTAGAAAAAAGTTTCATATTGAAAGCTTTGACATGAGCAATGTTGGGTTATCTAGGCCCTGTATATTCTATTCTTGACATGAGTATTCGGAATTCCCTATTTGATTATCCTTTAAACAGGAAAATAAATTATTTGGTATCCTTTTACCCCTCAAATAAGGTTATAAAAACACATAAATATATTTTTGCTTGTTTTAAAAAATGATCTTCTTTTACCCATTTGGCAGGAAGATAAAAGGACAGAAACAAATTTTACTAACAAGGAGTTATAGCTTGAAGGGATATAAGGACATTTAAAACTTATATTGTTTTTTACATCTTCTTTTTAATTTAAAATTGCTTCCTGGATAAAGAAACAATGAAGTCATAACCCAGATTTATTAGGTTCTTGAATACTTGAAGTGAAATTTTCTCTTTACTCAAAAACAGTGAAGGAATTAAAAATTTTTGAACCTTTATGATTTCAAACTTTTCTGGCTTAAGTGTCTAAGCTGCAGGATTTTTGACAGGGTTTTTTTGAGGTGAGGCAAGCTAAACTCATAGAATTTCCTGTCCTTCCGCTCTTCAGACTTGATGGTAGTGGAGGGATGATGTAGCTCAGGGAATTCTGTATAAGTGAGCATTAGTTTTATGCAAAACACTTGGAAAACCGGTGCCTGTCTTCTCACTCAGGAGTCTCTCCTATACCATGTTTCCATACCTGTATATAAACCAAAACATTTTTTCAAGAAGCACATACACAAAATTTAATGGTCTTTGGATTGTATCATAGTGTATTTCCTCTATGTATTTAACCTCATATGAAAAGGATGTCTGTGTTTAATACTGTCAATCAGATCAGATGACTACAGCTATCATAGTGGTTAAATCCAAGTGTTGCAAACAGTTTGTGGGACTGGAGCTGGTATTGAGGCACAGTAGAGTTTTACATTAATGATTGATAGGTTTATGCAGCCAGTTCATTTTTTATGCCAGTGGCCATATTCAGCAATCACTAAAATACTTTAAAGGCCTATGACATTTGCTGTTTCTTGATCCTGTCTCCTATTTTAGTCACATGTCATTTGGAGGTTTGCTTGTGAATTGTCTTGTTCTCCAGTTTTGTCTCTTCCCTGTAATAAAGTTAATTTAGAAAAGCAACTATTACTGCTGCTAATATTTAGAAACCACAACCAAAAAATATTTGGTATTAGCTGCAACATCACTTTTATTTTTCTTCCAAAGTTGAACATAATGACTAGTAAAATAAGCATGGATGACTCTTTCACTTTTGTCTAAAGTTATTTCCTTTTTTTCTGCCTGAGAATAGCATCTTCCAAGAGATGATTCTGAAGTATGCAATATTTTTCCTCAACACACAAGTTTAGGCTTATTGCATCTTATTATATGGGTCATGTGGACATAACCAAAAAAGCAAGAACTGAAAGTTAAGGATTAATAAAAAAACTTTAATAAAATGGCCCACCTTCTGAACATTTCTGTTTTAATACTCCGTGTTCCAGAAATCCAGGAAGACAGAAAAACCCAGGGATATAGAAGAATCTGTAAAAATAGTGGACATGTGTGACTGGCAGAATCTGTGGCTTGACAACTGTCATGTCCAAATTCAATTTTAAAATATAGTAAGTGAACTATTCACTGACATTTATGATGAATTTTAATCTCCTTATTTTTAGTGCGGTTACACATTCCTGGTATTTGTGCCTTTATTTTGTGTTTCATATTTCATAGTGACTTGGCAAATGGATAGATCTGAAAAAAAGTACTTGGGCAAATAAAGTGCAACTTTGATGAAATTCAGGAATGAGTCAAAAAGTTTTATCCACAAAGCAACTATGCCTACCCAGATAAATGCCTGAACATTAAGATGGTGAAGTACCCCAAGGCTTCAAGTGCTGTGGCGACAAAACCATCTCAGCTCAACAGTGTCTTGCCATCTGTTTAACATTTGGGCTTCTTCACCTTACACAAAAGCAGTAATTTCAGTGCCCAGGGACTAAAAATGCTCAGAAGGAACCTTACGAACACTCACCATACTGAATTCAGCAGTAAACATGCAATGTGGCTGTATTTACTTAAAAGCACAGTTAGGGAAGGTAGTACTGCCCACCAATGTAAGGAAACCGGTGAGTGGGGAGAAGGTCAGTGTTTTACTATAAATTTATTTTATAGTTGTGCAAGAAATGAAAGAATCTCACATTATCCCATCAAAAACATCTCTTTTTTTTCTGCCAAGTTAAAGACTATGCTGAGAAAGACTTTTCATCCAGCCTTTGTGTTGAAGGCGTAACATAGTACAGTAAAGAGCAACAGGTTCAGAAGTACTAAAAAGGGTTCAAGTGAGCAGGAAGTTATCTCCAAATCACTGCTTACTTAAAATCTACATATTTACAGGAAAGGGGAAATCCTGTGTCTGTGTTTAAGCACTGCTGAAAGATAGTGTGAAGGAATCTTTTAAAGATAGATCAGTAAACAGCTCTAGAAGTGTAAACCAGAACCCAGGACTGTCCTCTATTACCATCATGGAGTTATAATCTTGGCTGTGGATTCTGTCATGAGAAGTCAAGCATATCTGGTAAATACATAGACTTACTGCTGGACTCATGGTTAGGGCTATAACAAAAGCAGGGAGAAAAAAATGTAGTTTGGAATGGTTTCAGATGTAGAAGGACTTACATAAAATGTAATTACATAATGTGTGTCAGTTCCTGGCAAATAATCAAGCACTATTCAAGTATTCTTAGGTACATCCTGCATAGCTGAGCAAATAATCAGATTTATGTAATATACATTTATAGGTAATAAAAAAATAGTGCTATTTTGAAATGGTTCTTCACATGTTTAAGAAGCCCAGAGGTTCTTCATGTGCTAACTATTTCAGACTACATTTTTTCCCCCTGTGTTTCCTAATCTCAGGAAAAAGGCATTTAAATGGCATACATCTTGGTATGGCTCCAATTGATATGGATATTGAAAGACAAAGCTATCAAACTATGAATTTTTGACAGGAGGATTACAGAAATTCAATTAAAAACTCTCTGAATGTCCAGAATGTATAAAAATATACTGAGTTTCCTAAATTATATTCCATAAGATAAGAAAGCAATCTTGCTCTTCAGAAAGTATACATCAAAATCAGTCCTGCAACTATAAACCAAAATGTCACATTTGTCTTCGTGTCCGTCATTCAGGATGAAACCTGAGGTTTTGATTTGGATTTCAGTGACATGAATGGCATATAGCTGTGGCCTTCTACAACATGTCATAGAATCAGAAACACTGGGGCTAGAAGTGACCTCAAGAACTTCTCTCATCCATAAGTCTGTCCCAAGGCCACATAAAGTTTCTTCCCCTCCTTCCAAAAGATTTGTGTAACATATTCTTACAGATCTTTGATGATAGACGTTCCTCAACCTCCTTATTCAGTACCTCCAAATTTAGCAAGACCTAAACGTTCTGAAAGTTTCTGTGGCTTATTTGTTTCACTAAGAATTAATTCAAACCTCAACTCACCAGCGACATCATTGGATCCTTACATTGGATCACGTCTGTGGTGCAGATGAGAGATTTATGAAAAATGAGATTTAAATACCACCCCAATTAATAACATAATAAACCCCAAGGAGTTCTACTTATATTATTGAGGATATTAGTGGAACATATTTTTATACAATATGAAAAAGGGGATCAGAATTTGCCCTGTTGATAAAATTGTTAGGGTAAGAAGATTCTTTTGGACTTTTTAAAAAAATATGGGTTTGATAAGTCAGGTTTTATTCTTCAGGACATTGTTCACAGCAACTGAGGTACTGACCAAAGTAAAATATGTGTTTTTATATTATGGTAACTGCATTCTCATACACACTCAATTTTCTGTAATAGTGGTAATATAGTACCTTTGCTACAAAATAAAAATGTATGTCATGTTGGCATTTCCTGTATAAATGGATGAAAGATCCTAATTCAGTTTTTGATGCAGTTTTGCAGTCAGTCAGTTGCTTTGCATAATTGGGGTGACAGATGCACTTTATTGTAGTAGCAAATTCACTTTGTAGCACATTTTGTAAGATGGTACAATGGGCCTGGATCTTGGCCAACATCAATAATGGAATAATAAACTCATACAAGTAGTAGGGAAATTGCAGTTGTTTTAATGAAAATGCCACTTCTCATGCCTGTTCCGAGGTTATGCTGCTCAACAGTTGCTGTTAGGACAGAGGATTTTTAGGAAAAAATATCAAATATTTTTGTTTGAGAGAGGTAAGAAGTGACACTAGAAAATAAGATCCTGAAATAGCTGGAAAGAACAACTCCCCCTATATTATGCACAGAGAAAAGCACAGAGGAAGTACAGGATAAATACTAAGCCACTACTTATAGGAGCCAGTCTTTTTGTATGGCCCTATAAACCAAGCAACACTGTCAAAAATTGTTCTCCATCCCGACTGGAGGGCAGACAGGAAAACACAGCCTGGTCTACAGGGTTTTCCTGCACTAATGCTTTCCTCATCTGCATTGCTCACTCGCCTGATCATCAGAGATTTGTCTACATGGCTTTCTTGATTCACTGTTGCCAGCCTGAATGGGACAAATCTAGGAGAAAAGCAGCATCGCTCACTGGAGTTTTGTGAAAAGTGTCAGTGCATGTCAGAACATTAATTCAGGCTGGTATTGATGTGATTTCTCTTTCTGACAGTTGATCAAA
This sequence comes from Bombycilla garrulus, assembly GCA_013400315.1. Lineage (NCBI taxonomy): Eukaryota > Metazoa > Chordata > Aves > Passeriformes > Bombycillidae > Bombycilla > Bombycilla garrulus. The sequence goes on along the minus strand of VXBU01002811.1, from coordinate 633,625 downwards.
TGCTCACCTATCAAAAATCACTGCCTCTCATAGCTGCTGCTTAGAAGATAACTTGCAGTGTAATGCTCTTGAAATGTGATTTAGTTAGAGGTACATTAGGGTTTTTTTTGTTTGTTTTTACTCAGTGAGGAAGAAAATAGTAGATGCTGAAAACTAAACTGGCTTATGATGTAATATCTCTATTATTCCATGTGATTTTGCTAACCTGTCCTTAAATAATCAAGATGCAATCTCCTCTGAAATTTTCTAGGTTCACAGAATCATTAAATTTGGAAAAGACCTCCAAGATCATCAAGTCTAACCTTCAACCAAACACCACCATATCAACAAAATCACAGTCATAACACTGTCATGTTCAGTCGCTTCTTGAATATTTCCAGGCAAAGCTACTTCACAACCCCACTGGGCAGACTGTTCTAATTCCACCTTTAAGTGACAAAATGATTCATGATGTCCAGCCTGAACCTTCCCAGGCACGGCTTGAGACCATTTCCTCTTGTCCTGTCGCTGGTTGCTTGGGAGAAGACAATCCCCACCTTGCTACAACCTCCTTTCAGGCATTTGTAGGCAGTGATAAGGTCTCCCCTGAGCCACCTTTTCTCCAGGCTAAACACCCCCAGCTCCCTCTGCTGCTCCTTACTTGATTTACTCTCTATAGACCCTTCTCCGTTTCTGCTGCCCTTCTCTGAACTTGCTCCAACACCTTCATGTCTTTAAGTGAGGGGTGGAGAACAGAGGATTAGAGATACAGCCTCAGTTCTTGCTTAATATTACACAGACACTGAAACCTACAGTTCATAGTAGACCAAAATGGCAGAAAAACCATACCAGTTGGAATATTTTAGTGCTATAGTGCTAGGCTGAATATTCTTTTAGGCTAAAGTGCCTCTGATCTATCTTCACTGGATACAGTGAAAAGAAGACTTAATCAGTATCTTTGGTGATCAGAGAAGCACAATTAAAAGCTGCTTCATTGAAAAGACTTGATAAATTCTAATAAGTTTTAAGTCAATTGTCATCTCAGAATGCTTCCTGAGCTTGTTTTCTAAATATGGGGAGTTCAATTGTGTGTTTTTATTGTATACACATAGATTTTAAATTTCATAGAAGTCCACAAAAAGATCAAGTAGGTTACATCATTGTTTTTGTTCTTTCCTGTCCTTCCACAGGCTAAGCTTTCTGAAATATAGATAACTTCTTTCATTTCAGACTGTTTGAATCTCATCTCCTCAGAGAAAAGTTGAACATGTTTAACTTAAAGATATCAGCCAGATCTGACTGAGTATGCCATCACTGCTGGTTAGACCACCATGCCTGTATTGCATCACTCTTCTGAAATAAAAAGCCTTAATTTCTGAATTTTATATTCTCCTCAAAACATTCTCTGTGACAGCCATCTTGCCTCAGAAAGAAGGAGCAGTGCCGGTGCTCAGAACACTCTGTCATAATGTTTTGTCTTTGATTTGATGAATAATCCACTTTATTGATCTGAAACGAGCAATAACTTCCATTCACTTAAGAGTATTTTTTTCTTTTATTTTTTGTACATATAACACCTCTTTCTGTATAGCACAGTATTTAGTTCATGTCAAGCCAGAAGCTTCAAACCCATCTGTGAAGACTGTTTTTCTGAACATAGTTCCATAACCAGCACCACAGCATTTGAATAATTATACCCAGTGAATAATGCCTTTTTCTTTAAATAATCCTCAAGGAACTGTTTTTTCTTTGTTTGCTTGTGAGTTATTTTTTTTAAACATATTCATTATTTTTATTCACTATTTGCTATTTAGCATTTAGTCACTGGTGTCTTTAGTGTTTCCAGGTCATCACTGCACAGAACTTCAGAAAAAACACTACCTTTTAAATAAAAGAAGTTCTGCCTTTTGAGCAACATCAGAAGAAAACTCCTGTTTGATCTAGTTCTAGTATTTGATTTTTTTTAATTTGAGGCTTTTTTTCCCTAATTCATTTTGATCCTTGATATAGAACCATAGAATTGCTTAGGTTGGGAAAAGCCTTCAAGACCATTGCGTTCAACTGTTAACTCAGCACTGCCAAGTCCACCACTAAACCACATCTCCAAGTGCCACAACTACATGTCTTTTAAATGCCTCCATGGATGGTGACTTTGCTACTTCCCTGTGCAGCCTGCTCTAGTGCTTCACAACCCTTTCTGTGAAGGAAGTTTTTAGAATATTCAAGCTAAATGTCCCTTGGTGCAATTTGCTATTTCTGCTCTGTGTTCATAACAACATTTTTTATTGTTTTTGCATCAGTGGCCAGATTAAGTTCTAGTTGGGCTTTGGCTTCCAGTTTTCTCCCTGCATAACCTTATGACATCTTGGAATCCTCCTGAGTTGCCTTCCTCTTCTTCCCAAAGATCACAAAATATTTTTTTTTCCCCGAGTTCCAGCCAGCTTGCTCCCAAGCAGCTTATCTTTCAGCACACAGAGATGGTCTGCTCCTGGTCTTTAAGATTTCTCTCTTGAAGAATGTCCATCCTTCCTGGGCTACTTCACCCTTCAGGTCTGCCTCCCAAGGGACTCTGGTACCCAGACTGCTAAACAGGCCAAAGTCTGACCTCCACAAGTCCAAGGTGGCAATTCTGTTGACCCTCCTCCTTATTTGCCCAAAACCAAAACCTCTATCATTCCGTGATCTCTGTGCCAAAGAGGCCTCCAACCATCACATCACCCACCAGTCCTTAGTTCATTAACAGCACTTCCAGTGTGGCACTTCTCCTAGTTTGTACACTCACTATGTCAGGAAGATCTCTTCCACATCCCAGGATCTTCTGACTGTTTTCTCTCTGGTAGGTTGTATTTCCAGCAGATACCTGATAAGTTGAAGTCCCCCATGAGAACAAGGAATAGCAAATATGAAACTTGTTTGGAGCTACTCTGTAATAATTTCTGAGTGTTCAGGCCAGGTTACTGGAAGGTTTTGAGCCTTTTAATTAAGAGACAGAACTGAGAGGTTTTGTGATTTGCTTTCTTTAACTTCTGGTCTTAGGAGGTCTCCCAGCTACCTTTCAGCATCCTTAGAGAAGGCAGCCTGACATAGAAAGGACACCTTTACATCTGTGCTCAGTTACATAGGAAACATTTCCCATGTGTGAAAGACTTCATACAAAACAGCTAACTTGGTGTCATCTTCTCTGGGAGCATGATATGGTGGGAATCCAGATAAAAGTAATTATTAATATTTAATCTCAGCTTATACCCTAGGTGGAGATTTGAGAAACTTCTTAAAATGTATGTGCTTGGAAGACTCAAATTATGTATTTAAAATAGTACAAGTAATGTATTTACAATGGTACTGATAAGCAGCAATTTAGTCAGTATATTGAACTGATTACTGATACATTTTCACAAGATCACATTTTTTAGTAAATCAGGAGATTCATTCTTTTTTAAAGACACAAAAAGAATAGTTCAAGTTAAGTCAGAGCACAGGAAGTAAGGGAAAATTTGATATCATTGCCTGTGAAAACACTGAGGTGAGAAACTGTTCTGAAGAAGGACAGAAACGTTCCTGGCATGCAAGAGATCAAAAGAACTCTCCTGCCGGTCTAAAAATGAACACTTGCTCTGCGGAGAGTAATTATTCTGGAACAGCCAGCTGAGACACAGGACCTGTGGGACCAGAAGAAGTTACAACTAGCTTCATTATCTTCAGGAGATCAAAAGATTTTAAGATAGATGAGCATACCAGCTGCTCTCTCAGGAAATACTGTCCTTTTGTTACAATAGCTTAACGCTTCCACTTTAAGAAGGCTGTTATGTGTCTATGTGTGATTTGTATCTGAGTCATAAAAACTGCAGGTACCTGAACATAGTCAGACTTACTGACAAAGCGCCCTCTCCACTGAAGTAATGTTACTCAGGTGTTAGTTGAGTACAAGAAAAACATAAATAAACTGGAACAAAATTGGCCAGGAGCTGAAACAATTTCCCTGCGAAAACAGATTGAGAGAGTTTGGCTTGTTGAGTCTGGAGAGAGATGGCTCTAGGGGGGATCTTAATGCTGTCCTCAACTGTCTAATGGAAGGAAATAAGAGACAAAAGAGATGGACTCTTAGAGGAAGAATGAGATATAATTGACAAGAGCTGGAAGATTCTGCGTCAATATTAGGAAAAAACACCTCACCAAGAGTGTGATCAAACACTGTAATGAGTTTCCGAAGAGGCTGAGTGATCTCCATCCTTCGATATATTCGAAGCTCATTTGGAGAAGTCCATGAGCAGCCAACACTAAGGGAACCTGCTCTAAGCAAAGGAGTTTAAATTGCTAAAGGTCCTTCCAACATAATTCTGTGGTTGCAAGTGGTGGGTTACAATACAAACAGGCTCAATCATAGTGTGTTTACCTTGGCTGGCTGCCTACCCCCAGCCTTTTGCTCTTTTTTCTTCTTCTCAACAAAACAGGGGCAGAAAATAAAAAAGAAAAGGTCACGGAATAAGATAAGGCATCTTAATATTCATTACTTCCCATTGGCAGAGAGATGTCCAGCCATTCTTTGGGCCTCCACACCTATAGCAGTTTCTTGGAACCAGAGTATAACCACAACTGTAACCCCATTCGCCTCCTTGCCCTCAGCAGCTGATTGCAGTGTTTTATGGAACAGAATGTCCCTTAAATTGATTTGGGTCAGCTGTCCTACATGTGTCCCCTCAGCCTCTTCCTCACTCCCAGCCTGCTGGCCTTTGAAGGGGAGAGAAAGCCTTGATGCAGTGCAAACACTGCTCAGCAAAAGCCAACACATTGGTGTGTTCTCAATACTATTTTAGCTACAAATGCACAGCACAATATAGGATACTATGAGGAAATTTAACGCCATCTTAGCCAGAGACAGTAAACTGGAATATAATGTGCAGGATACAGACCTGTTGCTTGAAAGGCACGTCCACAAGGATGCAGGGGTGGATCAAAGAATACAGTTTACCCTGAACTGTAATAGCAATGTTGTTCAGATAGTTCTACTTTTTTCTATTTCTATATAATTGATCTGACATTAATTCATAGTTGAAGTTGACCTTAGGATGAACATGCATGAGAAGGCAATTAAATACTATGCTCCCAAAGTGCTATGCAATGACTAAATTTAACTGAAAGAACTTGGACATGCCAAAGATAAATTGCCTAGGAAAAAGCCCTAGAATTAACTGATTTTTTTTTTTCACATGTTAGTATTGATTGGACTGCTTGAATGGTGAGAATTCCAGAACAGCAAATCCAATTAGCAATTTTAAAAATAAGAAAATATGCTTGTTTTTATTTTTTTTTTCCTCTAAAGGAAAAAGCCAAAGCTTGCTTTTATTTTTCTTCCTCCAAGGTCTGTTTCCCAGCTTTAATGCCTAATCCTCAAATGTACTGCTGAGTACATTTAGTAATAATTCAGAAGATCTACCTATCAACTGCTTTGGAGTTTTCTATAGCACAATGGGTGTTGTTTATCTTAATCAAAGTTAGTCTTCTCAGCTTCAAGGTGCACCTGCCCAACTCTCTCTGCTCCTCTGCTTTCCTGACAGTTTAGTATTCACAGAGGTATGCTTATGCAGCCTGAAACAGCAGAACTGTTCAAACAGGAAAAACCCCAACCTGGCACCTGATTGAGAGAACTGGTTTAGATGGGCTGTCTAGCAAGCAGATCACACACTGATTATACATCAGACTTCTCCACAATATTTCCTGAGCAATGGAGGCAGAAAGTAAAAAAAAAAAGCACCAGCCACCATATTTTTGGGGGGCATTTTCACTATCTTTCCTAAGGACAGTTGATCCAATATCTGGTGAAGAAGGAACTCTGACTTGCTGAATACAGATTATTTCTAAATGAACAGGGTATGGAGAGTGAGTGATTTGATCTATAGAGAGCCTGTAGAAGAAACAACTGGTAAAGAAACAATAAAAGACATCAAGATCTGTAGAACTGAATTCTCTGTGTTACGAGGAAGATGGATGAAATCAGCTGTTTCTTGTTCTACTATCCAGATGGAAGATAATTTCCACTTTCCATTATTCAGAAAGGAAAAATCTAAACAAAGTTCATTTATGACGAGTTCAAACTAATTTTTTCTGCTGCCAGTTTTTTTAGCTCTTCTCTCTCCCTCTCATCTGTCACCTTGATGATTTTACAGACTGATTTCTATATTTTAATTCCTGAGTTGAATGAATGTATTTTTTCTCAAAAAATACTTGTCCTTTCCAAACATAAGGTCTCCATTCAGTTGCCCATTTCTAGCAAGATTTCTCTGCACATATTCCAGTCTAAATTCATCTCTCTTGAAATGGATGAATAATGAATGAATAAACTATGGTGTATATGAGTGACCACTAATCATTTAAACAATGTTAAGGATTGCAAGATGAAATCAGACTAGCACTGAGAAGCTTTTCAAGGTTTAATTCAGGTGCTTGAGTAAAAAAGAAATTATCAAATTATAGCAGAAGTAATTTTTGGCTTTTCTTGGGTGAAATGTCTTGGATGAACTTCCAGTGTAAAATTTAAAAAAAATAAAATCTATTCTGACACCAGGACTTTCTCTGCTGAAATATTTCAGGTGACAAAGTGAAAATAAGAGTCCCAAACCTTGCTTTATATCTAGAGTTTCAGTAGGAACACTATTTAACCAAGGAAAGAAGAAGAAATTGAGGATTAGTAGATAAAATGCTTTTACTGTGTTAGAAAATGTTTATTAAAAAATATTTTGCCACGCTTTGCATTATGTGAACTAAAAAGAACTCACATAGGATATGTAGACTGGTACCAGGTCACAAACAAAAATAACAAGTAAGTGAAGGACCCAGAGGTGTTGCTTGGTGGCTGGCTGAACATGAGCCAGTGTGAGCCCAGGAAGGCCAATGACATCCTGGCCTGTAACAGTAACAGAGTGGCCGGTAGGACCAGGGCAGGGATTGTCCCCCTGTACTCGGCACTGCTGAGGCCACACCTCCAGGGCTGGGTCCAGTTCTGGGCCCCTCAAAGACATTGAGGGGCTGGAGATTTTCCAGAGAAAGGCAGCAGAGCTGGTGAAAGGTCTGGAGCACAAGTCCTGTGAGGAGCAGCTGAGGGAGCTGGGAGTGTTTAGCTTGTCTAGCCATGGCAGGGGACTGGAACTAGATGATCTTTAAGGTCCCTTACAATCCAAATTTTATGATTTATATTATCATGAATCGTTTAAGTAAAAATCTTTTTTTTTCCAGATAGGACTATTATGGATCTTATTATGGGTTTCTTTCCAGAGTTTGCGGAAACAGATGATCAAAAAAAGAAACAATTATTTGCTTAATACTCATCCATGGTCTGCTACTGTTACTTTGAGATGTCAGGAAAACTGAAAAAAATGAAGAAGGTAAAAAAAAATAAAAAGAAGCAGATAAATTAATATGGTGGTTTAATGATGAATGTCCCCATTTTCTATATTAAATAGTTACAATCACCACTGCTTACATTCAAATATCATATGAATGGCATTAAAAATGGATAGTCAATCCAAGACAGCAGTCATTGTAAATCAAACTTTTCCTAGGCCTCCTACATAGAAATATCACACAGATCTAGTAGAAATATCAAACAAAATAAAAAACCCAGCAGAGATAATTTAAGCTCTGAAACTGTAAATTTCTGAAAACTGCCTTGTGGGGGAAGCTGTTAAACAATATGCCTAAAAAGAGCTGTTGCCACTTCACTCACTGTCATGTTGTACAGTTTTAGGGCTTAAATGACGCTGCATTGGAATTTCAGTTTTGGTCAAGAGATGAGTTATTCAAAACTGCTATTTACTTGCAGAAGTTCTGACTAGCCAGTTATCAACACTTTGATATAGAAACTGGGTTATTTTTATCTTGACTTTTCCTCTAGCATTCCTCTTGATAATAATGGAACCTTGGGTCAAAGCTCTAAACACAGATGAAGCATAATTGCATGCAATTCTTGTGATTTGAAGTATGTATTGCTACACCATTAGAAAATACCATTATCCCAAATATCTTCCAGCAATTTTCCCTGTGCTCTTTCAGTGTTACTAATTTGTGATTTTCAGTATGGCTTGTTTTAGTAATATTGACAAGTGGCATATAACCACTCAATCAAGCATATCAAGTCCTTTAATTTGGCCTAATTCAGGCATCAATGAAAGGTGTGGAGCTTTTACATTTGCTCTACTGAAACTAATGTCCATCAGAAAGCAAATTGATTTTTGGTTTCAATACAAATCAAAATTTCATCACATGAAAAAATGTTGTCAACCCTGCTAAATTGGTAATGAATGAGCAAAGAAAAGCAAGAGCTGAATATCTGCCTCACATTTTCCTTTTCACTGGTGCATAATTTCTAGCCATTCAAAGTAATTTTTCTAAAATATGAAAAGTCTCAGTTATTTTTTTTTCTATGTCTACTTTGTTGAATACTTCAGACATATCTTTAGCTCATATTCTACATTATGGTATTCCATATAGGTAAAATGGATTCCTTGTTATAAACATTTCTGTTCTGGCAAATAGTCAGATGCAAGAGACAAAAATGTAAAGTGTGGAGAACATATATCTACCAAACTGTGTATCCCAAACGTGACTCCAGCTTCCACTTTGTGAAAGATACATAGGTGGCTTTCACAGAAACAACTTATGACAGCCTTGAAAATCGAATAAGAAAGTCTGTGTGTGTAATTCCTCTGTTTAAGGAAGCTGTATTTCCCCTAAGAACAGTGATTAAGAGACATGTCTGCTTTTGTTCTCTTTATATTTTTAGTGATCTAAGTAATCTTAAACTGCTCTACAAAATTATAGTATAAAGACTGAAAAAATCTGGTATTGCTTTTAGTTAACTTTTTTTACTTACCTGAAATTCTGCAAGTAATACAAGTGGAATAGGGTCAAACGGTTAATCCTTGATATCATCTCTCTAACATTTTCAACACAATAATCTTTTGGGTGTGTTTTCTGTGTGTTGATCTATGCCTGGAGATCTACATTGCTTCTAACAGGCCTATGAGCAAGTTGTTAATACCACAGAAATGTTTCCTTTATAAAACTGTGTCACGGTTTAGGAATCATATTAGTGCTCCCACTGAAATGAAAAACCACAAGCTGCTTCTCTCCACAACCCCTTCCAGTGACAGACAAAAGGCAGAAATTCCAAGTAGAAATAAGAAGAATTTACTGAAAATACCAATTCAGGAAGAAAACCAACAGTGACACAGCAACAATATTAAAAACAGAAGTATGCAAAAAGAGGGTGATTCATATCCAAAGAATGTTCACTGACTGACCAACCTGATCTGCCACTGCCTGGCCCTCTGACACAGAACAAAATGGCCTCTGGACCCTTTGCACGAGTGTCTCCCCCGCAGGTCCATGAAAAGCAGGGGCAGATAAACCCTCTGGTCGGGACTCCGGTGGAGTTACCCCACTGCTCCGTTTTCCACTTGCTCCCCCTGAAAAGGACAAAATGAGGCACCTGTTTCCTCCACCTGAAGCCATGCCCACCTTCTCAGGAGTGAGAATCCCCTACTTCCAGCCTCAACAAAGTGTCAGCGGCATAGAACAACAACCTAGACATGGCTGCATGGCTTTAGGCTCTGCCCCCTCATGTCCTTGGCTAAAATTAGGACAACTGTAAAACAATTAATTGCAACAATGTGCACTGTCGCTAGAGTGCTGCTCATTCAAGCAGAAACTAAACTATTAAGCTAATTTTATTTAAGTCTGCCCTGCCAAGTTTTCCCTAGGAAATCTCTGCCCTGAATCAGTATCCTCATGGCCTTCATGTTTATTTGCCGTACTGTGATATTTTTAAGTGCAACTTCCCACTGGTTTCTAGGAAAGGCAACTTAAGAACAGTGTGCATTGCCTAACCAGTGATAGAACCCTTAAGAGATTCACCAGTTGTAGAATATCTATCTTACTTTATGTGGTAATCATAAAACATCAAAATCTAGTAGAGTTACACGAGGATAAAGCGCATATAAGAAAGGTCTCATCCTCATCCCTGTTAAAATTTTATTTATCATGTCCTTCTCCTTGACTCCTACAAATCTAATTGATTTTCAGTTGAAAAAAATTCTATCAAATGAATAAAATTTAACTGCCATCAAATATAGACCTATATTCACACACAGATTAATTTATAACTCAGTTTGCATCTTCAGCTCAGTTAGTTATGTCTCTGAGCTTCGGGTAGGCTCTTCTTGAAATGTTTGCTTTTAATTTTAGAGATCTTAAACTAAATCATGCTAAAACTGGAACAGGGTTTAGCCATCCTGCAGTCCCATCTCTTTCCTCCATTTTTAATTGAAACATAATTGAGAAACACCTAAAATTACACAAATGCTGAAAATATTTTGAAAGATGCCTTTACACATGCTACACAACAAGTTGTTCGCTGTTGTATTCTCCTAAGATGTGGAAAAGCTGGCTTTCAAAAAATCCCAAGGAAAGGACCTAGACCTTATTTGTCTCAGTTCTTGCATAAATGATCTAAAATTGAACTTTTCAGTGTAGGGTGGACAGAGCCATCCTTACATAATACGGGAAATAAAGGCAAAAGAAGACTTCACATTGTCTTTGGAGGCGTAGCTGCAGCTTGCTTTGGAGAAAGCATGTTTAGCGTGAAACATAAGTGGATGAAGATATTTGGTTCACAGACTTGGGCATTTTTATAGTGGCTGGGATGCACTTAAAATTTCCAGTTAGTTAACTGGAATTGATCTACTGCTCAGTGTGCAAACAACTTTTAGATTCCCCTTTAGAAACTGGATACATAGAAGTGTATATGTGTGAAGTCTTTCACAGGCAGACAAGAATTTTCCACCTACCAGCTTTCTGAGACACACAGCTATCAGCCAAATGTTAGCCAGAATCTCTGTGGCCCCTCTAGGAAGGCACATGATAGAGCCAGTTCAACCCTGTCTGACTTGAATATGCCTGACACTGTGGTGGGATCCAGTCCTTAACCTGTGTGAAATTGAAATCTTGGACTCAGAGATGTTTACTGTAATTCAGTGGTAGTAGATACTGTGTTTCCTTTTGGAGGTCATGTACACACAGGGTAAGATCAAGGTGACTCCAAGTACATTTAAGGAGAGGAGAGTCTCTCCCACAGCACCCATTGCTGCTTTGCTCATGCTGCTGTAAACAGAAATGCTAAGTCTCATCTCCAACACATTTACCTCTCAATTTTCCTGTGATTGAAAGTGTCTGGCTTTGGGTTAATTCCAATTTCTTCCTGTGGCATCATATTCAATTTTTCCTAAATTTCTTTTTTGGTAGAAAGTCATCTCTGAATGGAAATAAAATCAGTAAATATATTTTAGTTAACATCCACTCATGATCTCCCCATTTTAGAAGCTTATTACTGTGGACTACTTGTCTATTGTGACAGCATTTCATTAGCTTGAACTGGAAAGGCCAAGAATGATGTGTGCCTGTCAAATCTGAACAGAAGGAAGCTATTTGTGCTGTTTTTGGTATGCTTCCTAACTCTAAAGGCAGTGGGAAGAGACCTGCTGTTTTTTATCAACTTTGACAATGAGCTTCTGTCCACCTGTGTTCAAATTGTTTAAGGCTGGTATTTTTGTCAAATCCATGGGTAAGGGTTCTGTGTATATTTTTGCATGTAGATTTACTATGTGGATTTTTAACTTCTTTGATCCCCAGTGTAAAAGCGTGTGAAACAGAATCAACTCCATTTTTTTATTTCAATAGGATCCTGTAAAGTTTATTTAATTCATCAACACCTTTGAATCCCTCAGAGGAATAGAAAATAAAAAGGGATGCATAAAGTAATTAAGAAATTTTGACCAAGCAAAAGAACTAAAAAAAACAAGTATTACTATTAGAATGCTGGAAATGGAAAAAAAAAAATAAAGAAATTGCTGTAAAGAAGGCTCTTTTAAAAGCTGAAAGATTGTCAGACAAGATCATAATTTAGGGTTTTACAAGTGGGTTCCTATGGGACTCTAAATACAGAAATCTCAGTCTACATCAGTAGAAAAGTAAATCCAGTAGTAAACCCAACAGCATTAGCTGTGCTTGGGAATTTTGAAGTGAATGCTGCATCAAGCCACTCTTACAAGATGGAATGGAAAGTAAGGTGTAAAGAAGAACAACAAAGTGCCAATGGTATGGTCTCTCGAGCAAAAGGCCGACAGGATATTTTTTATACTGTAGACAAAATCACAGACCACTGAAAGCAAAATCCTCCCTTGAGTCCAGAAATATCAGCATGGTAAATTTACCTCAGCATCTATGGCAGTTAACTAAATGACTACAGAGATATTATTTACAGAGTCAAAAATATCTCATCCTTTCCTATAGGTGAGAAATACTTGCTATCTGCAATGACCTTCTCATTGTTCCTCTGCTTTTTAATTAATATTTATTGAGCTATTTCCCTGGTTATGATAATACTCTGCAATACTCTTGTGTGATTCTAGAATAGGTTTCATCAACAGTGATCAGTCACAGGTTTTAAAGATACTAAACATTGTAGGCGAAAGTGCGCTCCCAATTTATATACTGGAGTTTTAGCATAGCATCGTGGAGAGAAATCATTTAAATACTGTTGGGCTGATGGAAAAGGGAGAAGGTACTCTATAGTACACAGATGATATTATTTAATCCTGAAAAGGCAATAAACTGTCCCATGCCATCTTCTGACACTGCGTTTGTTTGCATTCTTTAATAATGATCACCATTGAAGGAGGCAATGTTGGCGTGACGGTTTGAGATGAGTATTGTGGTTATACTGCAAACTGTTTCATAGAGGGTTGGTGACTCAAATATTATCAAGATGAGGTATTGTAAGCTAATCTTCTCTTGTAGTTGAGTCTTCCCTCAAAATCCAGGCCTGTGACTTTTCTGACATTGGCCATTGTGACAAATCTGTTTCTAGATCACTTTAATTCAATTGAACAAAAATATAGTTTCTCTATAGAGAAATAGGGAGAGATGGGGAAAGGGAAAGTTTCTGCCTCCCCTGTCCTGTTTTATAAAGTCAGGGAAGGGCTGGAGTTGTATCTTGGTCCAACAGTTTAGATATGCCTGACAGCCTGTCAGCTGTTGCCAAAGAGAGGGTAGGAGGTGTTGAGGAGAAGTTGGGGAACAAAGAGAATGAGGAGATTAATTCCTATAGCTGAAAGATTTCATCAGTGAAAGGTGCTGAGAAGCTTTATGTCTCTACCCAAACTGAATTGCTTATTTCTGAGCTGAAAGTAGAACACTCTGTTTAGTGGTGTAGTGATTCTCCCTTTTTTTGGCAGAGATATTCAAAAGCATTGTGAGTACTCCTAATGTGAGAACTCTGTCACATTTGACACAGAGTTTTGAGCACAGACCCTTTGTCTAGGCTAGGTATTGACATAGGAGAAGATTGGTACTACAGTGTCAAATATGATGCTGATAGCCTGGTCATACTGACTGCAGTTGACCTTTAAGAACATCAGCTTATTTGGGACCAAAAGGCAATAGATTTCTTCTGAAGTTCTCTGTGCCTGATTATTATTTTTACCCCAGACTGAACATTTCTCTCCCTTTGCAGCTGGAATTTTAATTGTCTCTTCTGTTCCTGTAACAGCTGCTAAGAAGCTTTGCTCTTCCCCTAGTTGCTCTATTACAGCTTCATAGCACCAAATGTAGTTAATTTTTTTTATCCCTGAATACTTACTTTTTATCTCATTTCAGTTAACTTGGCTTCTTAGGAAATGAATGCAGCCTTATTATGGTTTAAAAGTGTTGGTGGCTTTCTCAAATTGACAAACATTGGCATACTGGTGTGTTGAAACTCTGTTTGTAGATGATGCTGAAGTGCAGTGAGGACATGCCAGCATTCATCCTTGGCGTGCTAGATTTGCAAGGAAAGCAAGTTGCCTTGTACATGTGTTTTGCAATACTGCAAGGAAAGCTGGCTCCAACAGATGAGGAAGAAGATCTATTGATGTTTCAATACTGTAAGCTGTAAATGCCTTTCAGAGCCACCACCTGCACATTTTTTCAGGTTGAGCATTATCTCCCCTTGCCCAAAACAGAATAGTTTCTCCTCATGGAAGGGCAGCAACATATCTTTTCCAGGCATCCCCTGATCAAATTCAAATTCTGGGATCTAGTCCAGGGATTCATGGTGGGATTTGGAGGTTGGCCAGCAGGCACATTGTGCTGTGAGTTTTGTTATCTGAAGAGGCAGCTAGCAAATGTTGTTTTAAGAATAAGCCCCTTTTTTCTGTTCATTTGATTTTTTGAGTTGCCCTGCTCTTGTGTCTCTAAAACAGATTGGAAGGCCTGAGAAAGAACTGTGAATAAGTCAATCAGCAATCTGTGTCCTACATATTGACTTTGGCTACTATTAGGAGTATTTAGATTCAGGAGCAAGCGCTCTCATTGGCTGCCAAAGGACAGGATTACTTACTAGAAAAATAGGTCTGACAATCTGCCTCATGGAGAAAATATAACCAGGCCCACCTTATGTGTGCAGTCATCTTGGAGAACAAATAATTAAGGCCAAAGAAATGAAAAGGATATGGAAATACAGATATTTCCTAGCTATTTGCAAGTAACTAATACTCCAAATATGCTCAAAAATTAGAATCTGCCTTGTATTCTTTGATTCCTGATTGGAAATTATAGATTGGCACTTAGCTTGCTGGTAGTTTAAGAATGGTACAGAGTAATGGCTGCTCTGTTGATGCCAAGGAAAAACTGTGTAAAAACAAAACAATTTCACCATTATCAAATAGGGATTACTGATATTCTTTTACAACTTTGTTTTGTATCCAGGTAAATAGACAAGTTTTTAAAACCTATTGCACTATTTGTTTATGTTCTATCTCCTACATTTTAATACCTAAAAATTCTCTATTTCCTCATTATTTGTTTTAGGGACCCTAACCACCTTTTAGAGAAGATTTTAGCATTCAGTAGCTCAAAAGTTACAAGGAATTTTGCCTGCCTCATATAGTTTATTAACCAGGAGTTACATAAAAACAATTTTCAAGAATGAGTAAACACTTTCCCATGAAATCAAGGCCTTTGGTCCACCTGAAGTTTGAACAGCCAAAACTGAGAAATCTCAAAGTCTCTCGTAATTTTTGAGCAACTCGTACTCTTTTCTTGACTTTTTAGTGTCTTTCCTCTTTAATTTCCTATTTCTTTCTGTTGTCCTCCCTTTCTTCCATGTGCTTTTTCTTTCCATATCTAAAGGATTCCTCTCCAATTCTCATCATACCTTTCTTTGCACATGAATTATTTATGTACTATTAGGAAGCCTGCATATGATTTTTCAGATAACTGATTCAATGATCTCAAAAATGTGTTAGTAACATATGCTATTTTGAAAAGGTTAATGATGAAGTTGTCACCACCATCTATGCTAAGTCTGCTGATGAAGTCTGAACTTACCCCAGGTTAACAGAAGGTAATGCCAGGTATCCCTGTCCCTGGGAGAAACAGGATCTGGCCAGGACCCTAGAGCAATGAAACTCATAGAAGTGCTTATTCTACACTATTCAGGAAATAAGGAATACAGGTAAAGAGGTGAATATGTAGAGTGAATAAGAAATACTCCTGTGCTTGCAAGTGTTCCTGCATTTTGTTCAGCCCTGAAGTAGTCAGGCAGTTAGACTAGATGATAATTTTAGATCTCTTCTATCTGAAAAGATATTATTTTCTATTCTATGCTATGCTATGCAGAGTTTTGAGGTTAGCTGGTTGTTCAGGTCAAAAAACTCTTCAGTAGTTTTATAGGAATAACTCTTCTGTAGGAGTAACTCTTGTAGAAGGTGCACTTGTTATCCCACTTGTAAGAGAACCAGATCTTTCTATCTGTGCAGCAAAGCCATTCAATGGTTAAATTGAGCTGTGCTCCTTCCTTCTCAGACAGCTTCACATAATTCTTAGAAGCATATCTCAGAATGAAAGCACATCATCAAAAGAAAATTAATTAATCAGCAGACTGGTAAGAGCAGACCATACCTCTTTGTGATGCAGGTGCTTTTGTAGATCTTCACCTGCATCACTGAGGCAAATATAAGAAAAATATTGAATTATTCCTCAGAACCCGCCTTTTCAAAATTTTTACAAGAAGTATGTTGGAAGATTACAAAAAAGTTTTTAGCAAATGTTAAAGTTATGATTAAAGCTTAATTGTACCCAGGGTTTATTGACTAAGTGGTGTTACCTTAAATTTTCTCCAGGAAACATATCCTTCTCACAACTACAACCAGAATCCTATCTGTTGACTTCTACCAAGTGCATTCAGCAGGAGTTGCTGTGGTTGACACTGCTGGGCTCCTTCAGACACCATTTGGAAGTTAATGGAGGTATGATTACAGATGGTCAATAATTCTGCAAATCCACCTCCATATAAGGTTTCCCTTGACCTTTTTGTCCATTATTTCTATGTGTTAGTATTATTTCTGCAGTACTCACTCACATCATCATCTTCGATTTGAATGACCTTTTATATGGATCAGAATAGTGGGTAAAGTGGCAAAGAAACAGCAATTTCTGAAACATCAAAGCATATTCCATGCTTCTGCAATGTAAAGTCAGCAAAATATTTGTCATAATGCAATCCCTCTATTTTATAAATAGGTTCCTTTGAATCCTTTGTTATCACTTAACATGCTTGCAGAATGACTTCTTATCCAAGTAACTGTTTCCATCCAGATATAATTTGCTTTCCATTTTGTAGCTGCTTTTATTAGAATACTGTAGCTAGATCTTGCTCCTCAGGCAACATTCTCAAGTATGCAGTATCACTTTTATGTTTTGGTTTTGTTTTTGTTTTTTTTTTTTTTTTTTAAACAGGTCTCTGTATTTGATTTTATGTTGCTATTTGGGGTGTTTTTGAAATGCCTGTAAATCTTTTGTAAGATTAAGAAGTTTGTACTTACTGTTATGAAGGATAAACCTTGGATTTGGGGGGAAATGTGAGCAAAACCAAATGAATGGTGTTCTTGGCCCAATTATAAACTTTGGTTTTGGGAAGCTTATAAAACTACTCAGGTGCTTGAATTCAAATGTGCACTTAGCTTTTTCCAAAGTCAAGGCAGAAGTGTGTGATTAACACAAATAAAAAGCAACAAAATAAGAAAAATTCATGTGTGTCATGTAGTAATGGTATACGAAACAATAATAATAATAAAAAAAGTGTTGGATATCAACAATCATAAGAATTCTTGTGTCTGAAATCAAATATCCAAGTGTCCTAAAGCTTTGTTATTAATTTGTGGAGATGTTCTTACAGCATATCCTTACAACTATCTTATTGATATTTGTGTATCAATAATTTGTGTTTACCTAGACAAACACATGAAAAACTCATCATTTCCTTATTGAAAGGGTGACTGCTGATTTGGAGAACTGAAAGATAAATGATATGTTTCATTCTTCAGGGTCTTGCAGAGAATGTATTGTATCTCCCAAAAAAACCCTGTTTGTAAAACATAGCAATAGGCATTCCAAAGATCACCAAGAAATGGGGAACACTATTGCAATAATATATGAAATGAACACCATTATTGCTTGTGAAGGAAACAAATACCTGACAGACTTGAGATTTAAACAGTCTTGATATCAAATGCAAATCAACTCCTAAAATGGTAGAGTTGTTTTAATTAGTAAATGATAGGTAGCAAGAGGAGTCTTGTGAAGCCCTCTAAAAATAGGCTTTCTAGGTGATTTTGTCAAATGTTATGTATATCTAATAATTCCACAAAATAGTGTGCAGCACAACATCCCCAATAGTCCTGAAGATAGCTGGAATGCTGTTGTTAGTCTCAAGGAGAATCAGAATTTAGAACAAAGTGCTTGAATGAAAACAGCAACAAAACCTCCCAAACTGATCTGTATGCTTTTGTTTATTCTGCATTTTTTGCTGACTGTAGTTGTTTGGTTATGAAAGGAACTGCAAAGTTGTCAACACAGATGTCCCTGGAGATTTTGTCATTATAATTTTTTCTCTGTTAAATCACAATTACGTTCAAATATATTAACCATTTTAAAGAGAACGCACTAAGCTTTAATTCTGCAATGTCCAGGGTACATGAAGCTTTAACCTTGCAATGTCCGGGGCACTGTTTCTGCAGCTGATGGAAAGGGATGCTCCAGAGGCCATTGTTTTGTCCCAACAGCATGTCTGCAATGAGTATGGTGACTGGTACTTTTGGCAAAAACTGGTGACAGAAGATAGCAGGCAGTGAGATTAGTTTGATTGTAAGATGGCTTCCTGGGACAAGAAAAATGATTTAAAAAATTCATCTACTTGGGTGAGTAGTGATGGAGGGTATACATCAGGTATATCATAGAATCATAGAATCATTACGATTGGAAAAAGCCTCTAAGATAATCTAGTCAAACCTTTGACTGAGTACGACTGTGCCCATTAAACCACCTGGTAGAAAGTCATGTCTACTATTTTTTCAATACTTACAGAAGTGTGACTCCACCACTCATCTGGAGAGTCTGTTTTAATGCCTGGAAATTTTTTTGGTGAAGAAATTTTTCCCAATATCCAAACTGAACCTCCCTTGGTGTGACATGAGGTGGTTTTCCCTTGTTCTATTGCTAGTTGTCTGGGAGAAGAGGATAATCATCATCCCACAAGGACCTCCTTGCAGATAATTGTGGAACTTGATAAGGTCTCACCTGAGCTTTCCATTCTACAGGCTAAACAATCCTGGTTCCCTCACCCACTCATAAAATTTGTGCTTTCCAGCCACTCTACCGCCAGCCTGTAGCTCTGCGTGGGTTTGTTGTGACTGAAGGGCAGGACCCGGTTCTTGGTCTTGTTGAACCTCACACAATTGGTCTTGGCCCGTTGATCCAGCCAGTCCAGATCCCTTTGCAGAGCCTTCCTATCCTCCAGCAGGTAACGATCCCACCCAGCCTAGTGTTGTCTGTACTCCATCTCCTTGTCCAGGTCATTGACAAAATATTAAACAGGAGTGATCCTGACACTGAACCCTGGGGAACCCTGCTTGCGGCTGGCCACCAGTTGGATTTAACTCCGTACACCACCACTCTCTGGTCTCAGCCATCTATCCAGTTTTCTACTCAGCAAACTACACCTGTCTAAGACATGGGCTGCCAGCTTCTTCCAGAAATTCTGTGAGGGATAGTGTCAAAGGCCTTATGGAAGTGAAGGTAGGCAATGACCACAGCCTTTCCTTCATCCGCTAGGCAGGTCACCTTGTCATAAAAGGAGATCAGGTTGATCAAGCAGGATGTGCTGTCCATGAGCCCATGCTAGCTGGGCCTGATCCACTGGTGTGGTCCACTATATGTGCTGTGTGATTGCTCTCCAGATAATCTATTTTACAACCTTCCCTAGCACGGAGGTCAGGCTGGCAGGCCTGGATTTTCCTGGATCCTCCCTCTGGCTCTTCTTGCAGATGGCCAACTTCTCTGGTTAGCCAGGACTGCTGATAAAGGATGGAGAGTGGCTTAGTGAGCTCTTCCAAGACCTGTGTCGGTACCCTTGTGGATCACATTTGGTCCCATAGATTTGAGAGTGTCTAGGTGGAAGAGCAGCTCACTAATTGCTTCCTCCTGGTTACTGGGGGGCTACTGTGCTTCGTGTCCCTGTCTACCAGCTCTGGGACTTACTGTAAAAGTCTGAGGTAAAGGCATTAAGTACCTCAATCCTTTCCTTATTCTTGATGGCAATGTTCCCCCCATAACCAATAATGGATGGAAATTCTCCTTGGTTCTCTTTTTTTTATTAATGTATTTGTAAAAACATTTTTTTTAATCTTATACAATGGTGGTCAAATAGAGTTCTAGATGGGCTTTTGTCTTTCTAATTTTCTCTCTACACGACCTGTTGACATCCTTGTGCTCCTGAGCTGCCTGCCTCTCCCTCCAAAGGTAGTAAACTCTTTTTCTTTCAGTTCCAGTGAAAGCTTCCTGTTCGGTGAGTCTGGATTTCTTCCCCGCTGACTAGTCTTATGTCATGTTAGTATTGTTTGATTCCTTCAAAATTTCTTTACATATAGACAAGTGCTGATCACAAGCAAGTGCCTTCTTTCTGGCATGCTCTGACATTAATTTGGCTTCATGTCCTGACTGCAGGTTCAAGAGAACCCCATATGCACACAATACACTTTATCACCGGATTGTATGTGGAAAGTCCTATGCAAAGTGGATGTGCTAGGAAGAAATGACTTGGCAAGAAGGCTTAAGTAGTTCCTGAACCACTTATTAGTGGATTTGACCTCGTTAACCTTTCTAAGTAGGGGAAATATTTTAATTCTTATTAATAAATGGAGAATTAAGGGACAGAAAAAGCAAATGTTTTGATCAAAGCTAGACAGTAATCTTTGTCAAAGGACTGGAACTGAAACCCAAACTTTCAAAAGATTAGTTCTGTGACAGTTTTACTTATAAGTGTAGTAGTTGTTACTAGGATGTGGCAGATCTCATAAATTACAACCTTTTGTGAGAATAAGCTACACATCCTAGAAAGTCTTTGGTATAACTCAGTTGTTGGACATTACTATTGTTTTTCTCCCTGTTTACAGGCTTAAAGTTGACAACTCTACTGCTGTTTTTTTTTTTTTTTTCATTCTCTCTTCTCTCTGCTTCTATACAGAACCCTGAGCTTATTTTTCATTTTGCCTAGTTTCTGCACCAATTTCACCCTATTTTTCATTATTAATTTTACTTTCCATCATCCTATCTGTTCCCACAGGTGAAATGAATGAATACATAAAATAAAAGCTCCATAGCACTCAATTCTGAACCAATAACATCCCTGTGACTTTCGAATTATTACAGACAAAATGAAGATGGCTGTCCTTAGCTGTAATTCATTATTCTCCCAGACATTTGGTGCAAGATATTAAATGAGATCATTTAAATGAATCAACCTGCTTCCCTTTTGAATACAGTAAATCATTCCAGAATAAGAAGCAAGGACTAATACCAGTCTCTAATCAACTATCAGCTCTTTGATGCTTTCATTGATGTGAATTAGTAAAATAAGGACAAAAATCAGCAGCCACTAAGTTTGAAGTAAAAGTCAATATCATTGCTAAGGGTGATAAAAGTTGAAGAAAGCAGTACATGACAGTATTTAAGAGTGCAAAAGTGTGTGTTTAACATTTTGTCTATAACACATCGTGTTTTTTCTCCTTTTGCTGATAATGAATTATACATCAGAACCTTCCTCTTTATTATAGGCATTGTGGATGGAGCCATGCACTTCACTTCTAAGAGAGAAGCAACAATACATTTTATTGACATAGCAAAGTTTGACAGTAAACACAACAGTGGTTTGACAAGATTTGATGGCAAGGTACACTAGATTATTTATTGCATTGAGAACAAAGTCATGCAAAAGTGCTAGGACCCTCAACTCTAGCTGAGTCATGAGGTTCAGAAAAGTCTTCCTTGTGTCCTGAACTACCTCTTAGAGGCAAGTGCAGGTGTGTCTGGATCCACACCTGCTCATTCAATAATTTATGTCTAAAGGATTATATGCACATGATCAGTCCTTCATAGTACTTAGTTATGATTTCAAAGTTAATGACACCGTCTTATTTGCATGCCAGCAAGACATCTGGGTAACTGTTCCAGACAGCCTTTGGCTGCCCTGTTGTCATCTGTCCCCCAAAGTTCAGAGTAAGTTGGATGCCGCCATCACAACCACCACTGCTGGTTATGGCTTAAGTGGGGGCAGCAGCAAACTGCCATAGCAGGCATACAGTCATTCACTTATATATATCCTGAAGAGTCCAAAAGTAGTGGTAAAGTTATTTCAGACATTAGATAGTTAATAGTAGGTAACAGGGTTTGGAGCAAACCTTTCACTCATTCTAGATTTATATTCCAGTATTTTCCAAAGGTTGTGCCATGGATCATATACTCCAAAACTTGAAATGTCTATGTTTCTTTTTGAAGTACTGTGGAGGCACAGAGATGCTTAATTTTCACAGTACTTGAGATCAAACTGCTTAGATGATTTGATCAGCTTTTAGGCATAGAAGTAAGTCTCCTGTGAAAGTATTAATGCTATTTGCAAACGAAGACTAAAATAGGACCAGAGCTTGTGAATTCTCCTTCATAGAAATATATATGCATTAAAAAGAAATTTAGAGTATATTTCTGAATGACTGCACATATTTTAACACTACTTTTATAGTTATATTAATAAATGATACTTTGTACATGCTTTAAGTATATTCAAATTTAATAAGTGTAGTAGCCATGGGCAGTTGGACTAGATTAATTTTACAGGGCCCTTTCAACTGCAACATTCTATTCTAAGATTTATGAGATTCAAACACCATGATCCATATGGAGGATAGCACATCCCATCTGTAAGGGCAGAATCATACCCTGAAGTGCTGCAAACCACAGGAGATGGGAATACGGAACAGCTTGTACTAATTGGTCATAGCCTTGTGATTGATAAACTGTGCTAAGAAAAGTGAACTTGATGGCGAAGGGTTTAGCCTTATGTCTAAGTTTGACACTTGGTATGTAGTGGCTGCTTCTCTGCAACTGGTAGAAGTTTGTCATCATTCCTATAACAAACAGAAATTAGGCTTGAGCAGCCTTGGGGTTTTAAACGCTCCCTGAGTGAGGAAGGCAAAAAAATGCCCAAACTCACAAATGAAAATAAACACAATTCCAATAATATGCACATTAACTCATATGTTGCTGCTGTCATTTCCTCCATGAAAATCCTTGAACAGATTACAAAGCCTTTGTATTTCCTGAGTTTTCTCCCATTCCTGAATGAAATTAAATTATTTTAAACAATATTTTTGTAACTTGTTAGCGATAGTTCTAGATATTTCGCTGTTCACAGGAATACTTTCTATACATTCCTTCTCCTTGATGCCTTTCTTTACTTAGTAACATTGAGAACTTGCATTCAAAACACTGAGAAAAAGATGTGAAATATCTGGAGTTTCCCTCTCCTAAGCTATTACGTCCTGCAATCTTGAATTACGCTGTCTTCAAGAAGGTTGATGATCAGCATTTTGCAATAAAACGAGTGAAGACATGGTATTTATAGAGTTCCATGTAGTTAGAGCCTGAAAATACTTCACACCAGCCTTTCTGTTTAATTTTATTGGCCATGTTTCTTTATGCCTATATCAGAAAGGTCCAAAGCCAGGACCCCTGGTTTCAGAACACTATTATTAGTGTTGCTACCATGTAGCTGAGCAGTTTAAGACACTGAAAATCCCGTGTTGTGTGGGCAGCTGGAGACTTGGGCAGGTGACATGCAAGGACTGACACTGCTGTGGCACCACTGCCAGAGCAAGGGCTGCTCTGCGTTAAAGGTTTTGCATTGCTAAATTAGAGTTTTAAGAAGCAATTATCTGAAGTCTTTCTGATGACTGAGTGAAGCCAGTATGAAGCAGATTACCAAAACTTACAGCGGTTTTTTTCTACTCTCAAGGTTCTAAAGGTGCAGAAGGAATCCATGGGTTTTGCTCTTTGTGTGAAATAAAACCTGAGTATTTTTAATTTCAATTTTTTTAAAATTTCATATGTGTTCTATATCTTGCAGTTTATAGTGTGTTGTGTCCTCCCTGAGGCAGAAGTGTTACTTTTTTCCCCCCGTGTTCTATATTTGAAGCTTCTAGAAATTACCTTTTTCATGGTATGGGAACATGCATTGAACACATTAAGCATTTAAATATTGCGCAATATCTACCATGTAAACTCACAGAAGTTATTGGTGTAAGAAAATGATACTGTGGATGGATCTTATTCCTTCACGATGCTATCTTTTACATCCTTTACTGTTAATTTCTTTCAAAATTCCTATTGATTATTTAAAGTTACATTAGATGAGCTGTCAATGTTTTCTTCAATGAGACAAAAATTTTCATTCAAATAAAATTTCTATTCTCCCAAAATTTACTTTTGTCAGCACATGATGATTTTTTAAAAATTAAGGACAAATTATTATCACTTATAAACTATTTTTTGTGTGCAATAACTAATTTTTATATAATTTATAACAGTGGGGGCACACTCATATTAACATTATAGCATATTAAAATTCATAACTGTTACCAGATATCTCATAAAAATATGTTTAATGATCTTTCCAAGGAGGAGAGAGATATTTTAGCTCATTACCTTTTAGAAGAAGCTGGGTAAATTCACTGCAGTTATTATGGTTTATAATACTTCCTGTTGTAAGTTTTAAAGTCTATCAGAATTCCCTGTGCACAATAGAGGTCTTACCATGTGTTAAGAAAAAAACTATTTTTAAAACTCTCTAAACACCTACTTTTCAACAATGGTTATAAAGGTGACATACCCATTTTCAGTGTATGGAATTCATAGCTGTGGGAGTCTTCCCTGTCCCAGGCGACCGCCACAGTGTGTAAAAAGTCCTTTTCTCCCAGCCATCTGAGCCAAAGAAGCAGTCTGGAGTCGTTAGTTCGTGTTCTCAAGGCAGTTTATTAGTTCCTTATCAAAAGTAGATTTCTCTGCCCTGCTAAGGTCGACACAACAAAACTTCCAGAGACGCACTGTGCCCTGCAGGGGAGTTTGAGGCACGCTGTGCCCACCCTGGGTCAGCTCTATTCTTATATACTATCAACTACGTATCCAATGTTTACCATTAATTTCCAATCCGTGATCCTTACATTACATTGTCCAGCTCTCTGACAAACCAATCCAAAAGGGCCAACATCACCAAGAAGATGGAGGTTAGGAAGAAGAGATAACATGCCACACGTAAGAATTCTCCATCTTGACTCCCAGACTCCCCCTGTTCAGAATCTCAAACCCCACTGGACATGGGTCCAAACCTTTCCCTTTTCATTCAATTACAGCTATTCCACTCTTTAAACTCTGGTGACTTGCAGTTCTTCTTATAAATTGGTAATTTGTCTCATGGATTAAAATCAAAGCCACAGGCATTCTCAGTACCAATCCAGGTTCTCCGACACCTCTGACAAGGCTGAAAAGCCTCCTGACCAGGGCCTGGATCATTCTGAGATGCCATAGGAACCCCCTGGGTTCCAACAATAGCCACAGGAAGTCACAGAATAAAATATCAGAGCTAGATTTGAAAAGTATCTGCCTCATTTTATGACTAGAGTAATATTTGTGAGTGGTACATCCCTTAACATGGCTATCCTGTGCAGGTACAAGTGGGAGATTCATTGCCTTGAAGGAGAGAGGAATTGAAAATTTGTCTTGTTCTTTGCTGAAGGTCGCCCCATTTTTCCACACTCTTTCTAAGATGTGAATGCCAAAACTGAATAGAGTAATCCACATATTCATTTTTAGTACTTGTTAGTGCTCTTCTCTGGATTTATTCCAGATCCAAGATCCCCAATTTAGTCACGCTTTTACTGTGCTAGCCTTCACTGCCAGCATGTCATGCTGAGAGGGTTTGTTCTATGTTCCCTCTCTTTAGCAAAGCCATTTTTTTTTGGGAAATGGCCACATATAACAAAATTGCCATAATGATTTTACTTCCTAATATGCAAATATATATTTATCATCTTAGATCCATATAAGTGACTTATTATGGTCTAGTCAATGATTTTTTTGTATCATCAGATTTTATGAGCAGTAGTTTTATTACGCTTCATTGCTAAAGATACCAAATACCATTAAGCCTAAACTGGAGTCCACAAAAAAAAGGACTTCCCATTTCTAACTACTTTGAGAGGTCTATTTGTCAACCAGCTTCTTCTCCACAAGTATGGCTTTTATTGATTTTAAACAAGGATATATATGGTGGCAAGTTAAATTTAAAAAAATCACAGAAAATCAAATGGTTCAGATCATTCTACTACTTTACACATTTGCCTTCTCCAACTGGATTTTCAATCCCATACAACTGGTGACAAGACTTAGATAAGCGCAGAATATTAAAAACAGTTAGAGAGATGTAATATGTTTACACAGTAAGTTTTCACTAACACAAGCACTCATCCCCCCTCCAAACATATGCATATGTATACATATATGTATTTTTTTGAATTTCAAGAGACAGTTAGATGTAAAGTATTTGACTTGATAGATGGTTCATCTGGTCTACTACCATGATGTGATTTTATTAAAAAAGAAAAGAATATTTATTCTTTTATTTAAGTTCACAATGAGATGAAAATCAAACATATGGACTACAGGTGTAATGCAAATTGTTTAAAGTTACAACCCAATACAATAAGATCAGCCTGTCATTCCTCTAAGCTGCAACATGTACAGAAATGTTACAAGCTCATACACCAGCCTACAGCTCAAACCACTCTTTAAAGGTCAGGGAAGCAGATGGACGTTCTGACATATAACCAGAAATATGCATTTTTATCAGTGTCTCTCCAGTCCTTATAGTATGAGACAGAATCCTGATATATAAAATATAATCATTATTTGCTGCAAATTAATAAAATCTCCAAGGCAAGAGTAGACAAGAAAGAAAAAATGAATGGGAGAGCAAAATCACAAAATCCAACAAATCAGTTGTCACTTTAGACATATTTTCCTTGTCATAATGACAGCTATATGAGAAAATGTAGGCATTTAGTGTGACAGGATGTCTTTGGGAGCCTCCTGTGGGGGCAGTTTCCCCAGCAGAATGGTGCAGGAGGCATTATCCAGGTGTGCTGCATGCTGCAGCAACTCCAAGTTGCACCAGCCAGATGTCTCCTCCACGGTCTTTGTGACAAAGCTGGAAAATATTAATCTCCTCAGGGAACATGAAGGACACATAAAAAATAGGAGTGTTATCCCCACCTTGCAGCTGGCCTGTTCCCTGGAGGAAAAACTCCACTTTCTGCCCTAATGTGTTTTCTAGTGCCCATGATTGCTTCTGGTGACCAGGATCCATGTAATGTGAAACATGAGGTGGAATACAGATGTCCTCTTCCCTGAAAAATTCCTGTCATGACCAGAACACTAGCCAATAAGGCAGTGCTTTCTTCTGGGCTTATTGCTTTTCATGTAATTTAGGAAGGCTTGGAAATGTCCAGTGAGTAGGATCATTTTGGGAAGCAGATAGAGTTTAGATATAACTATATTAATGTATCACATTTAGACTGTTAATGTCTTTGCATACTTGTGCAAGGTGCATAGGGAGCGTCTGTGATTCAAAACGTAGATGATGGGTGCTGAAAGACTGGCTGGCTACAGATGCAGATGTCTGGCTTTCTGAATAGACTTTCTGAGAATGCATTAGTCACTCTTTTAAGCACTTAAATGGGCTCTCTGGATCTCATTCATAGCCATAATTTGCAAACCTGAATGATTAAATACAACTTCCCCTGCCTAAATTAGCATTTAGGCAGGTTAATTAGAAGTGGAATAGTTCCATCCAGTGTCTCTGCAGCTTTTCTTTGGAGTGGAACAGCAGCTTTGTCTCCTCAAACGGCTATAAAACTATTATAAGGAGTTATAAGGATGTGCTCTAGCATGGCGCTCACTCTGACTTTTAAGGCCAGATCTTAATGTTTTATTGTAGCCTATAGGTTTCAGTCTTAAAACACTCTAAAATGTGAAAACTTGTAAGTCATCTTCCCAGTTGCACCTAGGTCTCTTGTAGTCATCCATATCTGCAGCACAGAACTGGAGTTGTGTTTTGTGACAAGCACAAATTCTGTAATGGGATTCCTCACTTAGTTTATTATTTAGCTACCATTTATAATTTATCTGTATCTTCGTTTCTCCACTAACATGTTTAGAAAGAAGCAAAATAAAACATAAACCTCTGTGTTTCAAAAGCTGGGAAAAGATTGTTCTGCTAAATTTATATTACAAATTAAAGTAGCTGAAGAATTGGACATTATTTATTTATTGTATTTGATTAATATTTTTAGGATAAGAAAAATAGTACCTTTTAAAATGGATAGTCCAGTTTCTAAGTATCCTAAAGCCTCAAGTAATAAATTTTCCATATAGAATAGTAGCATTTTATTAAAAACACTATCTATAATCTGTACTTGCAGTCAAAGGAGAAGGTATGGAAGATAAAACATTACGTTAATTTATCTTTATGCTATGAAAGATAAAACCGAATAAAGTTACATTACCAAAAGAAAAATCAAATTACCCTGTGTATATTTAAAAGAATGTCAGTGTTTTTGTCCATATATTCCTCATGAATGCAAACAATATAGCTGTTCCTTGTTAAGCAGACCTGCTGAATATAAAACTAAACAAAAGCAAAACAGAACCTTTTCATCAGGCTGAAGGGTTCAAGCAAAATCAAAGGTCTGTGTTTCATATGCCAGAAAAGAAACATTATCAGGAGACCATTGTAAGCTACTGAGCTGCCATGGAATAATTTTTCCCGGTGGTTGCATTCATGGCAGTAAAAGAACCTGATGCACTAATTAATTTTAACTGATGTAGATTATTCTGCTTAATATGAAGAGTATGTTATGGCTATTCTGACAAATAGATGAAGCTCTTTGCATGGCACTTAGTGCATGTGATATTTGGATAGTGAGGGGTTGTTTCAGAGCATGATGTCTCTTTAACATAATGGATCCAGTTTTCTTTGATTTTAAGATTCTTCACAGCTCAAGAATACTTTGACAGACAGACAGACAGACTGAGAAATACATAGATGAATGCGTGTTATATGCTTAAATACATAAAACTCTTTTAAATGAAGTCATCCAGACCTCAGCCAGCTAGTTTCCCCCATTGAAGGTGTGTATTTACATTTTAAAGGTCATATATGAACCAGGAGACTCACAAAAAAAAAGCCTCCCCACACCTATGGAAACATTGATTCTTTCTTCTCTAGTTCTTGCTTAAAAAATACTATACCCTTATGACTTATGCAAGGGTACAGTAATTATGTGCTTTTGGTTTTGTCAGTACCTTGGGACAGGCCATGAAAATAAGCCCAACTCTTATACAGAGTGAGGCTCTTTGCTATTATCAAATCATCTAAAATCTAGCACAATAAATTGATCATTACTGTTACCTATATATATGGAACATTTCACTATTGCGGTTTTTGCAATTTAGTAGTTGGGGATCCTCATGCAAGGTGAATCACTACAGTATGTGCATTCGTGCATTTGTCTGAAAGGCAGCTAATAATAGCTGTGACTGACAAGGAGAGCAAAATCTTTTTACTTCAAGGTACCCTTTGCCACCCTATATCTCTGTGAGTTTGAGATAAAATTGCTATAGTGTACTCTGTGTGGGTCTATGTATAGGCTGAAATGGAAAGCGGAGTGTGAAAACACAGTTATCTGCATAGGTAGTATTTTGTGTTTGTGCACACTGATCTCCAGTGACTGCCAGTTTGTTTCTGGGTGGAGGTCAGTCTGTGTGGGATCCAAGGGCTAGTACTCTCTGTTACTATGACATTATAAACAGTTACTATTAGCTAAAATTTTAATTACTGAAAACAGAGTGGTGCCAGGAGCTCCTGTCCTCATGTCCTTCATAACAGATCCTGGGACTTAAAATCAGCACTTTCTGCCAGGACTTTGCTGTCCTGGCATTTCATATTGCAAAGGTAATATCTTCACATCTGCATTTAGGTCACAGAAACATTGAAGTTTGTACAAATCCTGTTGTTTGATATGTGAAATACTGGATCTTTGAAATATATTTTGTACTGGACAAGACATTTAATTTGAAATGAATGATTATTACATCCAGGTGGCTCAAATTAGTCATGGGTTTTTACTGACATTTTCAAATTGAAAACACTACAATAATAAACAAATGCAAATCAGGTAGAAGGAGACCTCACTAGCTTAACTATGTCCCTTGAACCCATCAGTGGGTTAAATGGATCCGCTGATCAAGTTTTCATTGTGTTCTAAGGTCATGATTAATATAGAAGATGGTGCCTATACCAACCTTGTGCTATATTTGTGGAAGTGATTATCTGCAGGTAGACAGGCACATATTCACTCAGTGTTGTGGATTTCTGCCTCAGATGTGTGTATTTAAGCAGGCATTTCTAAAGCTTACACCAGTCAATCATACTTGTTCCTTTATCAAGTTTTTATTTTCCTTTGCAAAATTCTGACGTCATAACGCGTTTGGTAGTAAGAAGCTGCTATCACTAGATATATGAAAACATTTAGTTTTTCAAAATTAATCTAAATTTTAAAATTATAATATATGTCAGAGTACC
The DNA here is from genome assembly GCA_013400315.1 of Bombycilla garrulus. Classification (NCBI taxonomy): domain Eukaryota; kingdom Metazoa; phylum Chordata; class Aves; order Passeriformes; family Bombycillidae; genus Bombycilla; species Bombycilla garrulus. Next base: position 603,531 of record VXBU01002811.1, on the reverse strand, counting down.
ATATCTGACATTCTTCTCAATTTACTCACTTTTATCAGCTTTTGAAGAAGCATCTATGCATATACCAGCAATAGAAGAATTAATTCAAAAGAAATGCAATAGTAATTTCCATATGTTGCTCACCATGCCATAGAATGGAGGCTTTGCAATCTCAGATAATACCCTAATCTATGTGTATTGGTTTGTTAGTAATTTAAAATAAACAGCTAGGAATGTAAGCTGCATCTCATTTGGTCTAAGATTACTGATGCAAGGTCAGCCTTAGAGAGAGAAGGAGAATGTGTTACAAGAGTATGACTCTGTGTTGTTCTAAAAATGTTTGTAATTCCCTTACTTGACCATGTTTCATATTGGGGGCAAAAAAAGTAAAACAGATGAAATGCTACAATTTATCATGTCTATCGCTCTCTTCTACAAATAGGTGTAATAGATGAATATTTTATTTCCTTTCTTTACAATACAAAAATTGAAAGTAGGATCTACTTTTTCAATAACTTAATCTTCCGGGCTCTTTGCATATTACTGTAGAAAAAAATAAGGAACATTTTGAAATTTTAGGGCAGCTTATGCTAACTTTCTCATTCCTAAATACATATAAAAACCAAATTTCAAAAGTTAGATAAATGTACTCTGTCCATCAGGAAATTAATATGAAACATCTGAGCTAGAAGAATGTCTAATTTCAAAATGGTAATAGAAAACAAAGAATGACTCCAAATCCCTGCATCTTTACTCACATCTTTACTTTTCCCATTGGAAGTATGGAAAATCCAAAGTAGAATGGAAAGGTGGTCTCATCTGAACATTCCTGAAAATTTCTGAACACTTTTGAGCATCCCTGCCTATTTCCTACTGTCCATAGGAATATGCAAAAAGTCATGATGGCCAGGGCATCCCAGACACACTAAAGTTAATCCTAACTTTGAGTCTGACAAGTGTGTCTGCTACTATTTTTAGCATCTTTCCCAGTTGAGTCAGATCTAAGCTTTGGGTTTCCAGGCAACAGTGCAGAGAAGTCACCGTACATTTTGGATAATTTATAGAAGTCTTTCAGCACTTGGGGATTCCTGTATAGGCAGAACTTTGCTGACTGATGATGGTTGTGTTTCCTTATGGGTGGCAGAGCTGAAAACCACACTTGCTGAAATATTTTCCTGTAGAAGGATCCAAGCAAGAGATTACTTCCAAGTATATCAGAAGTTATTTAATAAATATATAATTAAGTTGCTTTTCAGCATATAATTTGACATGTTAGAACATTTAAATAGTTATTGATTTCAATAAATGTTTCTTCCTTTTCAATAGGAAAAGTAAAGAAGTAACTGAGTGAGTGTTGAGTAAACTCCTAGTTGAGCTGTCTAATTCCACATGACAAGTATGCAAAACTAACTTGAATGATAAAAAACACTCCTGGAGAACTTCAAATGCTTAGGCTAAATATGTGAAGTATTACAGTTTGCTAATTGGAAACTCTATTTACTTAATTAAAATACAATGCTTGTGTGCTAATACAGATGAGAAGAGTCAATATGTAGCTAGCAGGTATAAACAAAAGGGGATTACCTACCTTAAAAACACATTTACCTTAATTACAGCATTCAAGTTTTGAAAGTCTGTTTCTAACGAAAATGAGAGCATTATAAGCTGAATAGTGTTTAGCATATTATTCATGAGATTAATTGTAAAGTTGTATTTCTAATACAGTGACTATATATTTTCTTTGCCGTATTCTCAACATAATAAACATTGTTCAAGAAGTGTTGTTAGTAGTTTATTGTATTTAAACTGTAACTTTGATTTCATTTGCTCATGTAATTCCCTTAGTGACTCAGTGGATATGAAGGATTTTTCTGTAATTTGTATTAACAATGCTGATAACAGAAAGATCACGGCTCTAAAAAGGACACAGTTATCCAAATATAGACATCTGCAGCTTGGCAACCAGCAGGAAATACCATGATGTGCACACCAGAAGAAGGTGAAAGTGGGATCTCTCAAGCTAAATGTCACTTTCAGGAGCACCACTTTAGGATGAAAAGTGTCTTGGCAGCAGCACATGAGTATTTTTGACAACGAATGTTTTCTCCAAAGTAGTTTTTTATGCGAATCTGTTTAGTCTGAAAGTGACCATGAACTCTGTCACAGTCATGATTCCTTTCCCACTGTGAACAAATATTGGCTCAGGGAACAAGCTGTTCAGAAGTATTTGTGATTCGGTCTGTCTCCTTATCTAGTTGAAAGAGCATGTCAAATCATAGGAGCACATATGCTGTCATTCTCTACTCCTTCAAACTAAACATATTTAACAACAGTCTCTGTACCAATGAATATCATGATATGAAAGAAAAAATAAGCGATACAACCGCTGTTTGAATTTCGAATATCATTCCAGCACCAGGCAAAGCAAGGACATGAAGCTGAGAGCTGCAGAAGTAGATTATAGCAGGCCTGCAGTGCAACTTCACCTTTCATGGAGGACACCTGATTTTCAGAAATGCTGCACATAGCCTAGGAATATTATAAGCAAACAGCAGCAGCTGTGGCTTACCTCTGGCAACTCCACATTGTGGTTCTGCCAGAGGAATGTGAAAGTTCCATATAGAGTGCCTTTTATTGGAAATTGGAGGCTGGTTTAATTTCTAAACTAAGTATCTCTCAATATTTTAAGAGCTATTTCTAATGGTGCCTTTCTGATGTTTTTTTTTCTAAAAAATGGCAGAGGTAAACTTGAAACATTATCTTTACAAATGTGTGTATCCATGCTCAGCTGATGTCATTCAAGTCCACGCTGTCAATACAAAGAAACTGATATTGAATAGCAGTAAATACCATCTTTCTGGTCACTGTTGTTTTTTCACAGGTAGTAGAGTTCTTCCCCTTTCTACTTTGAGCCATTTACTTTCCTTTTGTCAGCATCTCATAGACCCTAATCATAGTTCTGACACAATGGTTTGCTGGTCCCTTTGAACATATTCTTACTGGGATCCCTTAGGTAAATAAATAAACAACAAATTCAGTGTGTGGAGGAAGACAAAATGGTGTGTGGGACTACAACACTATTATAACACCAGATAATTTCAGCTGCTTAAAATCACCAACCCATGAAGAGTGACATCACAACAATTAGGTATGCTTGTAGCTAATTTGGTGCCAGATAGAGAAGGCTTATGTGACTTCTTAAATCAGAATTGCAGTATAATATTATAGGTAAACAAAAAAGTGATCAGTGAATCCTTACTGACAATATCTCTTTCCCTTTTTCCATTTTCCTTTTTTCTTTTTGTTTCTCTTTTAGAGGGTAACACATAACCTCTCCCCCCTTTCTTTGTTGAAGAAGTAGGTTTTCTCACTTCAGCCATCTATCTCCTCTGTCTCAGTTCACCTGTGGTATTCATTGTAGGTCATTGCCAGATGAGCATCACTGGCATCAGTATGTGATATTATCCATGATTGCAACAAGGATTGTAAGACCAGGAGGAGAAGGGCTTAATGCTACCAAATGCTGTCAGCCACAGCACACATCTATTCTTGAAACTTCTTTCCAGTGGCAAGGTCTTCTTCTCTAAAAGAGAGCCTCTTATTTAAATGATAGGTACAGGACTGCAGAACTGTGGTCTTTGCAAAGCTTGTAGCTGCATGGGGCTCAGAAGATTTGTAATGGCATCAACTTCTGTTTAAAACAAATCATCTATGAACTTGTGTTACAAGATCCTTAATGCACATTAGTCCATAATTGGTTCAGCCATCAGTGTGAACTTTTCACTTACTTGATAAGATAATTACCTCTGACTTGTATAGTAGTTTATTGCTGCTTTCTCAGAAAATGGCCTGGTTATTACATGCAGATGTTCATTAGGCAAGATTTAATTTATTTGCATTCTGGTGCCTGATCCTCACAACCTTGCTTGCAAGACCATATGATGGTTTTACTACCCCTCATGTTTCCTCTCTACTAGTAGCCTTTTGCTGGTTTCTGTCTGCACACTCTGACCATCCAAGCCTTGGAGGGACCACAGAATCACAGAAACAATTACATTGGAAAAGATCTCCAAGATCATCGATTCAAACTTTTGTCTGACCCCCATCATGTCAAGTAGCAATAAGTGCCATGGAAAACTTCCAGGGATGGTGACTCCACCACCTCCCTGGGCAGCTCATTCCAGTGTTGAATCACCCTTAATGTGAAGAATTTCTTCCTAATATCAAATCTAAGCATCCTCTGGGGCAGTTTATGATGTTGTCCTCTTGTCCTCTCCCTGGTTGCTTGGGAGAAGAGATCAATCTGGCTACAACCTTCTTTCAGGCAGTTTTAGAGAGTCACTCCTGAGCCTCCACTTCTTCAGACTAAATGACCCAGTCCCCTCAGCCATTCCTCAGAGGACATGTGCCCCAGAACCTTCACCAACTTTGTTGCTCCTCTCTGGACACACTCCAGCACCTCAATACCCTTCCTGAATTGAGGGCCCCCAACCTGGACACAGCACTTCACATGTGGCCTCACCAGTGCTGAGTACAGTGGGACAATCACTGCCCTGCTCCTGCTGGCCAAAAGATTACAGTTACAGGCCAGGGTGTCATTAGCCTTTTTGACCACTTGGGCACACTGCTGGCTCATGTTCAGCCAACACACTCTGGTCCCTTTCTGCTTGGCCACTGTCCAGCAACTCTGTCCCCAGCCCTGGTCTGTAGCTCTGCATGGGGTTGTTGTGGCCAAAGTGTGAGGCCAAAAACTTGGTCTTATTGAGCCTCATATCACTGGTCCCAACCCATAAATCCCAACCATCCAGATCCCTCAGTAGAGCCTTCCTACCCTCCAGCAGACCAACACTCTGACCCAACCTGATATTGTCTGAGAATTTTCTAATGTTAGACCCAATCCTCTCCTCCAGATCATCAATAAAGATATTAAACAGCACAGATCCCTGAAGGACACCACTGGTGACTGGCTGCCAGCTGGATGCAGCACCGTTCACCAGCTGGGCCCGGCCATCCACCCAGCTTTTAACCCAGCAAAGAGTGCACCTACCCAAGATGTGATTTTTCCAGAATAATGCAATGGGAGACATTTCAAAGGCTTTGCTGAAGTCCAGGTAGACAACACTGAGCCTTTCCCTCATCCTCCAGGCAGGTCATCTGATCATAAAAGGACCTTAGTTTGGTCAGGCAGGATACTTGGCCTGAAACTGTAGCTTCCTTTAAGGTCATGAGTTTAAGGATGCTCTCAGGCACATGGTGGGTGTCCTGCATAGTGCTGGGATTCGGACTTGATGATTCTGATGGGTCCCTTCCAAGTCAGTATATTCTGTGATTCTACAATTCTATGATTCTATGATCTAATGCTCGGCAGGTGTCTGTGTTTGTTTGCACCAAGCACTGAGTTGAATCAGTGGGTTGGTGACTCATGGGGCAGGAGAGTGTCACATGTGTTCCTGCATGAGTGACCTCCTGTCACTGCCAGCTCAAGAGAATGAGCAGATAGAGCTCTCTGGACTTACCTCTTATGTCAATCCTATATGGAGGCATGGTTGAAGGCAGCACCCTCACTGTGTAGCTAGCAGCAGTCTGTGTCTTCTGTGTGTGTGTTTCTGGGTGTGTTTTTATGGGACATATGCTCAGCTTTCTTACTGGATGGCCTTGCAAGTGGGAAAGCAGCAGCTGTGTCAGTCAGCCCAAGCAAAGACCCAGATCCCCAGACAGTTGGACAGGAGGGAGTCTTGGGCCAGGGCTGCTGGAAGTGGTGGCTGCTTCTAACATCCTTTAGCGAATAATTTATAATACAACCTGTTGCTTAAACCTGGAATTTGGAGCCTGTGTATGTGATTTGCATTGGAAGAAATACGAATCATAGCAAGTTTTATATATTTTTTCTGTTCTTCATAAATACATAAGAATTTTCTAAGAGAAAAAGTAAAACATCATACTCAATCCTGTTTTCTAACCCAGGCTAAACATGGAGCTGATAAAGAAAAATGGAGGTATGATTCTAAATAAGAATGATTAGATACAAAAATTTTCATACAGAGGTGGAGAATTGATTGTCCCTGTTGTTTTTGAGAGATATATTGAAAATCATTGCAAATTCTTTGAAATCACTCAGTAGTTTTCTCAAGTTCATAAAATATATTTCACCATAGAGTTTCTCTTTGCTTCCAGTGCTATCAAACTCATACACCTTCACAAATGTTCATGACAGTGCTATGCCTTCCTGGGGTTTATGCATATCATGGTACATTATATTCTTATAATCCTCTGCCCCCAGTCCTATATTAAATCAGTTTACCCAAGCTCTTTTGTTTCCAAATATTTTGTCCCCAGAAAACTAAGGCTGGGGCTTATTAGATAATCTTGGTAATTAGAAGTGAAGCCCATAATAGAGGGACCATTACTGTCTTGTTTGGGTTTGCTATGTCAGATGATGAGCAAAAATTACAGTAAAATGGCTAATTTTCAGTGCATAAAAATTATACCCAGAACCTAAAACTGATGCATTTTGAGTTCCTTTTGTTTACAGAAATAAAACCTCTGCCAGAGGCACTGAACAGGCCCGTGGCATAAACTCACAATTTTCTCTTTAGTTTTGAATCCCCTTAATCCTTTGCAGTCTTTGTAAATGATTTTTCACTACAAATTTACTTCCTTTTCATTAGATGAGCTATTTACACAAGTTGTGGATATAGATATACTTTTTTTCTTACTTTTAGGTAAGTTATTTTTATTTTGATCATTCAGACCTAGGCCAGAACTTTATTACTTCAACAAATAAAATGGGACTTTGCTTAATATAGATTACTGTACTTCCTTTAAATTGTTGGCAATACTCAGTACTTTTTAATGTTTTGAAAACAGTGTAATTGCATAATTCACTTCTTTCTCTTATACAGGTGGACTCGAATACAAATATTTTCAGTGCAGAAATCTTGTCCTGGTGGAAGTCCAAATAAGATGTTATCTTGCAGTACTGCTACTGTGCCTGCAGATCATATAATTGGGTCTGTTTGACAACTGAATTACAACTATTAAAAAATTTCCATAGCTTAAAATAGATTTAGGAGACGGCTTGATAATAAGGGAACAAAAGCTCCAACCCTGTTCACTTTCCCTTTTCCAGTACCTACCTGGCACTGAGCAACAGTTTTGGACCTACACAGGATGTGGATAGTCCATTGGGTACAGTATCTGAAGCAAGGCTCAGAAGGATTACTGCAGAGTTGGTGATCCAACAGATAAATCTGGGAGCAGATAGACGGTGTCTGAGCTGCAGAGATGAAACATAATACACTTGCTCCTGTAGAAAGGTTCTGGGCACAGGGAATGGTAGCAGAGGGGTGGAGGAGTGAATGGAGCACTCTGTACAGTAGGCAAAACTCCCTCATGATAGGACAGACAGGGAAATCTCTCAATAGTTATGTACCAAAAGGAAAACCTTTGGTAATTACAGTGTTTTCAGTACCTCACTGTAGAATTTGAGAATGGAAAAGTGAGAAGCTTCTCAACAAACAGGGATTGCAGTCTTGTTTTGATCTTAAATTCCCAGATCACTTTTGATAGACACCCAGAGCATGGAGATCTTGGTTCTCTTGCTACAAAGAACATACTGCAAAGATACAGCAAGGAGGTGCCACAAGTTAAATCGAATGTTTTGGCAGTTTATGAGATGGGGGAAAATATAAAATGAAGAAAAATAAGTGAAAATAAGAATTCTGTGAAAGAAAAATTTACATGAAGGACAGATGTTGTCACAGAAAAGATGTGGTCAGCACCCAAATGCAACAGAAAACAGAAAAAGAGTGTAGAAATATATTGTAAAAGAGAACTGTGTCAAGAAATTTGTGGCTTGCTGTTTACCCAATCCATCAGTTTTAGTGTATTGATATTAAAATACATCCATAGGATACTCATCTTGGTAAGCAACCAAGGGATCTAAGGGGAAACCTGAAGTTAAATTGTTTGTAGTTGCCAAATACTATTTTTGGACAGTATGTTCCTGTTTTTTTATTGCCCATAAATGGTATGTAGTGGAGGAATCTTGAATCTTAAACAGACTGGTACAATTGATGTGAGATTGGATAGTTGTGCAGAATTTTGTGCAGAAGTTTGTGTCAGTGCAGTGTTGGTCATTTCATCTGAGGCATCAAATGGAACACTTGACTCTTGACTCTCAGGACTTACTACACAGTAAAGATGTATACTATGAGTGTTCAAGATTGCTTTTGATATGATGAAACATTAAAAGACAAAAAAAAAAGAGAAAAAAAGATTTGATTTCAGGATGGCTGTTGCTTAGTGTGAGCTGTGGTTGCCACAGAGAATAACAGCATAGGTCAGGAGAACACAGAGAACATAACTCTGAAAAAGAGGTCATTATGGCAATTATTATCATTCAAAGGTGTTAAGGGCTTGGGGGTCATGTTTAGATGATGCCTGTTTCTTTGGGACATCTCTCTTGTGTTACGTTACATAGTTTTATGCAATTGCTTCTGTGAAAATAAAATGAAATACATATTGTAAGACTCCAACGGGATGAATGCTATAGTTTGGTCTCCTTTTTAAACAGGCCACAGCATTGCTGTTTCTCAAGAATTTAAAATTCTGATTTTTCAAAAATGCTATTTTATGTTTACTTTCACATAGTTGTTCTCTCCTGTCAAATGCAATGTTGTTTATAACATATGATTCAATATGCCTAATAGGACTAAATATGAGAAGACAAAGAACAACATTATTATCCTCACTAAGCACATTTAGCAATGTTCATTTTACTTACTGATTTGTGAAGCAAGCTATTTTCTGATTTGTAAGGCTGGCAGAGTCCACAGTTTTAGGTGTTTATCAGTCACAGCACTCCCTCTTATGCCAACAGGCTGTTTCTTTGATCGTTTGCTAGAATTTTCAAAATATCAGGGAAAACAGCCCAGAGGTATTTTGGTTGGATAACAATGCAGATTTAAAAGTGTCTTAGCTCCTTGCTTATTGGTGACCCTTCAAGCAAGACATTCAAAACAATCTTATGCTGGCAAAGACAGCCAGGTAAATTATGTCTCTGATTTACTAACAGTGAAATTAAGAGAACTTTTCTATAATTTCACATAATTTAATGTTATCAGGCAGGCTTTCAGCACAGAGTCTGTATAAGTGTGGGGGTGACACCAAAGGGTATGTTTAAAAAAATTCTTAGATGTATTTCAGTAAGCAGCATCATCTCAGTTAAATGATTTCTGCTGATAGTACAAATGCTGCCTGTTCTACTGCTGTATTTCTCTAGAATCATAGAATCATTACAGTTGGCAAAGACCTCAGTCATCATGAGTCCAACATTTAATTGAGTACCTCCATGTCAACAAAACCATAGCACTAAGTGCCACACCCTGTCATTTCTAGAACTCTTCCAGGATAGTGACTTCACCACTTCCCTGGGCAGCTTGTTCTAATGCTTGACAGTCCTTTTGGTTACAAAATTCTTCCTGGTGTCCTGAACCTCCCCTGGTACAGCTTGCAGCCATTTCCTCCTGCGCTGTTGCTGGTTGCCTGGGAGATGAGGCTGACCCCACAGCCTTGCTACAACCTCCTTTCAGGCAGCTGTAAAGACTCCATGAGTCTGCTTTGAGTCAGCCCTTACCGGGAGAGCTGTAGTGCATGCCAACTGTAAAGGAACATATCCAAGTGTTGAAAAGTCTGCTGGAAGGAGAAAAGGTTTTTCAGAGGAAACCTGAGCAGTTAGTCCAAGCAGTGTGCTGTGCAGGCAAGAAGACAAACCTCATTCTTTGTGCATCAAGTACAGCTGGTCAAAAGAGGTGATTATCCCACTGTACTCAGTGTTGGTGAGGCCTCACCTTGAGAACTGTGTGCAGTTCTAGACCCTAGTATTTAAGAAGGACATGAAGATTCTTGAATGTATCCAGAAGAGGGCATCAAATCTAGTGACAAGGCTGGAAGGCAAGTCCTGTGCGGAGTGGCTGACAATTTTATGTTTGTCAGGTTTGGAGAAAGGGAGGCTGAGGGATGACCACAGTTCTCTTTTCAGCTTCTTCAGGAGGTGGAGAGGGAGCTGCTGGTCTCTTCTCCCTGCTGTCCTGTGATAGGACTGTGGGAATGGGACAAAGCTACACTAAAAAAGGTTTAGACTAAACCTGAGAAAACATTTCTTTACTGAGATGATGGTCAGACCCTGGAACAGGCTTTCTAGAGAGGTACTTGATGCTCCAAGTCCGCCTGTGTTTGAGAGTCATTTGGACAATGCCCTTTACAACATTGCTTAATTTTTGGTCAGTCCTGTTCAGGCAGCTGGACAAGATGATTTGTTGTAGGTAACTTCCAACTGAAATAATCTATTGTATTATATTGTATTGTATTGCATTGTATTCTGGCACACAATGTTAAATAAGCATCCATCAAATGTGTCTGTACAGAAACTTAATCTTCCCCATTTGTTAAAATGGAATGCATAATTACTGTTATCACTTATGTTAATAATTCCTGTATGGAATGAGTTTATTCATATCCAAGCACAGTCATAAGGATTTCCAACACTAAGATCTTGATTGGAAAAAATAATTTAACAGGTTCAATTAGATTACACATTATAGTCTCAAAACACAGTATATAAGTTAATTGTGATGTAATTTTTATTGACTGCTAAAGTAATATAAGCAATTTTTAAAAGAATTTGCCTCTGAGCTCCTTTCTGAAAGTGTAGATCAGCTTTCTGCCAATCATACCACAGGAAGGCAACTTGTATCCTGTATAACTTAAGGCTGTTCTTGCCACATAGATTTTGTAACAAATTTCTACATAAAAGTTTTCTTATTCTCTAGGAATAACATTTGAAAAAGCTACCACAGACTTTTACAGTGCTAATTACTTAATAGAGAATATTTTCTGTTATGTATGTATGAAATCCTCTCATCAAATACATACGTTCTATAATGTGTGGGTTATAATTTACATTCTGTTGTTTTTACTTATTTTTAAACACAGTAATTGCTGATCAAAACTGGAAGCATCTGTAAAGTAAACCTAATTTGAGATATTACTCTGCCATAATAACAGCTATTATTATTCATCTCCATGAAAAAAAAACCAAAAACTTTTGACTCCCGAGCTGGGCCTTTAATTTATCTTTGGAAACATTTTACAAACTGCACTTTATAAACACTTTTGAATTGTAGATTACCTGCCTTATTCTTCCTGAATATTTTTAATATATTTTCACAAAATAACTTGAGCTTTCAGGAGAGAAAATATAACAAGATTTTGTGGAAATTATTTTCCCTGTTTCATTTAGTTTCATGAGATTTTCACAGATTTTAACAATGCTTTATATCATTTTAGTCTTATCTTACAATATGTAAAATATTTTGTGCTCTGAGATAGTATCTCTTTCTTCTAAATGCTTTGTTTTTAATAGCAGCTGAAGGAGGTATCTGTTTGGGGAAAGGATATGTTACTAAGCATGGAGCTGCCTTTCATGGTCATTTTTAGTCCCAAAAGATTTGGCCTGAAAGCAGTGACTATTTCCAAATATGATTATAAATTGTGGCTTCCACTCTAAACATTTGTTTTATGAAGTCTATTTAATTCAACTTAGGGCCAAGAATTCTAAATCTGCTGCAGCTGAAAGTTGTGTGTTTGGATGGTGATGGAATGAATATGATTTTTCTCTTGGTAGAGAATAATCTAATTTTGCTCTTCCTAAAGGTCAATAAAATTCCTGACTGGTGAAGATAAAGATAGTTCCTGTCATGCTCTAAGAGTCATTTTATCTTTTATATATCCTTTTCCCCAGAGCAAAACAGAAAAATCTGGGTGCCCTTGCACAATTTGACTCTTCACTGAGTATGAAAACAATAACATAAAATGATTTTATATATAGAAAGATTTTAGTGCAACCTTGAGGTAGAAAATCAGGCGTACTGCAATATAATGCTATGTTTTAACAGAGGATACAGTTTGTAATTTGGGCAATTCCAGTCCAGTCCATTGCCTATAGATAGAAAAATTAGCCCTAGAATTTAAAATTTCTTCAATAAATCTGTTTGTATTATTTATATTTTATGTGTTATGAAGTCATTTGCTCTGGTAAGACAAGTCGAAGGAATTAGCAATGCAGAGACAGACTCTGGGAGCAGAGAAAGGAAAGAGTTGGCAGGAAGATATTTCAAGAAGTGTGATACCCACAGCTGCACATGGAAGCACGCTTGCAGTATCCTATGGTTTATAATAACTCTATACATCTCACCTGCCACATCTGTGTCAGGTGCAAATAAAATTCAGGTAAAATATAGTCAAAGTGCTGTCTCAACAAATAAAGGCCTTTGTAAACAAGACACATAAAGACAGGCAAACAGTAAGATGTCTAGGTGTCTAGATAAATACCAGAAGTCTAAAATTAAGGTGGGGCTAAAATAGTACGGGAATAGAAAGGATCTGAAGATTGATGAGAGAAGCACCCTCTAGAGAGTACCCTAACAGCAGGGCAAAATTGATTGATAAATGGCAGAGGAAGAAAGACTGATGCAAGGGAAAAAGTAAACAAGTGCTGTTTAACAAACTGGCTTTATGAGATCCTTTCTAAGAGCTACTGCAATGTTGACAACCATGACTTTAAATGTAACTTTTTTGTAGGAGCATAAAACCTTTTGTAACTCCTATTAGAATTCAGGCTTCTCAAAGAGATGCTAGAATTTTGGGGGACACTGTTAAAAGGAAATTAAAGGAGCAGCTGGGATTGGGAATTACAAGTGAAATACAATCGTGTACTAAGTTGAGACCTTGTAATTCAGTGTACTCATTTGTCTGGAAAAGAAGATATACAATGAGGTGACAGGTTTCCTGATAACATTTTTCTGGGTATTAAAATTCAGAGCCAGATGAAGAGAGTTAGGAAAGAGTCTCATGATATTACTGAGTGGCTGGGTGATAAAGTGGTAGGTGAAATCCAGTGCTGATGAATGCAAAGTAATGCACCTGGAGAAAAACAAGCCTAAGTATGTATACACAGTGATAGCTTCTAAATTAGCTATTACCACTCAGAGGAGAAATTGTTGTTATGGATAATTGTATGAAAACATCTCACAACACCGTAGTGTTCTGTGCCAAAGAAACAAACAAGCTAGAAATTATTAATAAAGGATAGAGAACAAATCTGGAAACATTATTATGTTGTTGTGTACATATGTGATGCACTTGAATCCTGAACACTATGAGTAGATCTGCTGGTCCTTGTCAGCACCTTTTTAAAGAAGGTCTGGTAAAGCTAAGCAAAGGTTCAGAGAATCACCCGAGTTATTTTCAAAGCTATTGAATGAATCAAGATTCATCAAATTTGCGGTGACTGAGAGCAGAAAAGAGAAAAAAAAGTCCACCAAATAAATCATAAATGAGATTGAGAATAGGAATAAGGAGCAATTAATTACCATTTCTAATAATACAAAAGGAGCCTTGAGTAAGGTGATGGACAATGTGTTGCAAACAAGTTACTGCAAGCACCATTGATGCTATTATCACAGAATAGTCTTGAAGCAGAAGTTATAACTTTATTAGATTAATTCATGGAAGGACTATTAAGCATAAAATAAAAACTCACTTGCTGGCTCAGGACACTCCTTCAGGTTTCCTGAAACAGGTAGTGTCTAGTATCATTCTTTATTTTCTTGTTATGTAATGTATCCCCACTGAAAAGAATCACAGATTCACTGAGTGTGAAAAGTACCTCAGAAGATCTCTCCTCAACCTCCTCCTCACAGCAGGGCCAGGGATGGGATCAAACTTGGTTGTTCAGCACTTTGAAAAACCTTCAAGGATAGATCTAGCTCAACCTGTCTGTTCAACTTACTCTACTGCTGGGCTGGCCTTATGGTGAAAAGGTTTTTCATCATATTTGGTCTCAACCTCTCTTGTTTTTATTTATGACTTTGGTCTCATCCTCTCACCATGCACTAATCCTCTCCATCTCCTCAACACCATCCCTAGAGGCAGAGGGGTTGCAGCTGTGTTCCTTCAAAGCCATCTCTTCTCCAGACTGAACAAGCCTATCTCTCTCAGCATCTGCACACAGAGCAAGTGCTCTGGCCCTCATCATCTTTGTGAGCCTCCTGTCTGAACCCATTCCAGTGTAAAAACTTTTTTCCTTGAACTTCTTGAGGCCTTTTGCTAAGCACAGAGACCTGGGAGACATCAATCTGAGTGGCTGTAAATATGCCTTAAATATGCCTTTTAGGACCTTCCTCAGAGTCCAATATTCTCTGGCTGGGTTCATTAAGATATTTGACATGAGGAGTTAATATTTGATAACACATTTATTTATTTGAATAAATTACGAGGGATTTGATTTGGCAGGGTGATACAGCAATGTGCTAAAATGGCATTGCAATACTCTACACTGTGCAGAATGTAACACTTGCAATATACACTTGGAACATGATGCAAATGTGGTGTCCATTGCCTGTCTGTATATGCCCACCATCACAATCCTTTTTTCTCCATTACCAGGAAGGAATAGGCAGCTTAGAGCCAGCTGTAGTCTGCTGCTCTCTTCAAAGTTCATTTGTCTGTTCAGCTTTTATAATCCGTCATGGACTGAGCCACCTCTACACTTCCCACTTGCTGATTTGCCTAACTTGAGAAAGCTTTCAAACTCTTAATTAACTCTGGGGAACTACTAACATTGGAAAAACTATGTACACAACCAGTTGATCACTCAACGGATTTATCTAAACCATTTACCTGAAACAAGGTCTGGTCCTCTTTGTGTTAAGGTAAACTATCTTTGCAGCAGCTGTGGTAGCTCCCTACATTCTCCCTTGACTTCACAAATACATCACTTGTATCTATTTCCACTGAGATTGATTCAGGTGTAGGAGTTTGTTGGTTGTTCACAACTTTATCTGTGCCTGCTGTCACTGTATGACCTGTTCCTTTCAGAAACACCCCCAAATCTTCTTTGTTCCAAAGTTTTTTTTCTGAAGTTTTCATTCTAAATGATTCTACTTACTAGCTGTTTGATAACCCAAAATCAGCTCTTCTGAAAACCAGAGTCTGTTCTCTGGTAGTTGCCTTCCTTACTCCCACATAATCTTCACCTTCCTTTCACAGTTCCTACAGACACAGCTGCCATTTAGAGTTACATCGTTAGCCACTTTTCCTCATTTCTGAATAACAAATACAGCTGTTCAGCACTCTGGCTGGCCCACCCAATGCTTGTATCAAGGAACAATTCTTAACTTCCAGATATTCCCTGGATTGCTTGCATACTGCTGTTTTGTCTTTCAGTGGGTGTCAGTGAGGTTAAGGTCCCTATTAAGGAATTGTCTATGATCTGTAGACTTCCTTGAGTTGTTTTTGGATTTTTGTTTTAATGAGAAGCATTGTCCACTTTCTCAGCTGTACTGTATCTGCAGCACAGTCCCCCCCATGATGACACGTTCACTGATTTCTCTATTTTGACCATCGAATTCTTGCCCAGCCTGAGAGCTATCCCACCACAGTTTGTTTATTCCTTCAATGTCGTATTTTTCTGACTGTGTGTGTTACTTCAGTTCCTCCTTCCCATTGTGTACTTATGCTTGAGATGGATGTCTCTTCATCTTGTTTTATCATTCTTGTTATTCCATCACTGAATTTTTTGCTTTCCGAGAAAATAACTTTACTGATTAATCCACTGTCTAAGACAGAATATGAACTTGAGAGACCTTTCATATATTCTAGGAAGTCAATTCATGTATTCTTATATTATTCACCATGGCTAACTACGTTTTTTCTTTCTTCTCTATGATCTCCTGCTTCAGGTCCTTCTCCCTTGTTGGCCCTAGAAATCTGCTAAAAACAGAATGTATGCCAAGGCTGAAAATTGTCCTTATTTATTTCATAAATTCAGATTTGGGGCGAATGCAGCCTGACCCTCCCTTTACTCTATAAAGAGCATATGGTACGTTACATAAATTGTTCATATTTAATCATAGACCCCCCCTTACATTTTGCAAACACAGTGAGTAAAACATCTATCTACCTACAGAAAATATTATAAACCAGATTAAATACGTAATTTCAATACTAAATAAATTAGGGATTCTTCTGAAATTATAATATATCTCTGAGTGAGATTTGGGAGGAGATTGGGTGGTCGGTAATGCACTGGAGCATAGATAACCTGGTAGCTAGAATTAAAACTACCTTATAGAGTAACTACAGAAAAACTGTAAAATATTCTAGTCAAGGGAAATACAAACATATGATCTTTTATGATATCACTAAATATTTACTGAAAATGTGCTTCTTTTCCCCTACTAATGTCATAGAAAAGAGAAGCTTCAGCAAAATGTGTTTTTTCTCCATTTTCCACTTCTGTGAAAACTGCAACAATGCAAAACATATTTCACGGCAGGCCTGTTGGTTCAAAACAATTTGACACAGCCTGACTACTCACAAGAGGAGGAAATCAGATTATGGGGACTAATGAAAGAAGCTCAGTATTGGTTTTATTCTGCAACTCAGACAGCCAGTGTTAGGCAACATTTTAAAGGCAGTTTTATGGTGGTGAAATTTGCTATCTTAGAAAAGGAATGGAGCACGGGTGTAGAGCAGCAAACAGCTGGGCCCATGTGTCAGCTCTAGCTGTATCCAGGGATGACAGTTCTGTTAGTGAACAGGTAAGTTACTCATCTACATGTGCAATCTCTGTTTCCCTTTGGGCAAAGTTGTTTTTTTTGTCTTATGTAATGCATGGAGAAGAGATAATTCCATATCTTTACTCAGGGCAAAGTCCTTTCTGTACTCCATGACTGATTTCACAGCACAGTGACCTGAGCCTTCTCAGCCTTAGCCTGTCATGTGGGAAGTAGGGAGCAGGGTAAAGACTGGGGGCCCATGCTTTAGTTAGATGCTGTGCCAACTTGTAGGATCTTACAACCTGGAATACTATCCCTTCTTATCACACTACTCAAGATGCTCTGGGCTTACTTCTTGTTACCCTACCCATCATGAACTGAAGTAGGAAAACTTGAGAGGTACTGCTAATAGGCCTGGTAAAGCTGGTAATAAGGCTAACATTAACTGTGATGACAGAAGTGAGTAATTGTGTCCCAGAGGAAAACAAAGATCTCTTGTAACTCTGCATACAGTCTTAGCAATTTCCTTGCACATAAATGTTTCTGAAAGTACAGGTATAGGATCAACAGTCTTTAAAAAAACCCATATAGGTCAGATTTGAATGTGCAAAGTGACTAAGAACACGTGCAGGTATTTATTCCCTGCTACGCTGGGTCTGTCTGGGATAGAGTCCCTTTCTCCCATAGTAGCATTTATAGTGCTGTGCTTGTACCTGTAGCCAGAAAGCTGTTGGTAACAGAGCCGTGCTTTGGCTACTACTGAGCAGTGATGCCCCAGCATCAAGGCTGTCTCTCCAAATTCACCTCCCTCAAAAGGCCAGTAGGCTGTGCATGTCAAGAAATTCAGAGGAGAAATATTCAGGATAGCTGACCAAAGCTGACCAAAGGAATATTCCAAACCGTACAATGTGTGCTTAAAAATAAAATTTAAGATAAAGGAGAAGAGGAGAGGATGTTATTAGGACCTTCAGAAGTAACTGCTGTGCACACTGAGACCCTGCTTCCTGGGAAGTAGCTGAACATTGTCTCCTAATGGGAAGTAGAGAAGAAATGTTTTTGTTTTCCTTTGCTTTTCTTTATTAAACTGCTTTTCTCTTGATCCACCCAAAAGCTCTTTTTTATCCCCATCTTATTCTGTCCTCTCCCATCCTGCTGAGCAGAGTGATGGAGAGGCTTGGTGAGCCAGACAAAGTCAATCCGCCACATCTGACCTTCTTCTCAGTATGGAAAAGAAGCAGCTTAGATGGAATTTTTACATAGCCCCACAACTGCTTTATGTTTTTTTGTCCTTTCATTGGTTGGAGCAGAGGTGATGGTGAATTAAATAATTTTGGAAAAGAAATTGGAATTGTAATTGGAAAAGAACTTTTCCGGATGGACAGGAATGCGCTTCTGTTAAGTTTGAGAACCAAAGCTAATGGAAGCTTGCTGAGCCAGCTGCTGCTGCTGGACCTTCTGTCAAGCTACAGCTGAAGGTTGGTTCCACTGCTCTCAGGGAAGTGCCAGTCTTTGGTCATCTGCTACTCAACTGTAATGCGTTCTATTTCACCTCTGCCCAGTATATTCAGAACACTGGCAGGAGGTCTTGGCCCTGAATGTAGGAACATCAGGTGCTGGAGGTCTGGCTAGGGCCCCTCAACGCTGCCAGCATCACAAGCATTCCTCAAAAATACTTGGCTGATAGGAAAAACATATCCCAGGCAGCTCCCAAGGCATTTCTTTGCTAATATGGGAGTAACAGGAATAAATAGCTGTTTTTAAAATAAAAGTCAGGTTAAGAGTTTTGGAACTGTAAAAAGCATTTTGGAGGAAAATAAATTGTAGACTCAAAGCTCAGTGAATCTAGGTGAGGATTTATTGTACCATTTTGATAAATTATCCCAGGTAGGTATGCAAATTTAGACTTAGACCATGAAAATCCTTTAATTCGTTATTTTTAAGGCATTCTGAATATAGAACAAATATGACATATGCAAATATAATGAAAAATTCTCTTAACTCACTTTCCTTTCTATTAAAATATTTTCTGTTAGAGAGAATCCAGAAATCATGACACAGAAAACATAACATATGAGAGTTGTTATGGTAAAAACACAAAGGGAGAATGCTATGGCTTTGAAATCACATTCTTTAGCCTTCAGTGTAGACTCCCTGATGCTTTTCCAGAATCAGTTCTCATACTGCTGAAACAATTTCTTTCAATGTTGATAATATATTTAAAGTTATTTTACAAAAGAATATTGTTAAATATATTGTACAATACAATACAGGATGAATATCATATGAGAGACGAAACATGAAATTTTAAACTGGGCAATTAATTTTAACTTTGCCTTGATTTAATCATCACTAGGAAATTTGCGTGAAGCGGATTAAACCCCAGGAGGTTTCCAGTCACTTACATAGTACTCTCCTGTGGAAATGGCTCTGTTTAAAGTTTTTTGCTAGCTCTAATCACTGAAAGTTACCTCTCTTTCTGCATTACAGTCTAGGGAAATGACCTTATTTTTCCTTTTCTCTTGACAGTCCCAAAACAGTTGACAGCAGAAATGACAAAGGTGCTGACAGAAAATTTTTTTTTCTTCTTCATTTTGATGTTATGAATCAATGTCCATTCTACCAGCAGCCTCCAAACCATAGATCACATATTGCGTGACTTCCAAGTCAACAAGAGACATTTACAGGTTAGCAAATGTGTTCATTTCCCTTTGGCAATTCAATGGGGATTCTGGCCATCTGATTCAGAGAAGCACATATGGTAAATACTTAATGGAATATAAATCTTGAGAGCACACCTTGAAATTAAATGAGATTTTCAATGGTACTCGCATTCCTGTTTTACAAAGGTCCTTTTGAGAATTATATTTCTTGTAAGCCTCTGACAGTTATTTATGATCTTGGGCATACATATACTCAAACATTTAACCTATCCCATCTGTGTTAAATCTAGTTTTATATCAGGATACCAATGTTAACTGCTCACTGACCTACAGAAATAATTAAATTGCCTTTATTCTTCCTGGATTTTATTACCTGACCTTATTATAGACAACAAGATATGTATGAAGAGGCATTTTTATTATTTTTGTAGCATTACTGTATGCTTCAAAAATATTTTAGAAGATGCTAGACTATATTTACACTCTCTTTAATACCACTGAGCCACAAGGAATGAATTCTGGAAGATAATTTTTATGGATTTGCTTTAATCATGCAACATATCTCAGGCTTTTATATTTCCCAATATATTCTAAATGTACATTTGTCACCAGGGTGTCTGAAACTTTCAGAAAGTGGAAAGTGCCAAAAGGCCCTTTCTTCTTATAGGTTTGAATTAGTTTAGCCAGTGAAACTGCCCAGACAAAAATGTTTAAAAAATAGTCCAGACCAGTAGAGGCTAATAGCAGAATGATGATGGCTTTTCTCTTTTACATTGGAAATGTGGAAAGAGGAGCAAAGTTTCAATTGTAAGAACTCATTAGGGCACAAAGACCAATCTTTCAGGCAGCTGCTTGCTCCTCAGATGTCAGCATTGGACAAAATAATTGTGTTTCCCATGCTGTTTGCTACTGCTGTTTTCTTGGAAGTTACTGCCCTCACAATGTTACAGCACAGTGGTTAATGTATAGGTTTCCTGACCTGGCTCTGGCAATACCAGGTGGGTTAACTAAAAATTCTGGTTGTGGTGAAGTTTTTTGTGTGTTTTTGTTGGTTTTGCTTGTTTTCCCCCCTGCTGTTTTGCTTTAAATTATACCAGAGATAATGTGCCTACTTAATAGACATCTGTATTGAAAAATGTCTGAGTCCCAATTTGTTTCAAGCACTGAGAAAGATGAAGCATCAAGGAATTTTTAGACAATACAAAATCACCCTATTGCATTCAATAGGTGCAACAGTAGAAACCATCTCATTGTTTGATGACCTTGTGTGTCATCAAATGAGTACAGCACTGTATGTGGCATTTTTATATTTGAGGATAACCTAGCAGGTACTTAAAGAAAAGTGTTTTCATTCTTAACAACTTTTGAAGGTTATTTTCACAACAGACTGAGACAAAAATAAGAAAGATATGTTGCCAGTCAGGACTGACATTTCTACCAGTATGTGTGAAGCTATCAGGGTGAAGATCTGAACCCAGGTCTCTTCTCTGATCGGAATAAAATATTTTTCTTCTTAATCACTCTGCATTTGGATGAGCAGGATCTCAGTACATATGCTGCCATTGTCACCAGTTCAGCATCTTGTATTACTGAACACTGTGGGTTCTATCAAGTGTTTAAACGTCTATTTTTTAACCAACTGTATTGGAGGAATCATGCCTGATAAAACACCTGAGACAAACATTATGACAGAAATTTTTTCTAGTCTTCCTAGCACAGATATATGGAAGTCATTATAAAGAATTAAGTAAGACACAATTTTTGACCCATTTGTTTATTCTTGCTCTCTACCCTCATCAGGGTCCTAGCTACTGGGAAGCAATCTTTCTTTCCCCTCTCCTACTCATTCTTTAGATAAACTATTAAGTTCTCTTTCTGAAATGAATGCGAGCATTGATTGTTAGGTCAAAATAAACAAAATTAATAAGCTCATCCAGAGCTTAATGTTCCTTTAGGTTTTTGTATGCTTAAACTCCATAGAAAAGAATACATATTCCCTGGCCTGGAGAGAGAGGACTCTTAGCATGGTTTTTGGGCATCCCTGTAGGATGCTGAAATGTGGGTTCAAATCAGAGAAAACAAAACAGCAAGGACAGCTTGATATCTAACTGATACTACTAGTTGACTGTTATTTTGGGGATAAGTGTCTTTGTAAACACTCGGTTTTACACAGTTAGATTTTGAGACATAGTCCCTAATTAAATATTTCTTGATACTTTCCTCCAGAAAGAATCAAAATGGATAAACTAGCATTTGTATTAGAAACAATGGCATGGAACAATTCCCAGCAAAATACATCTCTGATTGATTCAGTTACAAATCAGGACAAAATATGCATTCCATGTTGGCAGTAGCAGCATTTCTTCACCATCTGAATGAAAAAATTCTATGAGAAATTACTTTTCCCACCATCTTCAATTAAATATTTTTAAATGCCATGCTTTTACTTCTTTTTTTTGTCTTTATCAATTGTGCAAATGCATCCCTTTGCAAATTACAATTTTAGCTCTTCCTTTACTCCCATGGGAGGGTCAATTTTAAAAACAGTAGTAGGATCACGTGAGAAGTGCGGAAGACAAGCATACTCTCTACAAACCTATAACTTTTGATGATCCACTTGTTTTACTAAAAAGGGCAATATAATCCTTTATCTTGCCATTCTGATCACAGTCAAGATGTTTGCTACTAGCATACTGAGGCTGTCTTGGTGTTTTTTTCAGTGACTGACTTTAAAAAGTCAGCAAAATTGCTTTTAATTAACTCTGTTGTTTTATTTAATATTTTTCTTGAATACTTTCCAAGATCTCATCCTAGCTTGCCTCTTAGAAATTCGCCTCCTTTGTTACTTCTTTTGGAAGAGTAATTTTAAGATTAAATATTTTTTATTTCAAAAGACTATTTTAGACCTTTCTTCTGCTTCCTTCCAGTTTGTCTGGTTTAATGGATTGATAATAAAACTAAGTGTATTTTTCAAATAGTGGTCTAACAATGATAACTACAGTACTTATTTAGATTCATGTGATCTAATTTCATGTGAAAATATATTCTTAGCTTCACTGTCACATTTTCACATTGAATTTCAGGAAGACAGCCTTCTTAAAAATTAAATGTCTAATATGGAAATCTTATCTTACTACCCCTACTGTTTTTAATTTAATAACTGTTTGTAACATATAATATTTTTTTAAGATTAATATTTTCTGAAGAGTTACTCACTGTGCCAGATTTTTCTTGATCAATTCTAGATGTTTTTAGAGGATAGTTTGGAAATACATATAGGCTTATTCTCAGTTTTTTGAAGAATTTTATGTATTCCTTGACAGTACAAATTATAATACTGTAGGAATATTTTCTTAGAGGGTTTTTGCTATATTGTTTCCAAAATGTTAAGGAAAAAATGTGGTACCTTTTAACAAGGTGATTTAATTTTTGAACAATTACATCCACATTTTTTGACTTCTCATTCTGAATTTTACCAATTTATAATACCTTACTTTTGCTTAGAATGTACAGGTGAAAATTACAGGGAAAAATTAAAAGAGAATAAGAAAATAATAAATACACCTCAAAAAAAATTCAACATTATTAACTACATGGAAATAGATATAGTGAATAGATAGTGGATCTATGCAATTTCAAAAGTGAACAACAACATATCTGTATAAACTGAAGTGATGACAACAGCAGTCATAAAGGTGTAGAGGGAGAAAAAATAACATTTACATTGCAAGAATGCAGCCATACACAGGGACAGGCAACTTTGTTCCATAAAATCCTCTACTGCAACACAATCTCTAAAACAGATCAATTTGAAAGTCAGACAGGGAAAGCCTCTGACTAATCAGTCAGTTAAACAAAGAAAACAACTTTGCTTTGCTCATGTCTGTGCCCCTTTATGTCTGCATTTTGAAGTATGAAATGGAAAGAGATTTACTAAGCTCTTGTGCAAGCTTTTGGTGGTTTATTTTTTTAAAAATATAATTTAGTTTTAAAGCAGTATCTGTGCCAGGAATGTTATTAGAGGGATACATAATGAGATTTCTGACTAATCATAAATAATTAACACAGCTGAAAGAGTGAAGATCAAGTAATCAATATGTGAAGAAAACTGCACCCAGTTTATTCAAAATCAAGTAAATCTGCAAAAGTGAATTTGAAGAAATGATGATCTATTCATGGATGTTCAGGGACAAAGAAAAGAGATAAACTTCCTCATATAAATTATTCATGATCAATTATTTGCTCAGCTTCAGTCTGAGTACATCTTGTGACAAAATTAGATTTTAATCACATATTTCTTTAGACCTCAAATGAGGCATTCAGCATTCAGGGATGGTAAAATCTTTGGCTTCTCAGAGATTAGGGGCTGATTCTGCAGCACTGAAGTCACTGGGACTATTTTTAACTGATTTCAGTTAGACTAGGGTCAAACTATTGGGACTTCGTGCTTCACTCACTGTGTTCCACTATATTTGCAGCGGCATAATTTTTATTTTTCCTCCAATTCTCATGTTTTAAAGAAAAGGGTGCACAAGAAACTAGAGCACTGAAACTGTAAAGAGGAAAACTTTTTCTTTTGCTGGGATAGTGTTAATATGCTTCAAAGTAGCTGCTATGGGACTATGTTTTAGATTTGCACTGAAAATGGTGTTGATAATAAGTGGATCTTACTGTGTTATTTATTTAGGACAAACTTAGGCACCACAACAGAGAGAACAATATAAATATCTATATGGATATAGACTGCATGAACAATTAACAACAGAAATACCAAATTCTACATGTACTACAGGTCTAAAATGCCCTTGAATTGTAGTTTCTTTTCTGAAGCACTCTTATCAACTATTAATAGGGCAGTCAGTTCTATGCTTAGAAACATGAAGGATTCTATGCTTAGAATCATGGATGTTTGCAAATTTTCTATAGTTTGAATAATGATATTTTAAACTGTATTTTAATTTAGATATTCTAGCTGCTAGGAAGTTATAGCTCATTCCAGACATTATATATCACTCACTCTTACCTTGTCACCTTCCAGCTATACACTAAATCATTTTCCACTGACTTAAGCTAACCTTCAAAACCTCAGCACAGTTTCAAATGCAAATGCATATTTATACACATACATAAAATTTATGTATAAACATATTCAGGAGTACATATAAACTTGCTTTTTCACAGAACCACAGAATGGTTAAGGTTGGAAAGTATCACTGGAGGTCGTCTATTTAAGCCACCTTTCTCAAGCAGGGTCCCCTAGACCATGCTACTCAGGATCGTGTCCAAACACTTTTTGAATATCTCCAGTGAGGGAGTCTCCACAATACCTCTGGGCAACCTATTCCAGTGCTTAGTCCCCCTCAAAGTAAAGTTCTTCCTCATGTTCAGGTGAAACTTTCTGTCTTCTGATTTCTACCCTCTGCCTCTTGTCCTACTGCTTGTCACCACTGAGAAGAGCCCGACTCCATCNTCCACAATACCTCTGGGCAACCTATTCCAGTGCTTAGTCCCCCTCAAAGTAAAGTTCTTCCTCATGTTCAGGTGAAACTTTCTGTCTTCTGATTTCTACCCTCTGCCTCTTGTCCTACTGCTTGTCACCACTGAGAAGAGCCCGACTCCATCCTCTTGGCACCCTCCCTTCAGATCCCTGCAGACACTGATGAGTTCCCCTCTCAGTCGTCTCTTCTCCAGGC
This sequence comes from Bombycilla garrulus, assembly GCA_013400315.1. Classification (NCBI taxonomy): domain Eukaryota; kingdom Metazoa; phylum Chordata; class Aves; order Passeriformes; family Bombycillidae; genus Bombycilla; species Bombycilla garrulus. The sequence goes on along the minus strand of VXBU01002811.1, from coordinate 578,577 downwards.
TGAACAGGCCCAGCTCCCTCAGTCTTTCCTCATAAGAGAGGTGCTCCAATCCCTAAATCTTCTTGTTGCCTTTCACTGGACCCGCTTCAGGAGTTCCGTGTCTCTCTCGTGCTGGGGACACAGCAGTCCAGATGTGGCCTCACCAGGGCGGAGCAAAAGGGCAGTATCACCTCCCTCCTCCTTTTTCAATATGCATGTGCAAAACTGTAATATGGTACACACTAAAGTATTATTTAAGCTTTATTCAGATTGCTAAATAAAGAAAGAAGAAGTAAGGAAATTCAAATTTAGGTAGATCTGTACCTGAAGATTTTCCCTTAAGTGAAATTTTAAAGGAGTTGAATAACTTAGTTTTGAGCCCAAAGGAGAACTGTAACATCTGGTGTGCATGATGCTCTCAGTGAATGACTGCTTCCTATTTTGCATTTCTCTAAAGGCTTGTTTACTACATACTATTAAATTCTTGCTGTAACAATGGTTGCTATCTTTTTCAGGAGCTATTCTGTGACACACAATAATAGACTGTTCAGACATCAGTTTCTTAATTTTCCCAAAATTTCTCAATATTGAAAGCCTGGTATTATCCCAATTAATAAGTGCTGAACTGAAGCATGTTGGAATTTTTCCTAGTGATTAGCCACTAATTTTAGCAGATCCACTTTGTGTTATCTCTTTGCACATTTTACAGCGTTCTGAGTGTGGTGTGGTCTTTATCCTGCTCAGACCATGTTCTGCCTCCTGCCGATTGAGGGAGCACTCAAAAATTCAGCAAATCAGAATCCAAATATGAAAAAACAAACATGGGTTGAAATTAGTTTCAACTTTGCTATTTAAGCCATCTAACCTGAAATAACTGTTAAAGCTGCTTCTTTCTCCAGCTAATGGAGTGACAGGCAGCTCGAGAGAACCATTGCCTCCACCTGTTACAAATTACCTTTAAAACAGAATAAACTGCCTTCTGTAGATGCCTCTCCACACTGGCAGAAAGAACCTGCCCCTGTTTGCAGCCTGGGTAAGATGAATTTCAGTCTTTGGGAGGGCCAAGGAAAGAGGTCTAAAGGTGAAGTGTTTGGTTCTAAATTAGTTTGCTGTGGTTAGGAGGTGATTTCTGCCATTGAAAGTCCTTAGAGGTATTTGAAGAATCACCCTCCAAAAATACCTGTCTCCTTCTGTTGACTATGTACACTTAAAACAACTAAATTTAAGGAAGATGAAATCAAATATTTACTGATGTTTCTTGATATCTCTGGCTGTAGGGATTTACTTACCACTCAGTAATTCTAACAAAGAAACAAAATGCTTCCCTTCCTATCCAGCACAGTACGGTTTGGAGAAATTGCTTTCTTATTCAATCTTCATAGCAGCAGTTACTAAATTCAGAGTGCTTATGCTTCCCACCACAATTTCAGGGTTTTTATGTGTGTAGAATTTCCTGAGCTATTTAAAAAACACACAAAAAAACCCCAAAACCCAAACCCCCCACCCCAAAAAAATAACCCACCAAAAAAAAAAAAAAA